>OZ023163.1:34435148-34747540 GCA_963678695.2 Diplodus puntazzo
AAAGTAGCGACCATCCTTAGCTTTCCGACATAACATCAAGCTAACACAACAAAACAAAGACCGAGGCTCCTGGATCTCAGCGGCTGCTCAGTTGTTCATCTTAATGTCTGTGGATGAAGTAATGGACTGACTGCTGTGAGCAGCTGTTTCCTGGTTTTAAAACTCCTCGGTTGTGGGTCGCACAACAGTACAGGTCATTGACACCTCCGCCCAGCTCACCCACGGGCCGGCACATTTCCGCCTCGGTTTTAGATAGCAGGCGAGGCGGAAATAAGTGTACCCTCCGAGGCGGAAAATCGGCGACCACAACAGACCCCCAGTTTGCCGGCCTCTGTCTAAAACCGCGGCTTGGTGCTCTGTCTAAAAACGGCTAGAGAAAGAGCCCGGCCCCGAGACTCAAAGTAAAAAGCTGAAAACGTATTCTTTCAGGCAGGACTGGTGGAAACAGTTTCCCTGGTTACGGTACGATAAAGGACGTAATATAATGCACTGTGTATACTGTCATGAGTGCGGTCAGAGTATGGCCGGTAATAGTGCATTTGTAAGCGGGTCAACAACGTTTCGTGTCGAAACCTAAAAAAAAACACAGCATGTCAAAAAAACACACTACATGCCGGGACCGGTGTGTGGAGAAAGTGGCCCCTCTCCCAGCTGCATTTCCGCGGCAGGCAGCAGCAATCAGGTCCTCTGAGGAATCAGAAATTATTATAAAATGTAATGTTGCATACAACATTGCTGAAGAGGAGCTGCCTAATAGTGAAACACCTTATTTTTCTTATGTCAATGTCCTTCAAATAAAGACAAGGATTTCTCAATATCTTAGTCTTGTTTGGAAATCATTCACATTATATTAAAGTTGTGGAGCCAGAAAGGTCTCCTTATGGCGTTAAAATTCGAGTGCACCTAAATTTTGTGCCAGTGCACCTAAAAAAAAAAGTTAGGCGCACCAGTGCAACCAATGCAAAAAGTTAGTCTGGAGCCCTGTATCTATATATATATATATATATACAGTGTTTCCCACAGGACAGGCATCTATTTGTGGTGGTGTGGTCGGGGGGCGGGGGGTGGCGGCGGCAGCGGCGATGACCAAGAAGAACGCGGAGTTGGAATATAATTACAACACTTTATGTACATATTTATATACAGATTAGATAAATTGACAGATATATATATACAGATAGCTTCTTTCTTTCCTACTGCCTGCAGACTTTGCACCCTTTGTTAGGGCAATGAATTTTTCGGGGCTTCCGAAAAAAATAGTGCAAGGCCTTATCGTAAGGAAAGTCCTTGGGGTCAGGTCCGTTGATGGAGATTCTCAGGCAGGCAGCCAGGTGTTCTCCTTGCAGCTGATTCCTCAGGTCTGTTTTCACCTAAGGATTCATCAAAAAAAAAAAAAAAGTTAATGTCATAAAGTGCACCAATAAAGAAAATATTTGTTTTGCTCCTCAGAATGATGCTCTTACCCTATTCAGAGTAGAAAAATCCCGTTCACAATTAACACTTGAAACGGGGATCACCAAGGCAATGCCTGCGAGGAGGCTGAGGCAAGGGTAGACATTATCCCATTCGTCGAACTCACTTGCCAGCAGAGTAAGGATGTCAGCCTGGTTCTTGTCCTTCAAAAAACAAATTTGGCAATAGTTAGTTAGTGAGTGTGTTATTAATCATATCCTATTATATGAATCCTATAGTTATAAATCAGTTTAATTCGCCCACCTTGAATGCCCCAGTAAGGACATGGTTCTTAAATGAAGTCCACTCCTGCAGGACCTCATTCTGTTGCTCAGGGCAGAATTTTCTGGCAAGAATCCTCAGATTGTCGATGTTAGCAGAGTCATCTTGCAGAGCAGCCGATTTAGGTCCAAAGACACTGAAAGCCCCAAGTATGTCCAGGTCATGGAACCGCAGGTGAAGGTTTTTTTCCAGGCCACTTAGGTAAGGGTGGATGACCTACAATGAACATAGGAAGATGAGCTTACAGCTACCTTTAATATAGTCATTAAGGGTCAGACCACAGAGTCAGGAGTACAAATAAAAAAACATGTAAGAGGTAAATCATTACTTTAATCATTATTTACCTCTTGCTGGAATCTGGCCCACTGCCCCTCCCTTGTGGCTTCCTGGCCATCTCCTTGCCCCCGTCCTCTCCTGTCCCTCTCCTCCTCATGCTGTATGTTAAAGGCCCCAAGACCTTGGGAATTATCCAGGTCCTCGTGGAGGCGAGACAGAAATGATCCCGGGAGTGGAGTCTGTCCAGCTTCTCTGATGTTCCTCAGAGTATTAATGGTGACAGGGACCTAAATTAAAAAACAAAACAAAAAAACATAGCTGCTGTTGTAAGGAAGTTGACTTCTGCTTTCTGAAATACTCTGGAGAGACTTGCAAGGTGGGGCAAAACATCAGCTTGCAGGTAAACAGCAGCCACAAATCTGTAGGTGGCACAAAAAGTGTAGAGACCCTTTGCCAACGGACATCTACGCATTTCTGCCTCCTCTGCCAGGGCTGCCAGGACTGCTGGCAGGTTTCTTTGCAAGTTCTCAATTGCCTTGTGCTGAGACAGCCAACGTGTGTCTTTTACTTCCTGGAAATGTTGCAAAAAAGACAGAATATTGTAATAGACAGAAAATAACTATGCTATCACATTTTACATTGTGAATACACAAAAGATAACTACTACAGTATCAAATTACAATTACCTTCATTTTTAAGTCACTAACACCAAGGGTGATGGATGCTGCCTTGAGTGTTGCAGTGCGATTTGCACTGTTGCGGAAGAATAAGTGGAGCTCTTGCAGGTGATCTCTGAAGGTGGCCATGTACTTAACATGGTTGGATGAGTCCTTGCAGGCAAGGGCTAATCTATGGGCTGCACAAGCCACACCCACGATCTTTGGATAGCTGTCAGCAAGTTGCTTCACAACACCATTCACACGCCCTGAATTTAAAAAAAAAAAGTTTTTTAAAATAAAATTAATCAGTCACAAACATAGGTTATAACAAACAATTTTACATGATATGTATAATAATACCTGTCATAACAGCAGCTCCATCAGTCCCCACTCCATAAAGTCTTTCTGTTGGCAGGCCTTTCTTACAGATTGCAGTCTTTATGGCTGTCACAATAGTGTGTGCTTTGCCATCAGCAAGTTCAACCAGGTCCAGGAACTGGTTGAAAACATGCCCCTCTTTATCCAGGTATCTGAGAGAAAGCAAAGTAGTAAGTATTCACATATATGACCCAGGATATGTAAGATTTTGATGAAATTCTACTTCCATACCGGACATGCACATCGAGCTGCCTGGCTGTGGAGACGTCTGTACTTTCATCAACCTCCAGGGTAATTGCCTTTGAAGATTGGATTTCAGAGAGGACTGGTTCCTCAATAACCTCTCCCAAGATCTCCAGCATTTCATCGATAATGCGATGAGATCTGTAGTTATTGCGCTGGTCAATCTTGACATTAGGAAAAAGAGAACATTTGTTTTGTAATTTTTATTTATTAATGTAAAGACTGATTTTATTTTAAATATCTTGATGGCTTTTACCTTCAATTTCCTAAAATAATCGCACCCCAGAAGCTCAGCCAGGCTCAAAAGCTTGAGGTAATTAGTGTGGTGGGCCAGTTCATTTTTTATCAGCCAGTAAAGGCACTTGAAGCCACCTATTACTGCCTCATGCTCCACAACAACTGTGGGCTCAAAGGCATTCATCAGTGACATGCCTGTAAATGATTAAATGTTTTAAAATGTTGAACTCAAATTGTATTATCATTGCATATTTGATGTTGAAATTGGAACCTACCAGATGCAAGAGATGCTTGGCATCTAACACTCTCCTGGTGGTGTTCTGTGGTGATGTGCCTCTCGATGTAGTCTTTTCTGTAGACCCTTCCTCCAAACTCAACGAAGGCCCTCTTTCCTGGCCCTTTTCTGGCAGCAGGCTTGTGCTGTCGGCACAATCGACAAAACATCCCTAAAATGTAAAGCAATAACATTACAAAGAGAGCCAAAAACAAGACATGGTTTTATCAATAAAGATACTAAACATACCGTGCTGGGTGTTATACAGCCATGACTTAAATTGTGGCATTTTTAGCCATTCTGGATCGAACCCAGTCGCTCTATGTTTTGTCGTGGTCCTCTCTATAAGGCACATAAGAATATAAATTATAATATAAATATAAATATAAAAATATAAATTTTCATGAGAAAAGTGCATTTCTGATCTGACCCTGCTTTATTTTTCAGTGTTTGCTGAGTCTCACCTGTTGCCTCCGCCCTAGCTGGCTCTACATGCTGCCTGTCTACCTCCTCTCCTACAACATCTCCCTGCGTACTTACTATCCCTTCCTCCTCACCCTCTCTTACTGCCTCAGCTGCCGCTGCTGCGCCAGCTGCGGCACTAGTTGAAGCCTGGAAGTATTGGAAGCAAATTAATTTTCACACTGATGGACGTCTGTTCACTTTCCTTATGAGATTTCTAAGTGTCTACACCATTTTGATAATACCTCCTGTGGTCCGGACTGTAGGCCTACCTCCTCTCCAAGTCGAGCCCTTTTCGGCCGTTGAAAATATTTTTCTATACTCATCTGTGTGAAGGAGTGAACATCCAACATTAGAATTTATTACTAACGAGCAGAACCGCTCTATGTACAGTGCCGTCTAACCTTAAGCGGCAGTGTGAGCAACGTGTTGAGACCACAGTTAGCGGCTGTTGGCTAACGTTAACACTACAGCGTGAGTTAATGTATCTGTGACATGTTGAGCTTCCAGCTATAAATACAGACACATGCTAATATAACATGACGAGTTAGAGTTGTTCGGACCACTTTTGAACTTGTTTGCCAAGACGTCTTACCCTCGTATTTTGATCCGGTCGGTCCGTTCTTCTTTTACTTCGACTTCGTCGTCGTCGTCGTCTTCTTCTTCTTCTTCTTCTTCTTCTTCTTCTGGCCCACCAGGTGAATTAAGTGCTATTGGCGGAGTTACAATGCATAATAGGCTACTGCCACCTACTGCACCGGAATTGTAACTACAAGTTACATTCACAGACAGAGTCCCATTGCTTTTATGAGCGGTCGAGCGAGTCAAAAGCCAAAAAATCTATTTGTGGCGGACGTAATTCTTTCGTGGCGGGCTGCCACAAATAAATGAATGTGTGGGAAACACCGATATGTATATATTTATAAAGAAATTATCATATGTTGCGTTCAGTTTCAACCCAACCTTTCTTTGCAGGTCGAGTTGGCCTTTATATTTGGTAAAGGGTAGTTCTTCCTTGGCAGTGAAAAAGGTGTGTTAAACTTAAATATTCATTCGGCCTCCTCAGCACACTGATTAACAGCCTCTTCCTTCTAAATGCAACTGGCAGTGGACAGTGTTTCCCAGACATTGACGAGATTGTGGCGGCCCGCCATAATTTGCTGTGCCATAGTCTGAATATGGAATGTGAAAAATTATTTCCGCCTTTCCAACGCATACCGACGTTTCAGTCTGTCTCTTTTGTTTGCATTACCTTTAATGACTTCAGTACTGCTAATTCAGGGCTGTATTAGTGAAAAAAAAATAAACTAGAACTGCAAGCAGTTATGAACGGGGGCCAAGCCCCCCGCGAGACTAGGACCCTGCGCACCGCAGAGCCCGCGGAAGTTGGCCCCAAAGGATGACGGGCTTGGGGCAAAAGTGAGGACACAGGCCAACGTCTGAGCCGTTGTATAACTTCGCTGTAATGGGAAGTGCACTGAAAGTGCAAAAGGCTGAATGTGTGCCAATTTGGATTTGTTGTACTAAATCACACCCACTTTATTCTTTAAAATGTGGAAGTTGCAGGCAAAAACGTATTTACATCCGTTATAGTGCCACCTATAAGCCAATTTCACCAAATGTGGCACAGAGCCTCTGGATGACTTCAGGAACAATTGACTTAAGTTTGATGTTGAAAGCATTTAGTTTGACCGAAATATGAAACAATATGTGTTTTTTAGCTAACAAAAATGATTGTTTGGTTATAACACATCTGGAGACTCTATGTGCAAAGTTTCAGGCAGATGGCGCTTAAATTGTAGGAGGAGTTCGAAAAATTTGGTTTTGCATATGTGGCGATTTAGCGAAGGAAATGTGCAGCAGAAGTGGGCGTGTCCTATGTCAGAAAACCCAGCTCTATTCAGGGAACATATGGATATAAGGTTTGCGAATGTGTTATTTAAAATGTGGAAGTTACAGGCTAAAAAGCGATTGCATCCATTATAGTGCCACCTATTGGAGTACATGTGCAAGTTTTAGCATGGAAGAACTGTGTCCTATTCTATATGTACCATATAAATTTCAAAGCTCTCAGCATTATAGTTTGGCTGAAATCAATGTTTGTTGTTTATCTTGTAATAAGCCACGCCCACATTGACCAGTCATGACCACCTTCAAGATATGGCCTCAGGATTGGCCCTACATCATACCGCCAAATTTCGTAAAAATTGGTGTAGCCGTTGAAGACCTATAAACTTCCCATATTTTTAGCGCCCCCTAGTGGCCAAAATTCGCCAAATTCGGCTCATCCCTTCCCAGTGTCATGGTTACCAAGGATCTCAAATTTGGTGTTAATAGCCTTTAGTTTTACCGAGATATCAAACCGTTTACATGTTTATAGCTAGCTACAGAAATTTGATCGTTAATAATCTGCGCATTTTTTGACCGAGCAAAACTCTTTTGATAAATTAAGATCAGGTCCGGCTGAAGAGTGTACGTGCCAAGTTTCACACAGATCAGACAAAATCCCAAGGAGGAGTTCAAAAAAGTAGATTTTCCAGTTTTTGCGAAAAAACTTTCTAGGCGGAAGTGGGCGTGGCCAATCGCAAAGTGATTCAGCTCCATTCAGGGAATCTGGGGATACAAGGGTTTTGAATGTGCGACATACAGTGTGGGAGTTCGAGGCAAAAACGCGTTGGCCTAGATTATAGTGCCCCCTGCAGGCGGATATATGTAATTTTTTGTGTCTGAGGTCCTTGCAGGTGTCTGGACCAACCTTCCAAATTGCACCACCCTCCCTTGTACAGTTTAGGCTGCAGCACCACTTTTAGCCAGAGAAAAATAATAAATGAATAAAAAACTTTACAATTACAATAGGGTTCCTAGCACCGCTGGTCCTGATAATGGCCCCCTAATAATATGAAGCTCTTATCGAACCTGGAGCAGTGCGCTTCACGTCCTCGGAGGCTACAAAATGACAAAAACCTCACCTATGACTGACTGTTACAGCGAGTTGAAGAGTATCAGAAACATCTAGTTTGTTATTGTATATTCACAAAAAATCCGATTTCATGTAAAACCGCTGGCATAAATAAATCCAGTGTTAGAGAAAGGAAATATTTTACCGTCCTCTTCCACCGCAGTCCTTGACGTTATCTAGCATGTTGGATATTTAGCTTGATATTTAGCTCACTCACTCACTCACTCACTCACTCATTCACTCACACACAAACACACTCACTCTCTCACTCACTATCACACTAAAAAACACAGACATATACAACTCAGTATTTGCATACTCCAATTGGTACATTTTATGTTCCTTTGCCAGTTTTTCTGTGTAAATCTTTAATCATCCACCTGTAAATATTACGATAATATACGATCGTATTGTAATTAGTATTCACTAATATATTTATCCAAATGCTACATTTTATGTTCCTATGACACAGTTCTTCTTTGTATATAGTTATCATCATCCACCTATAAATGTCTCTCAAGAACTTCAATTTTGTATTAAGAGCAGTCACTAATATACATCTCATATCATTGTCATTATATAATTGTCGAAATGTTTTTGAATTGTTCTTTCTTTATTTGAAAGATTCTTTATTTGAATCAGCCCAATTTCCCGATTCGATTCCGATTATTGAAGTCTCGATCCGATTATAAATTGATTTTCGATGATTATCGATTCGATTTTCATCAGTCAGCTGCTGAATTATCTTACTTCTCTTTTAAGTAACACCTCACTGCACCTTCAATATTGTATAGTGTAACTGTTATATCCAACTTATTATTTTTTACTTTGTTTAAATGTAGTCTTTCACTGTTAAAAGAAAGTTGCCAAGCTCAGCAACCGGACTCATGTTAGAAGCATTGTTGGTGACAAGAACCAGGTCATGTTTCTCTATTCCCCACTCGTCTGCCATTGCTTTAGGAAATTCACACATATTTGCGCTTGAGTGGCTATCATCCATAGCTTTCGTCTGAAGTACGTAGGACATTAGATTCCATTAACTGCTGATATAATGAGCTGTAACGGTCACTTATGAGACTGTAGCTCTGGATGTCCAGGCATCGCGGGTCATTGCTACCCTGTGAGCAGAGTTGAGGGACTCTTGCACGGAAAGCTTTGTCTCCTTGTAAAGATTTGGAATCAATTTAAGCGTGAAAAAGATCTTGGATGGAATAATATATCTTGGCTCCAGACTGTGGACCATGTAGTTGAAGCCAGTAAGAGGAGGACTCCAATTTGTATTACAATTTAAAAAAAATAATAATAATAAAATAAAATATATATATATATATATATATATATATATATATATATATATATATTTTTTTTTTTTTTTTCAAATCGATTTTTGGAAATTTAATAATCGACTCATAATCGTCAATATTATAATCGCGATTAATCAATAATCGATTTTTTTCACCACCCCTATAGGCTACTTTACTTTATTATCATTTGTTGTAACAAGCAGAGAATAAAATAAATCCTGTCTTTCAGTTCAGTGCATCTGTAACCTAATAGTTATTTTTGTGGTCAAAATACAGGTATCGGCAGTGTGCAAAGTACGGGGGGGGGGCTGAGGGGGCTCCACCCCGCCGATTAACCCATGAGACCCCCTGAAAGCCTCAAAAGCAAAATTTGAAGCGGGTCTCAAATTTATTTATATTTATGAATACTTTATTGTCCCTTACAGACAATACTAAAATGTTTTTAAGCTCACCATGTCCAGTATTCAGAATTCAAAACATTTGTTAACAAATATGTTCTATTTTTTGCCAAGCGGACCCAGCCAGTCCTGTGCACATATGCAAATTAGCCATGTGCGTCAAACACAAGAATATAAGAACGAATAATGAATTTGAATGAATGAATAATATTGCATAAGTTTATTCAGAAAGAACAAGTCAATCGAGATCATATAGTCTCTGCAAGTATGTTAAGGTATGAAATGAGGAAAGACTAGCCCATGACATAGATGATTATGAAGTCATAACAATAACAGGCTAGTTATTCAACCGTTTCTATTTTAAACCATATTGATTTTTTTTTTCCCCCCTCATTTCACCTCCAAGTAGTCGATCTTCTTTCCTTCAATGTAAGCGAAGGGGCCTCTGAATGATGCTCTCTTCCCCTCCTCTCTGGCCTTTTTGACCAAAGGCCAGTTTCTCTCTGGCAGCTGCATCCTAGAAGGTTTGATACCCGATCCTCTTTGATGCGCAGATTTCTTCGCTTCCCGCCAGATGATGTCTCGGTAGAATCGCATGGTGAATCTGATGATGACTGTGCAAGGAGAGCCAATCTTTTTCACGGTGCCCAATCGACGAACGATGTCCACGGCGAGTGCCATCTTGTCGCTAATTTGTGGTGCCACTTTGGAGAGAATGTTTTTCTGATTTGTCTTATGTCCTCCCTGTTTTCCTCCTTCAGTCCATGTATTTTTAGATTCCACAGTCTATCATGACGCTGCATATCATTCAGTTTTATCTTCAGTTGAAGGTTTTCTTTTAGCAGCTTTCTGTCTCTAAGTCAATTTTCTGTATTCTGTATTGTATATTTTCTGTGATAGCATCCATCGCTTTGGGAGTAGCTTGAGACGACTTTTCAATGGATGAGAGCTTTTCCAGGATGACGCGAGTTGCCGAGTCGCTGTTGTCAATTGCTCTTAATTTGGAAGGAGGGCTTTTGCTAGGGGTTAAAGGCAAAGCTTCAGTTGAGGAGTCATCATCCATGAATTTAGCCATGTCGTCTGAGGCTAGCTCTGTCGCGTTTCTTCTTTTTCGTCCTTTTTTTCCATTAAAGAGAGAGGAAATAGCACCTGTAGAACACCTTTTGTATAAACTAAACAAAACGGGTCTGGGGAATTGTCGGTTTCATTGAGTTTCAAGTAAAACAGTCACATACAGCGATTTCTTCGGAGGACAACATTTGAAAACTCCCGCTCACGGCACCATCTTGGCTTCCGGTCCTTGATCACAGCAGTTCCATTACAAGCATTGCTATTTGATGACCTAAAAACCATAGCAGTTGCATTCGCGATTGAAGTGATCCAAAAATGCGCAGTGCATCAGACCACAGTGTTTCTTGTTCTCCCAACATTGTTGTTTGGAGACACCAATGTTGTTGGCTGCAAATGTGGCACATTTTCTAACTAAAAGGGGCTAAAGAGGAGAAATAAGAAGACTGACAAAGAAAAGCAGTGTAAAAAAGAAAGAATTAGACCGAGCCAGAGACAAAACAAGGATGAATATGGGAGCGTCGCTTCGGAGGTGGAGGGAGCTGCAGGGAGCGCAGAGTTAGCGGCTGTTCTGCTGGATAAGTAAGGACCGCTGCTTGATATGTGGTTAATTCTATGTTTTAAACACAAGACTATGGTGGCGACAGTTACAGTAATACTCGCAACAGCACATATGGCCGTATGATGTTGCAGTCAAGCTACGTAGCATTTTGCTAAATCTAGCTTGTTAGCTTGTATGCTAAATCCAGTGTTTAGCTCTTGTCTTTATGGCTGCTGGTTAGCAAAAGTGTCTTTAAGTGACCAGACAGTTATAACATTAATTTGTGTTCTGTACACTCCGAAATGGTTGAATTGGTTTTGAGAAATAATGTTACTCATGCTTCAGAAAGGCAGCATGAAGTTGCACCGGGTAATGATTATGTAGTAACGCTGTCTACCAAGATGTGATGAATAGACATCTACAGTGATTTGCATGAGACACTCGTCATTGTAATTTAGTTGTATCGACAGAAATAGAACAATCAGGGCTTATGTTGTTGTTGTTGTTGTTGTTGTTATTTTTAATGCGCTGGCTTGGTTATCTGGCGTCCTCTGTTAAAGTGGTTACAAGCCTGCTCGTGCACAGCAGGCTCCTCTGTGGGGAGGGGCTTAGAAGGCAGGGCTGCATCACAGCAGAGAGAAAGAAGGAGGGACCTGGGAGCTGTATCATTCAAATATTCTGACTAAGTCCACTTTTTTCTCAAAACTACAGACTGCAGCTTTGAGTTGCTCATGAGATTGGTGACTTCTGTCTGTGGCGCTAATCTTTCCCTGTGACTCCCTGCATGATTAAATCTAGGCCTGTAACAATATTGATGTATAACTCTTACATACATACATACATACATACATACGTACATACGTACATATGTATGTACAAACTTTAACATACATACTCACTTTTACATTATCACATATTCACTCTTGCATACATACTCATTCTTACATACATAATTACTCACTTACGTACATACTATCCTTTACATACGTACAGCCACTTTTACATACATAAATGCTCACTTTAACATATACACAGTGCTGCTTGAAAGTTTGTGAACCCTCCAGACATGGTCACTGTTTTTGTATAAAATATTGATATAACCTTATTACACATACATTCAAATCCCAATTTGTAAAGCACACCTTCCAAATAATGGACACACACACAAAAAGAGATATATTTTCATTGTTTAATTCAACAAAAGTGGTTCATTTCACAAAAACTGAAAATGTAACATGTGCAAAAAATATGTGAACCCTTGGATTAGTAGCTTGTGGCTCCTCCTTTTACAGCCATTACTTCAACCAAACGTCTTCTGTAACCACTAACCAGTCTCTCGCATCTGCTTATGGGGATTTTTGCCCACTCCTCCTTGCAGACCTCAGCCAGCTGAGAGAGGTTGGAGGGACATCTGGCATGTACCAACTTCTTCAGGTCTCGCCACAATATTTCAATTGGATTAATGTCTGGACTTTGACCAGGCCAATCCAGAGTACGAATCCTCTTTCTCTGAAGCCATTCCTTTGTAGTTTTGCTGGAATGCTTTGGGTCATTGTGTTGTTGTATAATCCATTTTCGTCCTAGCTTCAACTCCTTGACTGATGGCAAGAGATTCTGGTCAAGAATTTGCTGATATGCCACAGAATTCATGGTTCGTTGGATAATATGGAGTCGTCCAGGTCCAGAAGCAGAAAAGCAGCCCTAGACCTTCACATTTCAAACAACAATGCTTCACTGTTGGGAGGAGGTTCTTTTCTTCATATGCAGTGTTGGCTTTTCTCCAAACATGGTGGTTTTAATTGTGACCAAATAGTTATATTTTGGACTAGTCAGTCCAGAGACTGGACTTCCAGAAGGCAAGTGCTCTCTGGCAAAGTTGAAACGGGCAGCTTTGTTCTTTTTTGAGAGTAGAGGCTTCTTTCTAGCAACCTTCCCATGTATGCCATGACTGTTCAATTTTCGTCTGATTGTAGACGCATGCATATTTGTCCCAGATGCTACTAGAGAGGTCTGCAACTCTCTAGAGGTGATGTATGGGTTGGCCTTTACCTGATTTATTATTATTCTGGTGCTTCTGGGTGATCATTTTGATGGGCATCCACTTCTAGGCAGAGTTGCTGTCATGTTGAAGGCCCTCCATTTGTAGATTATTTGTCTGACAGTCGATGGATGGAGCTGCCATCTTTTGGAGATGGTCTTATAGCCCTCCCCAGACTGATGGGCTGTCACTGCCCTCTTCTTCATGTCCTTGGATATCTCCTTTGCTCTCGGCATTGTTGATTTGTATGGGACCACAGTGGTTTGGTTGGTTTCCTCTCTTTTTTAATCAGTGCAGGCCAAACCCTTTCCCAAGGATGTCTCATTTCATTGGTCTGCTTAAATGATTAATTAAGCACCCAAATGTGTTTCACCTGAGTCTGTTACCTATGCAATTGATAAACATATATCTGACATTTTATACATAAAAACTGGTGATGATAAAATAAGAAAATCATGGTAAAACAACAAACATTTAAACTGCTCAAGGGGTTCACATACTTTCAAGCAGCACTATACATACTCTTACATATGCACTTTTACATACACACATAGTCACTCTTACACACATACATAGTCACTCTTACATACATACTCACTTTTACGTACATACTTACTCTCCTTTACATACTAACTCTTATTCGACGTACATACTTACTTATAAATATATACATACTCACTTTTACATACATAGTCGCATATTTATGCATCCTCACACGCATAGCTGCAGGGGTGCCTAATATGTCGATCGCGATCAACTGGTAGATCGCAAAGGTAGTGTGGGTAGCTCGCGTTTTTTAGATTAAGCGGCAGAAAATGAATGAATTAATAATTCTCCGAAAAGTGAAATCGAATCTATGCCACCTGATTGATTGTGTGCAATATTGATGGCGGTTTGTCACCTATGTGCATTACTGCTGTTAATTTTTATGTGCAGTACCAAGGGTTGCATTACTCTCTAAATATCAGTTATGTATTGTTTTATATGAAGTATACACAGTATAAATAAATAGATGTTTAGTATTTTTTATGCAGGTAGGTCATTTTGACCTGGTCATTTTTAAAGTAGCTGGTGAGCTAAAAAAGGGTGAGCACCCCTGCACTCCTGGGAGTATGCATGTACATTTGTCAGTACCAGTATATATGTATGTGAAAGTGAAGTACTTTTGGCCTAAATGACTTCTCATACAACAATTACATTTACTCACCTGCCCACTCTTCTCTGTCGTCTGTTTGTTTTGCCAACTTGAGAATATGAGTAGTGGCACTTTTTGTGTGGAATGTTTTTTTCCACTTCAAGCACTACACATCCACCAGATTATTCCTCATCCTGACAGACATGGGAGACAAGGCTTGTGTTTTAACTGTCCACAGTGACAGACTTTTCAACACAATCTGATTCCGGGTAAACCTGCATATCGCTCCTCCACTGACCAAACAACAAATGTGACTCAGAGACACTCACCATGCATTCAGAGCCTCCATGTGACCCAAAAGCAACAACCTCTGTGTATTCAAAAACCCTTAAATCAGAGTAAATTTAGTGTAATATCACACACACTTCTCTTGTAGATGTGCAAGTTTTCCTTTTGTACCAAGCAGTAGAAAACCTGCAGCAGGATGTGTTTAAGTTAATTTGCTGACTGTACCTATTACACATGTACATATCGTGAGGCAATATTGAAATGATACCTTGTGAGGCCCTAGTTCCTACAGTAAATTAATTTCAATGTAAGAGATGGGGATCCAGACTCCTGTTTTCCAGGTAAAAAAGTACTGAAGCTCATGGGGTATACTCAGTCTGAATTACACAAATCAAGGCATTTTAATGTATAATTCCCTCCCTCCTGATTTCAAATTATTAGAACATAACAAATGTAAATCAGCCCTTATAACATTCAGTGAACTGTTCTCAGTTTTAGTTATGAATTATTTTCAGTAATTTCCATCAAATGACCACATGGAAATGTTTATTATTATGCAGTCCTTCAGTCAGGTAAACTGAGAGTTCTTACTTTCAGCTGCCCTTGTTTCAGCCACAACTCACCATTAAGCAGAAGCCAACTTACAAACTGATTCAACTAAGCTTAATGATTTCTTGATGTTAAATGTCAAAAGCCATGATGTTGACTTGATAAAAAGCTAAATGTCTGAACAAATGTCATCATCATATTTTTTGCTGTGCTTACTGTAATATTATCTTGACAATAACATTGACATTTACACAGACTCTGATATTGGTTGAAATGGAAAACATACATCTGAAATATCAAAAGCAAGTACAATGATGTTTGTTTAAGGGAGATGACTTTCTACCTGCAGAAATATAACTTTTTACCAGATGGGGGAGCCAGTCCATCTACTTAGAAACAATTAAGTGGTTCTGAGGTGCTGATACTGGGAGGTGGCCTGTTATTTCTGTTATATATGTGTGATCATTAAAACGTAAAGCATTGAACATGTATTTGAATAGAAATATATAATTTACAGCAGATTTGATCTGAAAGATGGTAGGATTGAATCTTTGTGTACTGCGTGCTAGAGATTAGGGTTTTTCTCAAATTTCAGGGAGGTAGAGTTAAGGCTGGAGAGTGGGCCTGGCTCTGCTACCCTGTGTCTTGGCTTGATTAGAAAATGGTGTGTAAGAGCTAGGAAAAAGCTTCTTCTTTATACCTCTACTACATACAAAGAATAAGAATTACCAGATAATTAAATACAGAGAGACATTTATTTACTCTTGTACTAGATTGCATGAAGTTGTATGGTGTTTTTGTGTTTTTTTTTTTTTACCGAGGTGAACAAATATATAAAGAGCCACTAACATACACCTCTATGTTACAGACACAGATGGGGATAGCATATTCTTCGTGGGACGAATAGTAAAATCAGGTATAGGCAGAGTCCTCCACCTACTTTCACATTCAATCTAGAAAGCCACGATGGTCCGTTTTGGTGGTTTAAAACTCTTCCAACACCATTCATCTTTATGAATTTTTAATGGCCTTTTAGTGGTTTTTTTTTTGTTTTTTTTACATTAAAATATCAAAGGCAAAGGAAATCTGATCTGAATTTATTCTGACTGATGCCAACATGGTGGATGTTTCTACCAGATGTAACCGCCATGTCAGTTGCTATGGCAACCCACAACCATGGCACGCATTGTATATGATGTGGAGGAATGTTGTAGCTGTAAACTGTATGTTTAAGCCAGAGGAACCCTAATGATTAGAGGTGAAAAAATACAACAGAGCAGCTCCACTAAATGACAGGCCACTTCACTGAGGAAGGAGACAGGCTTATGCATGATACCAAATACATTTCTGCATTCAAAGTCTGTACTAGAGAAAGAAAAAGCACAATTACTTCCTGTTACTTTTTTTTATAATGTCATGCTTTTCAGTTTCCTGTGCCTTTTCAAAATAAAGCAAAATCATTCCCAGTCACATGAAAACAATTTGCAAGGAGTACAAATGAGCAAACAAAATGTTTATGAATATCTTTTACATAAAAGTTTGAGCCTCCATTGGTTGTGCATTGCATAACAAACAGAATCAATTAAATCAGGGCAGCATGGTACTGTATGCCTTACTTGAAGGTATACATGAAGGTCAGGGTTTCCCCCAGAAAACTTGCTTAGCCCGGTGGTAGGTTGGAAGGGCGGCCCACCGGCGGCGAATCATGTTTTTTTTGTGACAGGGGCCTGACACAGGCCAGCAACTTACTGATGGCAGTAGGTAACAGGTTCATGACGTAGTAGAGTTTAGGGTGGTTCCATACTTGCCTATAAGTAGTGCAAGGAGCTTCAATAAAAGCTCTATGGCTTGTGTTCATGTCAGGAACCTGAGACAGCGCAACATGCTTTGATATCTTGTATAAACTATGACAAGATCCACTCAGAGAATTGCAAGAAAATGAAATCTGAAAAGTATTTTAGAAGTAGGGTCAAGCAGGAGGGGAAAATGCTGTTTTTTGAAATTCTTAAAAGACACCGGTCTATATAGCAGGATATAGTGCACTAAGGTGCTAGTCCCATAGATGGCAGCAATGCAACTTTTGCATGCCGGCTGCCGTAAAACCCAGAAGAAGAAGAAGAAGAAGACGACTTATTAAAACAGCTACCGTCAGAGCTTATCTAACGCTGAATTGAAATGTTTTACTACTAAACCACTGTGAAAGGCTGCTATGCCACTGCAGCGGACGAGCTAACATCCATGCTACATCCATGCTATCTGCCTCATCGACCCGTGGCCCAGCCAACGTCGCGCCGCTGCACACCTGGTCAACAGTTGAACCAGCGGGTTCAAAGTCTTCGCCTTTGTTTGTCCGACTTCAGAAGAAAAAGTCCAGCGTTTTTGGCTTTTTCTTTGTGACATCCCGTTATGTTCAATCAAAAGTAGCCTAGTTTGCGTGTAGTGACAGTAGCAGTGGTTTGTGGGTGTTAGGTGATGAAAAGACACCTGACCTCAGACCCGCCATGTGTTTGCGTTTTGAACATAAGATGTCGCCATTTAAATAAATAAACGATGCTTAGCCTGGCATTGGGAAATTTAAGCCTGGGGGGCCGCCAGGCTTACAATGCACTGGGGGAAACCCTGAGAAAGCATGGTCATTGGTATTTACATGTGGTTTCTTTTTAATTGTCAGTGTCTAATGATGTATACAGTGGAGGATCTATTACAATCTGCCTATCACAGCTCATTTTTTTCCATGTTCTTTAAACTGAGTGCGACATGAAAATGATTGTGATGATTAAGAGGAGACCCTGACCTAAAGTCAGTTTCATGATGTGTCAAATAGTCACCAATTTAAGGGTCAATGCTGTTGCAGTGTATTAAGGGGCAGTTGCATTGGACAGGTTTGGAACATGACCAGTACCACTCATATATTGACTAATGTATAGACGTATGTTGATCTGTTCGGAGTTAAGGATGCTGACCAGAGGCTGTTCAGTGTAGAAGGACCAGTTGAACGCTGGATCTGTTAAATGCACTGTGAGTTGTATAAGATTAATCACTGTGGATGAAAATATCCTCGTCCTACCCTATAGATATGTCACAGTGGTGTTAAACATCAGCTACTTCAAGAGAAGTCTAAAAATCAAAATATCAAACCATCACTTGCAGCTCAAATTGAGTACAGCAAGTTTTGTACATGATTTGCATGATGGCTTTTGTCACAAATGAAACCTTTTCTATGAATCTGTTCCTCATGCAAGGATGATCCATTGGCAGTCAATAAAAATCCTGACGTCGAGCATTGTCCTTTTCAGACAATGCTGATGTATTCTGTGCAGTTACAGGATACTTCAGTCTGTATTTTTTTTGTTTTGCCTTGCATATAACAGATGTTCCATTGCAGCTTTTAAGTTTAACTAGTTTTGTTGGTCTGTATAATTTGTTGCTGGACTTGAACAACTGATTGTAAAGGGTCACTTCACCAAGTTTGGTCCAGTGAATTAACCACTAAGTCTAATGCTCTACCAGCTATTATTAGGGGATCACATACACCAATTTGCTAACTGAGAGAGGTTGTAGGCCTTACCTGAATCACTGTGAACTTACTTACTTTACACTGTTGCTCCATATGTTTGCTGCAGCGACGTTCACTCAACTGCTCAGTGAGGTCCTCCCCGCTTAGGTCCTCTTCTTTTGTCTTAAGACCATGCACAGAGCTCTTTTGGTTTCATTTCATGCAGGTCAACATATAAAGTAAAAACAATACTTAAGAAATGAGGATCATCGTCCATTACCAATATCTCAATGACAAGTTGCTGTGTGAAGTCATCTGCCCTATGCCACTCTAAGGTGTCCATATCTCAACAACTACAGAATTCTTAAGGCATGGTTGGGGTTAAGCCTGGTTTATGCTTCTGCGTCGCAGCGACGGCATAGCTACGTTGTCGACCCTACGCCGTCATTGAGCATTCGAAGTTCTGCGTTGAGGGAACATGTTGTTCTGCAATTCACCGCCAAGCCGCTAGGGGGGTTAGGCAGGTCTTGAAGACGAGTTGTAAAGGTGGTCATATTTTCTGACCTCCTCGATAATTCTCTCGTCTGCCTGGTCCATTTTTTCCGTGCCGCTTGTAGCACAAAAACTTTAAAAATGGCGGTGTTGTTATACTTTTGACCGGAAAAGCAACTGCCGGAAATGACGTTCTGAGCGGACCAATCACAGTCCTTGCCATTCGCGTCTCGACGTGTCAACGTGACGCGTAGTCAGGATTTTTTGGAGGCGCACGTCAGGCTACGGCGTAGGGTCCGTGTAGGGGTCTGCGTCGACGACGTAGCTACGCCGTCGCTGCGACGCAGAAGCATAAATCAGGCTTTAGCCTCCACCATGACCCTGGCACATTTTCCCACATTGCAAAAACTACATGCTGCAGAATTGCTTTTAGAGAGTGGGCTAAGATTATAGCTGTGCTATTTCAGAAACCTCTCATCGTAGTTAAATATTTTAAAGATAAAGTCACTGATATTATGAGTGTGAAAGCATTTCATTAAATGTCAACATACTTTCCTTTTCTTTGTCTAGTGTATGACAAACAAGGATTCCTTCTGAAGCTGGATGGTGGACTGTGAGTATAGATATTTTACAACATTCACTATCTACACAAAGGCTCGTAACTAATGTCTTTCAGGCATGGCATCAGTAATGGCATAACATGCATGAGCACTGTAGACTGGTCCCTGCCATTACTACCTCCACCAAGGAAGTTATATTTTCAGTTTGATTTTTCTGTTTATCAGCAAACAAGGAAACTACTTTTCTGGGTTCAATGAGACTTGATGGAAGGGTATAGCATGGGTCAAGGAAGAACCCATTAAATTCTGGAGTGGATTCAAATCATGGAGCGGATGATTAATTATTTTTCACTTTTGTTCATATCGAATGATAGGGCATCTTACCATGGCGAAATTAAAGCCAGACATCTTAGATGGTCAAGTAGATGGTAAAAGCAGCAATAGTGATTGAAAATAGCTGTATCTCAGTCCACATTCACAATACCATTGTCTTTCTACAGTTGCCATTTTGGCCATCAATAATGATGATGACTATATCTTTCTTTACCCTCATTCAGAGAAAGACAGACAGAGAGCTCACTGTAAAAAATACTGCCCTGATGTGTATATTTTTTCATCATAGAACAATGACTACTGGCCTTGAAAAAGGTCTGCGCTCTACTAATGTCCTTTTAGTTTACACTATTGTACTGTTTATATTTTGTGTTAATATTTGATATTTGCTTGATTTCATTCCTCCATGTCTACAGGCCTCTGGAACTAATGTATAAGTATGGCAATCTCAGTGAGGGAGCCTGTAAGCCTGGATTTGCAGCTGCCAAGATGACTGCCATCTATCCGAAGTAAGAATACTTAAAATGCTTCTACACATTTGAATTAAGCTTGTAAATTGTCATCAAACATTATGTCACATACATTTCAGTCAGTAGGCCAATGTTATCATATTTACGTCATGATGCAATCACTGGCCTATCCCATGCCTCTTTGACTGGCATCACAAAATGCCCAATATGTGTTAGTCTGGACCTGCTCAATTCATTTTAGCTTTCAGTCGTGGTCAATCATTTTTACACTCGTGTTTACCACTGAGGTCCAGGTAGTCGGGTTGACTTGCAGAGTCAACTCCATTTATAATCCAGCTTGGCTCACAGTGACTCCAACTAGATTTGGCGCTGAAGGAATTCATTGATCAAGCTGTTTAATTTGTTTGACACCTTTACAGACAGTCAAAAGTCATAAGTGTACATCCACTTGTAAAGGTAATGTACATCATGGCAGTTTTCAATTCCAATGATTTCTACAGCTCTCATTTTTCTGTGATAGAATGAGTAGAACACATACTACTTTGTTACAAGAAACATTCGTGAAGTTTGGTTCAATTATGAATTTATTATAGGTCCTCTTAAAATGTGACCAAATCTGCTGGATCAAAACTATACATCAGGGGTCCCCAAACTTTTTTCGGACAAACAGTATTATTGTGGAAATTATAATGATCATTTTTTTGCAGCTGCCCTTCGCTTGGCCTTGGCACCACCTGTTGGGTTTACAAAGTAATGGAAAGTCTTCACATGTTTATTTATTATATAAGTACCACAGATACTCCTCTTATTTTATAGAAAATAAAAACACAAGCTGATGCCAGGTAACAATGAGGTGATATGATTTTGTAACAGGTACAAGTGAGTTAACGATTGGTAGGTATTTTGTCTTTACAGGTTTGTGAAATAATATTAATATTGAATAATAGTAAAAATCAGGTTAAGTATTCTTATCTAGGTGAGCTGACTTTGTATGTACAGAGTAAAGTAAAGGTGAGTTAACAACAGGTAAGTATTTTGTCTTTACGGGTTTGTTTGTTTCTTAAGTTCACACAGTGAAATAATATTAATACAGAATAATGGTAAGAATCAAGTAATCTTATCTTGTTGAGCTGATTTTGTATTTTCAGATAAAGGTGAGTTAACAATAGTCAAGTATTTTGTCTAACAGGTATGTTTACTAAGGCTACAGTGAAATAACATTAAGAATAATTGTAATAAACAGGTACAAGTGCATTGCCCGTAGGAAGTATGTATTCCTATAGAAAAGAGGGAGGTTAAGTAGCTTTTTCATGGATGGCCAATGAGGCTGTGTTTGAAGGTGGGATGTCAGGGACATTTGGGTTTATTGTGAAATGTGTAGATTGGTAATTGGTAAGTATTGTGTTTTCATATATTTTGGCTTTTAGCAAGGACACTGTCGGGAGTTTCCACTAATGTGAAAGTACCACTACCGGTGCCTTTTGATTTTTTAGCAATTGGGAAAAAGCAAAAACATTATCTAGCTGCTAGCAATCCCATCAGATGAACAACGTTAACAAAGCACCAGACATGCTAGCAAGAAGATAAACCAAGCAAAATGCGATCGTGCAACTAATATGAAAAGCTGCACGTTAAAGACTTCATCATAAACACCAAAATAAACTACTGAACAGAAGCCTAACTAGATAGACAAATATAAGCCCAACATGCTAGCAAGACAGGAACTTGAAACACGTAACCATGTTCAAGCCTTAGCTAGCATTGGCAATGGATTAAAGTCCGTGTAAAGCAAAAATAAATTTGTGTGATGAATTTGTCATACCACAGAAACATGTGTCATTGACCACAGAGCCAAATTTGAAAGATTAAAAAAATTGCCAAGTATATAAAATTAGGTCTCAAAATCCTGGAAAAACAAGCACTTCTCTCTGCTGTGAAAGGCTGGGGGCGTGTCAGTTAGAGGCGCTGGAGCCACGCCCACGCAGGAGGGGAGCTGCCTCCGTGTACTGCAGGAGGACCTAACCTATTTTTTTTTTTTGTATGAAAATCTTTATTTAACATTTGCAAAAGTACAGACAATCAGATATAGCAGGCACTGAATGATAAGACAAGATACAAAATGAATAAAAAATATATCTCTTGATAAAATAATACATGTAATTGGAATAGAATAAAATAAATATGCATAAGGCATTTCTTATTTTGGGGTAAGTGAAAATGACTTTAAGTATTGTAGTGTCCGTTCACTTTTCTTATTTGGCATCAGTTTTAAGGTGTCTATGTAAAGAATAAACTCATTTGTGAAGACATTAAAGTTTGAGAGGGACTTGGAAAATTTACTGTCATGGATGTGGAATTTACCTATTAAAATCATGAGGTTTATTGTGGAGCAAATTGATTTGTCGTTATATTCGAATTTTGAAATAATATCTTTGGGTCTTATTGTTACATATTGTTTAGTTTTGTGGAGGACCTAACCTACAGTAACAATGGAAGCTACTAGCAGCGTCATCGATGGACCCAGCCGGACCCGTTTGAGCCATCAGAGCCAGAAACTGACTCTGAATCAGACACTGATAGTGCTCAGCCTCGTTCCTCACAGGCCATGTTTTACATTACACACAAACATAACACCCCAGTCTACATATAACTCCTTGTCATAGCTATATTGGTGCACATATAAATATAATATGTGGATTATCATTGTGCTGTCAGGTGGACTCGGGACTCAGGGACTCAGGCCAAATCATGTCATGATTAAATGCAATAACATCTGCTAACATTACATGGGCATGACAGGATGCACGATGTAAAATCACCTTCAGGATTGGCACCTTCAGCAAAATGCATTTAATTGCCCGTGCACGTTGTGTCCGAGCCGGCCGGGCGACACATTAACCAGGGTTCTCCCCAGACGGTGGAACAGCAGCGCTGCGACGCTATACTCATCCTCAATGTTAGCTGCTTTACAGTGGGTGTTCGTGGGCTGCAGCGATCTTGTAAAAAAAAAAAAAAAAAAAAAGCACCCGCCTCTGGCGGTGACAAGCGTCCGACCGTTCTCTGGCTGATGGCGATAACGACCGGGATAACGACCAGGTCGGGCTCGGACAGAGAATCTAAAGTCTGGCCGGTGGCGGGGATGAGAGCACCTGTTGTCGGCAGGACGGTTGCAGTGACGATGACGGTACACGTCATGTTAATGACGTCGGTGTTTCCCCAGGTGTTCCCTGAAGGTGTTCCCCTTGTCTACCTAAACCCGCGGAGAGTTTATTATCATATGGATGCTGTTATAATGTGTAGTGATCCAGATTCTGACCCACCAAACATCCTGGACAGTGACGGAGTGAAGTTTTTCGCGCTTAATTGCATAATTATACATTATCACCATCAGTAAACTGGACGCTGTCTGACTCTGTCACTCGCGGGGACGGAGGCTGTTTTCTGGGGGAAAGTTCCCTGAAGTCTCGGTCAGGAGGGCTGGCAGTCGCGGGTGATTTATTTTCATCACAAACACTCGGTGAGTTAAAGTCTTTGCCGGTGACAGACGCTGTTTTCTGAGCAGAAATGTGATGAGGAGTCGGGAGGACAGGCGGAGGACGGACAGGAGGACGGACGCTTCTCCACATACAGCTGCTGTATTTGTTTTCCTCATATAAGTTGCTAAAGACTGTTACAGTTACTATATTTTTGTCCGGTCCTGTAACGTTGCTTTGTGGGACATTTCTCTGTATTTAGTTGAGTGTAGGACCTGTGCAGTTATCAGACTGTCAGACCGACACGCCCTCGCTCCGCGCCTCCGGATTATCCGTTCACACTGGGACGGCTCATCAATAATGCTCCACATACCGCCGGTGGGACCCGACGTCAGCGGGACGGAGAGTGTCTGCTGCGGCGGCGCAGCAACATTATGCCGGTGGGACCCACCGTCAGCGGGACGGAGAGGGTCGGCTGCGGCGGCGCAGCAACATTATGCCGGTGGGACCCGCCGTCAGCGGGACGGAGAGGGTCGGCTGCGGCCACATAAGGCCGGTAGCACGCGCCATCAGCGGGTCGAGGGGGGCCGGGGGCGGCCACATAAGGCCGTTGGCACTTGCTGTCGGCAGGAGGAGAGGATGCAAGCCGGGACGGAGAGGATCGGTTCGGCCCCAGTGACCAGCCTAAACGGACTCTGCAGAAATCCAGACTTTACCTGGTGACAGTTGCTGAAACGATCAGGGGTAAAGTGGACACTGCAGAGACGGTGTTGGTGGTGGTGTTTAACTCCCCACAGTAACATTAGCTCCTCTTGACAAAATCGATCCACCGTTTCTTTACGTTGTCATCTGAAGGAAACTTAAATAAGCTAACAGCGCCATCACCCTGCACACTGTGGCATCCAGGAAAGGTGCAGGAGCGATGAGGAGGAAATGTGACTGTTTACCTGACTGGTTGGCTGGTTAGCTAGCTGCAAACTATTGTAAGCAATGCTATCCAAGACTGGAGAGCGAGTGGGAGAACCGCTGAAGCTGACGCGCTGCACGTATTTATACCACTTCTGCAGCAGGGCGGGGTTTATGCAAATCATGGCCGCGTTACGTAACGCGGCCATGATTTCTGACCCGCCCATTAAATCCTGAACAGAGAAATGTTGAAAAACAGTTTGTGAGCCTAGCTCCAAAATTAAATTCTAAATGGTCGAATGGCTTTTACATGTTTTAAGTAAACACATTTATGACCTGTTTAATGTGTTTAGAAGAAAATGGCTGATTTTGCTTTACACGGACTTTAATAATGTAAGCAAATAGTAAACACACCAGCATGAAGTTAATCCTGGAGAAACACTTAGAGACATATGAGTGTAACTTACAGATGAGTACAGAGAGTATCCAGGCATTCAGAATGTGTAGGGCTAAGGGAGTGAAGATTTTATGGATAGCCTACATCAAGAGCGTGTAGGGTAGCAGCTAGCTACACACGAATATCCACAGGAACATCCACAGATTCCGATTCCAGTTTGTTGTCCTCGCATATCTGGATCTCCTCAGACCGAAACAGACTTGGTCCGGACTCGTTTAGTCTCATTAAACCACAACAGTCCGTTTAGATCCACAGAACAGGACTGAACCGCCAGCAATATCTCGGTCCAGCTCACACCACTGCAGGTATAAATCCACTGCGAGCCGCCGGCGGAGCGACTGAGCGTTCTGCCCACAGAAACATCCACAGATTCCATTTGTTGTGTTTCTTGCATATATCTCCACTCAAAGCAGCTTGTTTCTTAAGGTGTGTCGTGGGGGTGGGCTCTGCAGTGATTGGCTCTGGTGCGCACGTGGCTATGGTGGCTATGGTTGACAATGCTGGTGGAATTCGCAAATCATTTATTAAAACATTTATTAACGGTATCTTTGTAATCCAAACGAATCCGAGTTGGCACACCCTTCAACCATGCAGCAGCCATCTTGAAAATCTCAGGTCTGTCTGATCCTGATCTGCAGAGATATTTGAGGCACACACAGACAGACAGACAGACAGAGCTTTCTTGTTTTTATAGAGAGAATTAAGGTGATCTGGTTTTGTATTTACATGACTCGTAGATGAGGTTTTTGTGCTGTGATGATGAGGATCCTGGTTCCAGTGTGGGAGCGGTCAACCACAATCTCTCCTCCTGACTTCAGGGTTTAGCTTTCTCTTTTAGATGGACATGTACATTTCTTCAATTCGCCTTGTAACTGTAGATGCAGACAGACTCACCGCGTTCAGGGCATCTTTCTTGTCCTGACACACCTCCTCCGTGACAGCCTTCAAACACTTCTTAACAAACTCTCCATCACTGAACGACTTTCCACAGCTTGCAAACAATTTAGCTACCTTGAAGCTGTCCCGAACGGATGACAGGTTCATCTGTTTGGCATAGCATTGTACTCTGATGGGCGGCAAATCCACTTTTTAGTCGGGCCACCTTGTCTCTCCTCACTTCGCCACCAAGCTAGCATACTGCCCTCCATGGCGGGTTTCATAGTGTCGGCGGATGTTAGTTTCTTTGAACACCACCATCAGTGGGGCTAACAGTTGATCAGCGGAGAGGTGAGTCCATGGAGCCAATTGGTGAGTCCATGGAGCCAATTGTTCAGTTGTGCAGCATTCAAAGTTAGTAGCACAGCCCCAGAGCTTGTACGGACAACTTAGCTTTCTTTTTCCAAGAGAAAAAAGCAGTTTTGCCACAGATTAAGAAGTGGCGATATTCATGCCAGCGTCCTCTCGCATCCGGGTTGCCATGGCTTTTTTCAAAGAAAAGTTTAGAGGGATTGTTTGGGATCGTTAAGCGGGCCACTCCAGTTGTTTTGGGCGGGCCAGATGTGGCCCGGGGGCCGTAGTTTAGGGACCCCTGCTATACATAAAGTAATTCTAATATTTGTTTAAATGTCCCTCAGCCATTTTCACCTTCCATCCACAAGCTTCTGGTCGTCCTCTGGCTGAATTTTTAACCACTCCTCTTGACTGAATTGGTGAAGTTGAACTAAATTTGTCTTCCATGAAGTTTGGTTTTAAAATTAATTTATTAACAGTCAGTTTTGGTGATTATAGAAAATTGTGTGAATCAAATGTTCTGTGTATCATGGTCTCTATAATCCAGCAGCATATATAATTGATCCAGCAGATTTGGTTATATCTCCATAATAAATTCATTATTGAACCAAACTTCATGAGTGTTTGTTTGTGACACAGTAGTGTGTGTTCCATTCATTGCCTCACAGAAAATCAATGAATTCCTTCAGTGATAAATCTAGTTGGAGTCCCGGTTAGCCAAGCTGGATGTAAACCATTCAACATGACTGTATACTGAAAATCTCAGAGATGCCAGTTGTTGTGTAAATGTTGCAAAATCAATTAAATGGAGTACCACAACTGGGGATAAATGGGCAGGAGAGTTGACAAATAAGTGTTTGGTACTGACAGGATTCTGCTGAGGATCATGGTAGGTCATGGTATATTATTCACATCCTCATCAAACCTTCAGTGAGCCTTTACCTGGAGACACATAGAACACATTGTGATTGCACCATCCCTTGGTTCAGAGTCCTGCACGGGTCTTATTTTGCAAACTCGCACCCGCCCGTTCCCTGCCATACTTAAAACCGCATCCGACCTGTTTTCCAACAGTAGCAAAAATAACATTCCGCACCCGAGCCGACCCGCTATAAATTGATACCGACGCCCGACCAGCACCCGAAGGAAAATTAGACGGATGCAATTTTTAAAAATGAAAGTAAGCCAGTGTGGGGAATGGGAGTTCTAGGAGGGTGCAAGCACACATGAATGAGCTCATATGAAATATAAATGCTTATCATTTTGAAATGCAAGCATATTTTTTAGATGTGTCGCTAATAATGATCATCATTTTTTTTTGCACGTGACACCTTGAAAATGGCAATCGCAAACCCGACCCGCGCTCTCCAGGCGTCCGACCCGATCAGCACCCGTGTCCGACACAGTATATTATTTTTCACCCATTTCATCCAAATTGTGCGGGTACCCGAACCTGTGCAGGACGCCTTGGTTGATACTGACCTGGGGCCTTTGTTGTACATCCTTTACCATCACAATGTCAAAAGAAGAAGTTATTGTAATGATTAGTTGAGTTACAATATATATATATATATATATATATATATATATATATATATATGTATATGTATATATATGTGTATATATATATATGTGTATATATATATGTATATATATATGTATATATATATATGTATATGTATATATATGTGTATATATATATGTATATGTATATATATGTGTATATATATATGTATATGTATATATATGTGTATATATATGTATATATATGTATATATATATGTATATATATATGTATATATATATATATATATATATATATATATGTATATATGTGTGTATACTGTATATGTGTGTGTATATATATATGTATATATATATATGCATCAGTTGCTAGGGAACCAGGGCAAACTGATGAGAAATGGGCAACTGGAGCAAAACACAGAAGGACGAGGGCAGAAAATTGAATTTGCTGGAATGCTACTATACAAGCAATCCCAGAGAGAGGGGATACATGCAGCGAATGTGTGACCTTTGGATGCTTCGAAAACCCACAATCAAGGCTAACAAAGAAACAGCTGTTAGCCCAGTGTTCCAACATCCGTAATCGAAATCTACTATCACAACTAGAGATTAATGAAATACAACAATGATGCTACGGCAAGGGGGAGCCAGGACAACAGGTCAGCGGGGAGATGTCATCATCATCCCCACAACCAAAGATTGGGTACCAAGCCCCAACAGATACCAACAGCCTCAACACAAGAGCTGCTGACCTGAGAAGGAAGATCGTGACCAAACTAGAAACCTGGAGCCCCCGACGAATACCGAAGCTGAGTTGCCAAGTACCTTCAGAAGATCTACTAGGGGATGTGAATGCTGCTCTGAAGACAATCCCCACAGAAACCATCACTGAGACCAACAAGCTGATACACAGTACAGCAACAGTAATCATGGAGATGCTTTGGTATAAAGTGGGCTCGGGACATAACAAACAGTGTCCACCATGGAAGAGATGGTTAGAGGCCAAGATAAAGGCAACACGGAGATAAGTTAGCCAGCTAGCAGAACTGCAGAAAGGAAACATGATGAATAAAGGGGCACCCAGGAATTACAACTCAGTCTCCATACCAGAGGCACTCGAAACTGCCAAACAACGACTAACAGCTCTGGCCACCCGATTGAAGAGATACACCAAGGAGGGAGAGGCCAGGAGAATAAACAAGCTGTTCTCCACTGAACCAGCCAAGGTGTACTCTCAGTGGCAGGGAAACAACAACCAGTCAGACCCACCAAGAGCTGAGGTGGAAAAATACTGGAAAGACATATGGGAAAGAAAGGCATCACACAGCACCGATGCCCAGTGGTTAGTGGACCTAAGAGCTGACCACAGCAACCTCCCAGAACAAGAACCAGTAACCATCTCAATGGCAGACATCCAAGAAAGAGTGTCAAAGATGAAGAGCTGGACAGCACCAGGCCCTGATATGATCCATACGTACTGGCTGAAGAAGCTAACTGCACTCCATGAACGCCTAGCAGCACAGATGAACCAGCTGCTGAGGGATGGGACCCACCCAGAGTGGCTAACCCAGGGCAGGACAGTCCTAATCATGAAGGACCCCCAGAAGGGACCCATCCCATCCAACTACCGGCCAATTACCTGTCTCTGCACAACATGGAAGGCCCTGTCAGGCATCATTGCGGCAAAAATGAGTAAGCATGTGGCTCAATACATGAGCGGGGCACAGAAAGGAATTGGCAGTAACACCAGAGAAAACAAGCACCAGCTACTGGTTGATGGAACAGTCACCCGAGACTGTAAGAAGAGACAGACCAACCTGTGCACTGCCTGGATTAACTACAAGAAAGCCTACAACTCAATGCCGCACACATGGATACTAGAATGTCTGGAACTGTATAAGATCAACAGGAACCTAAGGGCCTTCACCCAGAACTCGATGGAAATGTTGAAGACAACCCTAGAGGCCAATTCAAAGCCGATCGCCCAAGTCAACATCAACTGTGGCATATACCAAGGAGATGCGCTATCACCACTGCTGTTCTGCATAGGCCTTAACCCCCTCAGTCAGATCATCACGAAGAGCGGCTACGGGTACCGATTCCGCAGTGGGGCAACAATCAGCCACCTGCTCTACATGGATGACATCAAGCTGTATGCCAGGAGTGAGCGAGAAATAGACTCACTGATCCACACCACCAGGATCTACAGCGATGACGTAGGGATGTCATTCGGATTGGACAAGTGTGGCCGGATGGTCTCAAAGAGAGGCAAGATGATCAGGACTGAGGGGATTGACCTACCAGAGGGCAACATAGGTGATATCCAAGACAGCTACAAGTACCTTGGCATCCCACAGGCTAATGGAAACCATGAAGAGGCCACAAGGAAGTCAACCACAGCCAAATACCTCCAGAGAGTAAGGCAGGCCCTGAAAAGTCAGCTGAATGGTAAGAACAAGATCCGAGCCAACAACATGTACACACTACCAGTCATCAGATACCCCCCTGGTATCATAAGCTGGCCAAAGGAGGAGATAGAAACCACAGATATCAAGACTAGAAAGCTCCTCACCATGCACGGAGGGTCCCACCCCAAGTCCAGTACCCTGAGGCTATACACTAAGCGGAAAGAGGGAGGCCGAGGGCTAGTGAGCATCAAGGCCACGGTCCAGGATGAAACATTGAATTTCGAGAATACATCGAGAAAATGGCCCCGAAGGATGAACTGCTAAGTGAATGTCTCAGGCAGCAGAACCCTGATGAAAGTGCAGAGGAGGAGCAGACAACCTGGAGGGACAAGCCCCTACATGGCATGTACCACCGTCAGATAGAGGAAGTGGCTGATATCAAGAAATCCTACCAGTGGCTGGAAAATGCAGGACTGACAGACAGCACAGAGGCACTAATCATGGCTGCACAAGAACAGGCCATAAGCACAAGAGCCATAGAGGCCAGGATCTACCAGAGTAGATCAGACCCAAGATGCAGACTGTGCAAAGAAGCCCCTGAGACAGTCCAGCACATAGTAGCAGGGTGTAAGATGCTAGCTGGATCAGCGTGCATGGAGAGGCACAACCAAGTGGCTGGGATAGTATACAGGAACATCTGCAACCAGTATGGAATAGAAGTACCCAAATCCCAATGGGCCATACCACAGAAGGTGGCTGAGAACAACAGGGCCAAGGTTCTGTGGGACTGCAGCTTCCAGACTGACAAACAGCTCCTGGCTAACCAACCGGACATAGTGGTGGTGGACAAAGAGCAGAAGAGGGTGGTGGTGATAGATGTGGCGATCCCAGCTGACGCCAACATCAGCAAGAAGGAACACGAGAAACTTGAGAAGTACCAAGGGTTGAAAGAGCAGCTGGAACAGATGTGGAAGGTCAAGACTAGCGTGGTCCCCGTGGTAGTGGGAGCACTTGGGGCAGTAACCCCAAACTGGGAGAGTGGCTCCAACAGATCCCAGGAACAACATCTGAAGCCTCAGTCCAGAAGAGCGCAGTCCTAGGAACAGCCAAGATACTGCGCAGAACCCTCAAACTCCCAGGCCTCTGGTAGAGGACCCGAGCTTGAGGATGACACAGATACCACCCTACCAGGATGAGAAGGAGATTTTTTATTTTTATATATATATATCAGAATCAGAATCAGAAATCCTTTAATGTCCCGCAGATGGGGAAATTTGTTTGTTGCAACAGCAGAATATTACATGACAGAGCAATAGCAAAATAGACAAGATAATTAAAAAGGAAAGAAAAATAGAATCGGCGTATGTACATATTTACATGAATAGTGCAAAAAAGTGAGCAACAAATTTTTATATGCAGATTTTAAATATAGATAATAAATATGGGTGTTGAAATGAATTTGTACAGGCTTATTGCACAGTGCAAAGTAAAGGGTGAGGTCTATAGGGAGCAGTGCTGGTTGTACAATCTAACAGCAGCAGGAAGGAAGGACCTGCGATACCTCTCCTTCACACAATTGGGGTGTATCAGTCTGTTGCTGAAGGAGCTGCCCAGTGCTATGAGAGTGTCCTACAGGGGGTGGGACTCCTGCATCAGCAGCGATGACAGCTTGTCCATCATCCTGCTCTCTCCCACCACCTGCACTAAGTCCAGAGGGCATCCCAGGGTGGAGCTGGCCTTCTTGATAAGTTTATCAAGTCTCCTCCTCTCTGCTGCCGAGATGCTGCTGCTCCAGCAGACTACTCCATAGAAAATGGCTGATGCCACCACAGAGTCGTAGAAAGAAGTCAGGAGTGCCCCCTGCACTCCAACGGACCTGAGCTTCCTAAGCAGATGCAGTCTGCTCTGACCTTTCTTGTATGTCGCTGCAGTGTGGTCTAGTCCAGTCCAGTTTATTGTTCAGGTGAACTCCCAGGTACTTGTAAGATGTCACCATCTCAATGTCCATTCCCAGTATGTTCACCTGTGTGCAGGGTTGTTTGTGCCTCCGGAAATCCACCACCAGCTCTTTGGTTTTCCCGGTGTTGAGCTGGAGGTGGTTCCGCTGGCACCAGTCCACTAAGTCCTGAATAAGTTCTTTGTAGGCTCTGTCGTCCCTGTCACTGATGAGGCCGACGGTGTACAGGGTGAACAGGAAAGGGGCCAGGACTGTTCCCTGTGGGGCCCCTGTGCTGCAGATTATCGTGTCCGACACGTAGTCCCAAGTTTTTTTTCTTTTTTGGGTGTGTATGGTTGAGAGTGTTATATATACATGTAAGTGTATATTTTTGAAAATGTACTCTGTTATTTTTATTGTTTATTATTTGTATACACTTTGTGCCTGGCCCCCTTTTCATAAGCTTTTTAAGCTTCCTAGGGTGTCCCATTTCACATAAGATTATTACAGATTTAAAACAGAATATTGTATATGGTTTTAACTGACATGTGAATAAATAAAGAAATAAAGAAAGAAAGAAAGAAAGAAAGAAAGAAAGAAAGAAAGTCTTCACGTACTGTGGCCGGTTAGTGAGGTAATCCAGGATCCAGGATGTGAGGTGTTGGTTCACCCCTGCCTGCTCCAGCTTGTCCCCCAGGAGTGCAGGCTGAATGGTGTTAAAGGCACTGCAGAAATCAAAGAACATGATCCTCACAGTGCTTCCAGACTTCTCCAGGTGAGACAGTGATCTGTCCAGGAGGAAGATGATGGCGTCGTCCACTCCGATGCCAGGTTGATAAGCAAACTGGAGAGGGTCCATAAAAGGACCCACCAGAGGGCGGAGATGGACGAGGACCAGCTGCTCCAGGGTCTTCATCAGGTGTGAAGTGAGAGCAACTGGTCTGTAGTTGTTGAAGTCTTTAGGGTGAGGGATCTTTGGTACCGGTACCACGGAGGAGGTTTTCCACAGCAGTGGCACTTTTCCCAGCTTCAGGCTCATGTTGAAGATGTACTCTACAATCCTGCACAGCTGGTCTGCACAGGACTTGAGGAGCCTGGAGCTGATCCCATCTGGACCCGTAGCCTTCTTCACTTTGATCTTCCTCAACTCATTTCTCACCTGGAGATACGAGAGGGACAGAGTGGAGCAGGGGGGCTTAGTGTCGGATGTGGGGGGAGGGAGAGTGTCAATGGGGGCAGTGGGGGGAGTCTGCAACATGAAAGCCGTGGAAAGGGTGGTAGAGGTGAGAATGGGGCAGTAAACAGGGGGGATGGAAGAGGTGGTGGGGGGCAGCAGAGATGGCTGGGCCGGGGGAGGGGTGGGTGACTGGTCAAACCTATTGAAAAATAGGTTCATGTCGTTCACCCACGCCTGGTCCCCCGCAGCCTGGGAGTCTGGAGTCCTCTGCCCTGAGATGGTTTTAAGGCTTTTCCAGACTCCACTGACGTTTCTCTGCTGCAGCTGGTTCTCCATCTTCCTCCTGTAGCTGTTCTTCCCCTCTCTGATCTTCTTCCTCAGCTCCTTCTGCACAGCCTTCAGCTCCTCCTTGTTTCCTGATCTAAAGGCCCTCTTTTTCTCCTTAAGGAGAGCCTTTAAGTCAGGATTAATCCAGGGTTTGCTGTTCGAAAAACACTGTACAGTCCTGGTGGGTACAGTGTTATCCACACAAAAGTTAATGTAGTCAGTTATACAGTCTGTTAAGCTGTCGATGTCCTCCCCATTAGAAACACACAGTTCTTCCCACACAGTTGAGTCAAAGCAGTCCCTCAGAGCCTCCTCAGACTACTCAGTTCATGCTTTAACTGTGCGGATTTCCACTGGTTGCCTGTTTACGAGGGGCTTGTACACAGGCAGGAGATGCACCAGGTTGTGGTCAGATCTTCCCAGGGGAGGGAGGGGGATGAGTTGTATGCCTCCTTGATGGTGACATACAACAAGTCCAGTGTTTTATTGTCTCTGGTGTGGCAGGTGACATACTGTGTGAATGTGGGCAAATTGGAGGACAGAGAGGCATGATTGAAGTCCCTAGAGATGAGGAAGAGGGCCTGTGGGTGCTTTGTCTGCAGTGAGCTTGTGACAGAGTGGATGACATCACAAGCTGCATCAGCGTTAGCAGAGGGGGGGATGTACACAGCGCAAACGATAACCTGTGTGAACTCCCTCGGGAGGTAGTATGGCCTCATGCTAACTGCTAAAAGTTTGATGTCCTTACTGCAGACCTGTTCTTTAACAGTGATGTGCCCAGAGTTACACCAATTGTCATTAACAAACACAGCCAGCCCTCCTCCTTTCCTCTTACCGCTCTCTGCCGTCCTGTCTAACCGCCGCAGTTGAAGCCCGTCCAGATTAGTGAGATTAGGCCAGATTAGGTCAGCTCCATTAGCCACGTCTCAGTGAGCACCATGATGCTGCACTCGCGGTAGTCCCTCTGATGCCGGGTCAGTGCCGTTAGCTCGTCCATCTTATTGGGGAGAGATCTTACATTCCCCATGATGACAGATGGGAGGACGGGTCTGTAGTGTGTCCTCCTGCGACGGCGAACAGCTCTGGAACGGCACCTGCGTCTCCTCCTCCTCAGCTCCAGGGGACATCAGGCCGCTCGTGCGGCTGCACTGCAGCGCTACTGAGAGCCAACAGCTGATCCCTACTGTAAACAATAGGGCTGCGTACAGGCTCCCAGGACACCCCCGGAAAAAATAAGTATTAAGACCAGAACGAGAGAAGCGAGTCTGGTCTCCATATTGCTCAAACAGAGAGCTCCAGAGAGAAGGAAAAAAGAATGATTAAAAAGTACAAGAAGAACTATAAAAAGGGGAAAAAGCTCAAAAGTGAGCGAGAACTGCTGCAACAGGCTGCCACTCACGCGGCGCCATCTTGGTCAGTATATTGGTATGTATATATGTATATATGTATGTATACATATAAATATGTATATATGTATGTATACATATAAATATGTATATATATATATATGTATGTATATTTATATGTGTGTGTATATATATATATATATATATATATATATATATATATATATATATATATATATATATATATATATGTATATATATATGATGTATATATGCAGAGATGGACTCGACTCCAGTACTTGAGTAAGAGTACAAATACTACTGGTCAAAATTTACTCCGTTACAAGTAAAAGTAACTCAGTCGAAATGTTACTCCAGTAAGAGTAAAAAAGTACTTGCTTTTAAAGGTACTTAAGTATCCAAAAGTACATGTTTTAAATTTACTTTAACCCCTTAAGGCCTAAGCCTAAGAATTCCTGCCTGGACTTTTTTTTGCTTATTTAACTATAAAAGGGCCTGAATATGTCCTGTGAGTAAGTGCTTTTGCCCATTTTTCTCGGAACACTTGGAACTTTCAATTTCTGGCAGTTATTTGTAAATCACTACATGTTAAAAGAGTGTAAGAGCTGTTTTAAATGAAGAAAAACCAAAAAACGGAATTTGATTTTACAGTTTTTCTGTGGAAAAAATGGTGCAAATGCACATTAACAACAGATTTTGAACAATGAATATAAAATTTGAACAGTATGAAACATATTTACAATAATATTTGTTAAACTTTTCTTTCAGTTTGTAAAAACAACAATAACAATGGAAACTATATACAGGTGTGTTTTCCCCTCTTCTTTCTTCTTTCTCTCTAGCTTTGATGGTATTGCCAGTGGCAATTTCTGTCTGGCAACAGGCAAAGACCAACATCACAAGTGTCACACTTCCAAGTGTACTTGTACTTGTACTCTGTGATAGCTGTGGGTCTGGGGACGGAGATCTTCTGTTTTGTCCCATCCTCCATCTTCTGCCAGCGCAGCACTGTCTCCCCACTGTACACCGAGTGGATGGTGGAGCACAGGGAAACCTCCCGTGTATCCATCCATTTGACGAACAGAAGATCCCCGTCCCTGACCCACCTTATGCTGCCTCGCGGGGATCTTTTGGTGAGGGCATTCTCTCGTGTTGTGGGGACTCCGATCCTTCCCTGCCTGTAGGTCCCACAGGCTCCGAACCCCTGTTGGCTCAGGTGAGTGTAAAGGAGAGGACTTGTGTAAAAATTGTCTGTATAGACAATGTACCCAGATCCAAGGTAATCTTTGTTCACCAGAGCAGTCACCGCATCAAATGAGAGCCCCTTGCCTGATGACATGCTGGACTTGCCTGTGTAGAGGGCGAAGTTGATTGTGTAGCCGTTATTATCAGCAAGCACAAAGAACTTCAGCCCCCACTTCGTGGGCTTGGCCTTCATGTACTACTTTATGTTTAGCCTTGCCTTGGTTGCAACCATCCTCTCATCTACAGCAAGGTGCTGTCTAGGATGGTAAAAGACTTGGCATCTTGCGCAGATCATCTCCACAAGAGATGGGACTCGGTGGAGGCGGTCATATTCGGCAGTGCCCTTCTTCTCATCATTCATCTGGTCCTCTGCTGGGTCGCTCATGTGAATGTTGGAGAGGATGGCCTCTAATCAATCTCTAGCCATGATGGTTGCAGGGAATGGAATGTGGAAAATTGTTTCCCTGCGCCAAAAATCTCGAATTTTTGGCAGCCTCACAACTGACATATATAGCAATATGCCAATGAATTTCTTCATTTCCTCTGGATGAATTTCCATCCAGAGGAACTTTCTCCCCCTCCGCAGGTTTTTCTCTGCGTTCTTATTTGTGTTTTGACACAACAATTTATATACCTCAGCGTCAAAAAAGTGCCCAAAAATTTCACCTGGAGGTGGGTTTCCTACATTGAGGTGGGGCTGGACACCAGGGGTGCGTCGGGGACAGAATTTGAGGCGTCTGGGGACTCCATCGTCATGCTCTTCCAGGCTCTTCCATCTTGGACCTTGTGGTGAGCGGCATCACTAGAACCATCAGCTTGGCCTCTTCCTGTTCCGCTCTCTCTCTCTCTTCCTCCCCCTCTTCCTCTCTCTCTTCCTCTCCCTCTTCCTCTCCCTCTTCCTCTCTCTCTTCCTCTCTCTATCCCATTCCAGGGCTGCTCCTCATCACAAGACAAACTGAAAGGAGAGGAGAAAAATATTCAGCTATCACACACACTGCATAGTACAAATAAGGCATGGTACATCTATAAGTAAACTGGTAAGTATTATTATTATTATAACTTCACTCTGGGTAAATGAAAATCTGTAGAATCTATAGAGAGCTCTCTGAGAGCTCTCTATAGATTCTACAGAGAGAAAGTCAACACGTAAATTCAAACTCCTCATCACAAGACAAACTGAAAGGAGAGGAGAAAAATATTCAGCTAACACACACTGCATAGTACAAATAAGGCATGGTACATCACATGGTACATGGTACATGTATGTGTGTGTATATATGTATATAAATATATATATATATATATATATATATATATATATATATATATATATATATATATATATATATTTATATACCAAGGCAGAGTCCTACACGGGTTCGGGTACCCGCACAATTTGGATGAAATGGGTGAAAAATAATGTACTGTGTCAGACACGGATGATTTTATATCAAAATATTATGATGAATCTGTAGCTGGTAGAGGCTGTGTAGCCTTGCTTAATGGCAAAGTCCACCCCTATGCTTGTGGTGGTCTGTAAACAACCTAATCCACCTACTGTGTGCCTAGAAACTGGTCTAAATCAAGTATTCTCTCAGTCAAACAGCCCTATTTTATAGAAGCTCTCAGAGCTCAGAGATGTGTGATAGAAGAAAGATCCCATTTCTGCCTATGAATTATTAACGGCCCAAAAGTCCCCACACCATAAAAACCCTTCACCTATATGCTTTCAGCACAATGAATCAGAGGATCCAGTAGTCTGAATTGGCCTATGTGTTGTGTTAATCTATGTTTGTACTCTTCTGCTCTGCTGTTGTCCCAGTGCGTGAGAAATCACAGGCTAGTTCACTTACCCACTTACTCTCGGAGCATCAGAGACACGCAACCCTCAAACCCACCAGGACCTTTAAACGGCGGTGTTAATGACGTGTGCTCACATTCCATATTGTAACTTGTAAAAACAACACAGGACGAATTTTCTGCTCAAAATGCCCAGGGCATTCTTGACCCATTTACTCTGCTCTCTTTACTCCGCTATTTCTCAACATTGAGGACACCTTTAATCCTGACCAAATCTCCAACTCCATTTGCAGAAATGCAGCACCAAACTAGCAAAGAACCTCCACCGTGCTTCATTGTTGCCTGCAGACACTCATTATTGTACCACCCTCCGGCCCTTCGGTGAACAAACTGCCTTCTGCTACAGCCAAATACTTCAAATTTTGACTCATCACCCCAGAGCACCTGCTGCCATTTTCTGCCCCCCCCCCAGTACCTATGTTTTCATAGTGCATAGCTGAGTCACTTGGCCTTGTTTGCATGCCAGAGGTATGGCTTTTTGGCTGCAACTCTTCCATGAAGACCAATTCTAGCCAGACTTCTCCGCACAGTAGATGGGTGTACTTGGGTTCCACTGGTTTCTGCCAGTTCTGAGCTAAAGGTACTACTGGACAACTTCTTATTTCGAAAGGAAATAAGCTTGATGCGTTTTTCATGTGCTGCATGTTTCCTTGGCCGACCACTGCTTCTACGAACCTCAACATTTCCCGTTTCTTTGGGCTTCTTCAAAAAAGCTTGAACAGCACATCTTTAAACCCCAGTCTGCTTTGAAATCTTTGTCTGGGAGAGACCTTGCTGATGCAATATAACTGCCTTGTGTCTTGTTGCTGTGCTCAATCTTGCCATGGTGTATGACCTGTGACATGAAACTGTCTTCCACAACCTCAGCTTGGTAGCAGAGTTTCACTGTTACTCACCCAGTTTAACCCTCCTACACAGCTATTTCTGTTTCAGTTAATGACTATGATTCAGCCTACATGTGAAAGTGATGACCATTAGCACCTGTTTGGTATAACTGGTTGATCATACACCTGACCATAATCCTACGAAAGTGTCCCTATAAGAATTTATGCTGTTTTTGTAGTTCAGCCAAATATTTATTTGATTTAGATTTTTCTTTGTATGTTGTGGTATTATGACATGCTGCTGCTCACATGTGTACGTAAATTGTTTTACACTTAAACCATTGTGAACATACAGTTTCTGAGTTAACAGAATTTGACTGCATTTTCTTCCAGATTTCTCTACTTTTAGTACACTCTTAGCTCCACGTTTTCTGCCTTTTCTACTCCCCTTCTCCTGCTCTCTCACTTTTTCCTTCACACTGCTCGGCCCTGACGTGACTGAACATTTGTTTTGATAACCCACAGAGAGAGAACAATCCCACACCAAAAGCAGGTGTGGCACTGACAGTTTACAGTTGTGAATGACTGTAGTCACCCCATGGTGGTTTCTGATTTTCTGATTTTCTAATTGAATCAAATCAATTTTAATTATATTGCCCAAAATCCCAATCTCATTGCCTTAATGGGCTTTACAATCTGTACAGTGAACATCCATCCTCAGTCCTTAGACCCTCGATTCCAGTGACGAAAATTGTCCATGTTGATGGAAAAAAAACCTGGAAAAAAAAGATGTAAGAAACCACGGGAAGAGCCACAGTTACATGCTATGCTATGTTAGTCAGAATAAGCAGATTGTTTCTCATCGGCAGGACATTGTAAATGCTAATACTATAGGTAACTCATTGAGACCGAGACCGACCCACTGAAGACACTAGCAATCAAAGTCAAGGACTAATTAAAGGCAAAGTTAAAGAAGTTAGTTCACTTACGTAAGTTTAGATTTAAAGGGGTCAAACGAGTTCGATTGTTTGATGTCAGCTGGAAGGTTATCCCAGAGAAAGGGGGCAGGATAGGAAAAAACCCTGCAGCTAGCTGACTTCTTCTTAACCCAGGGAACCACCAGGAGCCCTGTGTAGGACACAATACCTTGATAGTAATGTGATAATTAATGACTGGTAATTAATTATACTTTATACTTTATAAGTTATACGGGGCACCACCCTCCTATTGATTTTATCTGAAAATGGGAAGGACATTATTCAGAACCAATCATGCGGTTGGAATATCAATTTAATCAGTCTGTTAAATTTCAAATTTATATTTGATCTCCTGTTCTGAAGCAGTGAATTCTTTCCACGATCCCATTGATTTCCCACTTCAAATTAAATGTGCACAAACAACGACATAAGATTAAATATGTTTATTAACTAGATAAATGCAGATTAAATGACATGAGATAATGATTAAAACGTGCGGACTGTTAAATTCACTACGGGATTAATTTATAACGAGGTTATATGCGAGATGTCTTTGAATTCGCGATATATATATTTGAAGCTTTCACAAAACACCAAATCTGATTGCACTCATGTGTGACTCTTGTAGTGTGTGGAGTTTTCAGCCTACTTTGTTGAAGAGTAGATTTTCCCCACTCGGATTTTATCAGTCAGCTCCGTCTCAGCTCGGATGCAGATGTAGAGGCGGTGTAGCCACTGGATGATGACAAGGCGGCTTTTCCGATGACGTCGTTTTACCGGCACAGCGGGGATTCCGTCTGAATGCTCCGGGCCTGTCGGCTTCAGAACCGCCGGAATTCGATGCCGTCTCAGGTCGAGCGTCCTATGCCCAGCGAAGTGTCTCGCTTGAGATCGTTGGAGGCAGTACGGGTGAAGTTGGCTGATAATTCTTTCGGCTGCAGGTTATCTTTCTTCACGGTTTCTCAAGCTGCTAAACTGCACCGACTTTGTAGTGGTTAAGCACTTATCAGAGTCTCGGCAGAATTGGGAATTATGGAGCTCCGAATATATATTAACTTGACTTCTTACGCACAATAACTAAGACAGAAACGCCGGCCGGACGAACTTTACCTATTACTAAGTACAAGAAAACAAAAATGACTTATTCGGCTTGAATACGATACATTAACGATATAAAATAATACAAAAAGAATAAATTTCGTTCTTGCTTAGATTTCAAAGGAAGATCTTTTCAAAATAAAGGCGGTCTCACTTGAAGAGCAGTCTTTAAGTGTCTCAGATCTCCGGAGATTTCTAAGTCTCGGAGCCTCAAAAATCTAGCAAAGTACAAAAGTAAATGGAAAAATAAAGAAGTTACGTGCAAAAAGGAAACAATGAAGATTAAAAAGAAGAAGAAAAACACAACGAAGACTTAAGAGAGCTAAGAGAGTGAGCAGCGGGCTGCATGAGCCTTTTAAGATGTTTGAACCGAGGGCGGAACCGTCAGTCGTGTCACTTCCTCCGGTGACGTCACAGCTCATGTTATGTGACCGACTCCTTACTAATTGAATCAAACTAAGAGTTTGATAAGTTTTCGAAATCGGACTTGGCCATATGCTGAAATCCACCATGGTCTCACATTAACATTCGTTATAAGAATATACAATATACAGAAACACAATTGAAATTGCCAAATATGCAAAAGAGAAAATGATTGGTTATACTACAACACAAACACAGGCATGTGCGATTCAGAGGCACTGATGGCTTAAACATCTTTCATACATTGACAACTTATATTACAAAGGCCTGTATTAAGGTAAAAAGAAATTCTAAATACTTAGATCACATTCCGTTAGTATTGGCCTTTGAAGATTGTACCAAAACTTACCAGGAGGTGGCACTGTGGCTCCATCAGGAACTCAGACATTAAAAATTAACAATTGGGGTTAGAGTTAGAATCACATCTAGAAAATAAGAAACATATCAAAGTGTAGGTCTGTTCCTGCTGATGAAGAATATATTATGGAAGAAAGAGTGAGGCTAAAGCTTAGCATGTTTTCAGGTTAGGGTTAGGGGAAAAGAAAGGCAGCCTTTGGTTGGGAAGAAAGGTAAAGCGAATTCTGCGGTGTCGAAACACTTCGGTTTCCAGGAGTCTGACCCAGAAAAAACGAAGATATTGTGCAAGGTATGTCACGCGACCGTGTCTGCACCTCAGGGGAACATGACCAATTTATTAAATCATTTAAAGTCCACACGCAGAGTAATACATGTCCAAGCAGTGAAGGAAAAAAAAAACAAAAAAATGAAAAGTTCCTCGACTCCTGTCACCGCCACACAGTCCTATGTGTTACCATCACGTCACCATTTGAGCAGAATTGCACTGCCTGCCCTTTATGAAGAATGTCGCGGAAAAGTTGCAAGAGAAGTGTCAACAGCATTATATGTTGCCACCACAACGGACCTATGGTCGAGCCACACCGGGATAGTGTTTATTTATTTGCATTTTTCTTGTTTTTCAGTTCAAACTTATCGTGTTAAAAGAAATACCAGAGTTCAAAGTTCAATAAGTGCTTGTTATCAAATCAATGAATAATCATCTTTAATAATCGTGATTATAATATCAGTCAAAATAATCGTGATTATGATTTTTGCCATAATCGAGCAGCCCTACATTTAACATTGTAGGTCCCGATGCTGGCCATAGATCGTTAAACATATTTGCCGGAAGGGGGTCCAGGATGCAGGTAGTTTTGAGGTTTGAGGATGAGACTAGTTTAGACAATATCTCAAGAGAGATACTTTCCAAAGTGTTTAGAGCTGAGACTAACTGAGAATCAGCAGAAGGATGTTTTTATAATAAACTTTGATGAGGAAGCCAGAGATGAAGAGTTAATTTTGGTTCTAATCTAATCAATTTTAGTGCTAAAGAAATCTAAGAAATCATTTGTATTAAAGGTCCCATATTATACTGTTTTTCATCAATTTCACACAGCTCTCGGAAGTCCTACAACACTGTATTTGATGTGTATTGCCCCAAACCCATCCGTTATGGAAGCGAATCTGTTCCATAATTCAGATTAAAATGCATTAACAGAAATGCTTTTTCATTTTCAGAATATAGCTGCATTATGTGACTCAAAAATAAAATGAGTAATAAATTATCCAAATTGCTTTTTCATTTTCTTCTTCAAGACTGCTCACTTTGTAACTAAATTAAAATGATAGAGAAAATTACATTTGAGATTTAATTTTCAAAAGATGCCCCAGCAAAAAGTTGCCAAAATTCAATTTGAAATGTCAAATTTGAAAATTAAAATGCATTAGCAGAAATGCTTTTTCATTTTGAGTTCATCGCTGCATTATGTGACTCATAAATAAAATGAGTAATAAATCATCCAGATTGCATTTGCTTTTCCTCTTCAAGACTGCTCATTTTGTGCCAGGGCTGAAAAGTAAACTGCTTTTTCGTTTTAAAGCCCGCCCCCCCCCAAAAAAAGTGTTTCAAAATTCAATTTGAATTCGCAATCCCAAGCGGCGCAGGACAGTGACGTCAGCGGCCTCTGTTCCTCTTCAGCCCCAGTCTGACCGACCGTGCTTCGCATCTAACACGTTAGGGGGCGGCAATGTGCATGTTCGACGCTGGAGCAAGAAGAGAGACAGTGTGAAGGCTGTGTTGTTGTTAGCATAGACTGTGGTACATGTTGTCAGAAACAGTGGGGAAATCACTACTATGTCCAGTTCTTTACTGCGGTCAGGACAGCCATGGTTCGCGTTTGCTTGGTCAAATCAGCCGCACATTTTTTTTCCAGTGCGCAAATGCTCTAACATTTACGGTGATCGTGATGAAGCCGCTCTGAAGAGCTGCTGGTAGTGAGTGATGGGTCCGCTGCAGTCTCACAGTCAGAACCGTGAAACACACACGATCTGTATAGTCAGTACTCCTGGTAATAAACTGAAGGTATCAGCTGGACTGTACGTCGATGTCGCCCCCATATTGGATTTTCCAGCTCAGCCCCGTGAACTGATACAAGCCAATGGAGTGAGCTTTATCAAGCTAACAAAGTGCTATAATGTCTGTCATTTACACATTCACACATGTACGGATACATTCAGGAAACGGAGAGGAACCAAAAACAACGTGTGCAACGTTCTCTGATTATTATAAACGTTAACTACTCCTCTTATGTTCAGTATACAGGTTGGCACAAAACCACAGGATGTGTTTTATAATGTTGTTATGAGTGTTTACAGCTGCTAATTTATTAACGTAACTGTGATGATACATGACAGTTAAATATTTAATTTGTGGCTATAATAACCGGATCCTGACATGTAAATGTGATGTCTGTCCACCATACTGTCAACCATTTAATTCAACTTTAACAAATGAAATGAACAACTGACTTCAAGATATAGGATGATAAGAAATCAGAAATATTTTATTGATAATAGTAGTAACTATATATGGTGCATATTTATAACAGTAGCCTACTTCAACTTTACTCTTGACCTTTTTTTGTTTTAACCATTACATGTTATTATATACATTATCATTTGTTATAATGTTCTGTCATGGAGTACATCTCTTCACTGCTAAAAGAAAAGAAACATGCAGAGTTTGAGTCTCCATGATGTTATGACTAGTAAGATTATCAAAAATCACTGTATTTATAAAAACGACGTTGGTACTTTTTTATTTCCACAGACGTCACGTTTACATGTCAGAAGGTTATTATAGACACAGAACTGTCACGTATCATCACAGTAACAACGTTACATACTGTAAACACTCAAAAACAAATGGTTTTGTGCCGACCTGTATACTGAACATATGAGGAGTAGTTAACGTTTATAATAATCAGAGAACGCTGCACACGTTGTTTTTGGTTCCTCTCTGTTTCCTGAATGTATCTGTACGTGTGTGAATGTGTAAATTAGACATTATAGCCAACAACACAGCCTTCACAATGTCTCTCTTCTTGCTCCAGCGTCGAACATGCACACTGCCGCCCCCTAACGTGTTAGATGTGAAGCACGGTCGGTCAGACTGGGGCTGAAGAGGAACAGAGGCCGCTGACGTCACTCTCCTGCGCCGCTTGGGATTGCGAATCCAAATTGAATTTTGAAACACTTTTTGCGGGGGGCGGGCTTTAAAACGAAAAAGCAGTTTACTTTTCAGCCCTGGCACAAAATGAGCAGTCTTGAAGAGGAAAATGCAAATGCAATCTTTATTTATGAGTCACATAATGCCGCGATGACCTTAAAATGAAAAAGCATTTCTGCTAATGCATTTTAATTTTCAAATTTGACATTTCAAATTGAATTTTGGCAACTTTTTGCTGGGGCATCTTTTGAAAATTAAATCTCAAATGTAATTTTCTCTATCATTTTAATTGTGTAACAAAATGAGCAGTCTTGAAGAAGAAGATGAAAAAGCAATTTGGATAATTTATTTTTGAGTCGCATAATGCAGCTATATTCTGAAAATGAAAAAGCATTTCTGTTAATGCATTTTAATTTGAATTATGGAACAGATTCGCTTCCATAATCCATGGTCCTGAATTTCAGCTGTCTAAAAGTCGCTCAAGTGAGCTTTACTGACACCTTTAAATGCTAATGAGCTCCATCTGTCAACGCCTGCCTTCCCTGCTCCACGCCCCTCTCAGGGAGAGGATGGCGCTTAGGCTAGCGGTAGCATGTGCTAATGTTTACGGTGCTATGGCTCGCCGAGATGCTGTCGTTCAACCATACCAGTTTGACCCAGAAAGAGAGGCTCCAGAAGAAATTCAGACTCTACGGCTGCAGCAGGATGTTTCAGAATGGTTAGTGTGTCTGAATATGTTACTTAGTTTGTTTGTATGTGCTGTTACATTTACTACCATGTAGCTAATGGATACTGTCTCCAGTCTGCACATGTTTCCAGACTTTTTACTGTGACAACCAAGCTCCCTCGTAATATTAACATTAAACTCCCTTCAAACGCCATTGCATAGCGGACCAAAGCAGAGCTAACTTGTTAGCCAATTTCAAGCTAACTTCACCGTACTCGTAGGCGATCTCTGTACTAACCAAACTTGGCGACACTTACCTGTGGCTCGGGTGCAGTTGCTGGGTCCCGTATGGTTGGGATTGATCCTTTTAAGAGGGTCAGTGTTGAGGCAAAGCCAGCTTTGTACTGACCCTTGTTTCGAAGCAGTCTGATGTGAAGTGGTTAGCACACAATACAAACTAACAGGAAGCGTAGCCAGCATGTTGTCATTAAAAATGAAACGCAACCACTGTCTTTTCTGTTGTTCTGTAACTGGGACAGAATATAGCCACTTATGTTGATTTATACAACCAACAACCCAGCAATTTGCGTGTCTATCTCTGAGCGACGACACTGCGAAACACTGCTAGCTAGTTGGCCTATGAACGTCTCTCCTTTCGTTACGTAACGAAACAGCCTGTAGGAGCGTCATTTTACCAGTGGGTGGCCTGCAGAGACGATGCAGGACTTGTTTGCTTTCCTTATTCTAGCAGTTGGTAGGCTCAGGAGGGACCAGTTTATATATGTAGACACCAGAGAAAACGTGTTTTTCATAATATGGGACCTTTAAAGGGTGCACAGCTCACAGAATGTGGTTTTTGAGTAAGTTAAGCCGAGGTGTTGAAGAGATATCTAGGTTCGGGTTTATTATTGTTTATTAAGCAATAGAAATATGCTGTTCTAGCAGCATAAAGAGAATGCTTAAATTCAGTAAACTGTCACGCCATGTAAGATAAAAAACTTCCAATTTAGATTTTCACCATGAACATTCCATTTTACTGCAGGCCTGCTTGAGATCTCGGGTTTCCTCTGTAAATCAGGGAGTAGATTTCTTTGGTCGTCTTGTCTTGGTAGAGACAGGTACACAGAATCATGGAGAGAAACGGGTATTGAGTTAAGTTAATTAGCGAATTCTTACAAAGGTTTTGTCAAAGTTGCAAAAGGACCCAAGGCCCCAGGCAATTTTAATTTTTTTATAATCTTCTGACATGGGTCAATCATCTTTGCTGAGGGATAGTTCAATGAAGACTTGGTAAGGAAACTGACAGGTTGTGACTTTTCCCATTAAATTTGGTTATTTTTTCTATATAAGTTGACAAAGACAGTAACTACAACAACACAATTATGAAAGGAATAGAGACATGCAAGTGAAAGATTTCGGTAGATTATATGGGGTGGCAAGGACTTTTCTACATATAACTATCAGCCAGAACATTAAAAGCACATGCTTTATATTGTGCAGGCTCCCCGTGTGTCAGAGAGAGACAGAGACACAAGATTTCTGGGGGTATCCTGTGGTGTCTCGCTTTGAGATATTGACAGTGGATCCTTTGGGTCCGGTATACGGGGGTTTGGGGCCTCCATGGATCAGACGTATTCCTGCATGTCACACAGATACTCAATCACATTGGGTTCTGGGGGTTTTGGAGATTGGATCAATGCCTTAGGCTTTTTTCACATTCCTTGTGTCATTCCTAGGCAGTTTTTGTGGTGTGGCAGGGGAATGTTGTCCTACTGTTGTTTGTTTTTTGGTCCACAGTGGTGTTTGGATGGCTGGTGTGTGTCAAGTGGCATCCACAGGAATGCCAGGACCAAAGATTCCCCAACATTGTCCACTGTTAGGGGTTTTAATGTTGTGGCTGATTGGTATGTATTTTTGGCTGTTTTCTCTCATACATGCCGCCAAAGACACTACTATCTACTTCCACATTACTGTTGTTTGTTCTTATAACATTGCTTTGTGGGTTGAAGTGTGGGACATATAGTTCAAATTGCGGCAGCAGCTGCCACTACCGTGCCATGGCAGCTGCTGTCCAGGGCATCTGCCACTAACCTGCCACTGCCACTATTTAATGTGAATGCTACAGGCATTCACACTATTGTTCTTCTGGAATTAGTTCTTCTGGAGTTTATTATTAGTGTGAATGCTGAAGGCATTCACACTATTGTTCTTCTGGAATTTATTAGTGTGAATGCTGAGTCAGCATTCACACTATGACACTATTTAGTGTGAATGCTGAGTCAGCATTCACACTATTGTTCTTCTGGAATTTCTTTTTATTATTCCTGCTTCCGTACGTTTTTCGACACGTTTCTTCTCCTACAAATATTGAGTGATTGAAACCATTCAAGTATCAAAATGTTCAGCTTTTTAAGGACATTACTGCTTGTATTTTTCTTTTTTCTACCTTTTATACTTTTGGAAATATTCAGCTTTTTCTGCAAAATTTTCCCCATTCATCCTTATGGGGAATTTTTCAAATTTCATTCTGCTATAACTTCAGCATACGTTCAGCTATTGAAACCGTTCAACTATTAAACTGTTCAGCTTTTTCAGCACTTTCAGCCTTCAGCTTTTCAACTCCTCAGCTTTTTCAGCAATTCAGCTTTTTTTAAAAAAAAAATAACATTGACGCAAATGGGAAAACATTAAAATCCTCTGCAAAACTCATCGCCTTTCAACCTCTTCTTCTCCCGCATACGTTGAGCTGGAGACGCCCTTCCAACTTTAAACGAGTCAGCGAAACTTGACCTATTGACACTGTATTCAGTCTTTAAAAAATTTAGTACGTTTTTTTAAATATTGCAGTTTTAGTTTTAGGAACTTTTAGCTCCTCTTCTGATTTTATAATGGGTGTGTATTGCGTCGGCTAGAGTGGGTGACATCATCGCCACAGTGGAGACCGGCTTTCGAAGATAGAAGCGAAAATTCTCTTCAGCTTGATTTCGGTCCCAAATCTTTTACTTGACATAGACAATATATGCATAGAAATGTAGGAAATCTTGTTGGCTTTCAGCTGATGGTCTCATTTCACATGTACAAATTTTTTTTTTTTGCCATAACCATTGCAGTTTTTTCAAAAATCGCAGGTGTTTGGGAGGTGTTTTCCCATTCATTGTAATAGGGATCTCTTCATCTCTGGCTCTCCTACTTCTCCCGCGTGTGTATCTCAAGAGTGCGTGTGTAGTGCCTGAGCTCGAGTGGATGACATCATCTTTCGAGTGGGGAGCAGCTGGAAAATCTGGAGAAAGACTTTTCTTCAGCTGGGTTTGGATCCCACATCTTTTACTTTACATAGACGATGCAGCCATTTTAAGCTGTTTCTGCCTTTAACTTTCCACCTTTTCAGTCTTTTTTCACCTTTTTAAGCTCTTTCTGCCTTTAACTTTCCACCTCTTTAGTCTTTTTTCACATTTTTATGCTCTTTCTGTCCTCTTACTCTCCAACTTTCTGCCTTTTCAGTCTTTTTTCACCTTTTTAAGCTCTTTCTGCCTTTAACTTTCCACCTCTTCAGTCTTTTTTCACATTTTTATGCTCTTTCTGTCCTCTTACTCTCCAACTTTTCTGCCTTTTCCATCTTTTTTCACCTTTTTAAGCTCTTTCAACACTGTTATTCCACAACTGTTTGGCCTTTTCAGTCTTTTTTCACCTTTTTAACCTCTTTGAGCCCTACAGCTGTTTAGCCTTTTCAGATATTCATCTTTCTGCCTTTTCAACTCCTTCAAACATTCAACTTGATGTTCAGCAATTAAAATGTTCAACTTTTTCAAGTCTTTCAGCCCGCTTCAGCTTTTCTGTCATTTCATCTTTTAAAAATATTAATCTTTCTGCCCTTTGAGCTTCTTTATACATTCAGCTTCATGTTCAGCTACAGAAACTGTTCAGCTATCAACATGTTCAACTTTTTAAGCTCTTTTGGCCTTGAGCTCTTCAACTTTTTCAGCTTTTCGGCAGTACATTCAGCAGATTTCGCTTCAGCCTTCAGCATCCACACTGTATTTTCGCAGGAAATACAAATTTTTCTAGTTAAAGGTCCCATATTATGCAAAATACACCTTAGAGTGGTTTTCTATCAATAATATGCATCCACGGCCTGTCTACAATTCCCCCCTGGCATGAAAAAAGTTCATCCTCTCCCTTTTTTGCTTCTCCGCCTTCAGAAAATGTGTGCTTAAACAGGCGAGTTGAAGATAGTCTGTCGGTGACGTCACCGACAGACTAGACGCGTCCCCCTAGATTGGTGGCACCGCCCCAGGTGAAGGTTTGCCACACCCCAAGGAATTATCTAAACGCCGCCATTTTTTTCCGCTCGGTTAGAAAATGAAGTTGGCAAAGAACTGTTTGTGTGTGCGAACCACTTTGAGCTGACTGTTTCACCAACTTGGGCCAGTACATGGCAGGAGTAATCGGCAGACTTTTACTCAAAGGAATACTTGCAGACCAAGGACATGTAAGTATACAAATGTGCTGTGTGTTTCTGCAGATAAGGCAGAACTCGTTCGTGATGTACTGTGTGTTTTGCCATTGAGAACAAGGTAAGGTTAGCGGCTAACTGCTAACGTTAGCTTCTCTGACCACACAAGTTAGTGCTACAGCAGAATCATTGTGTGTATTACATTTCTGATCTTGCACATTGTGTAATGCGTGTCCTAGGGAAATGTCTGCATGTGCAAGTATTTAGCTGTGTTTATTTAGCAATTTTACATGAACTAACTAAGCAGCTTCACATAGTACCAGCTAATGCTAACCGCGATCTTCCAAGCTAACGCTAACTGCGAGCTTCTAGTTCGCATCAACACGGTCTCCACATGCAAACCCAGAGACCCGGTCGGTCAAGCGGTACATACACACACCCTCCGCTGGGTCTAAGTTTTCAAGATTTTGTGAAATATAATGCATTTGAAAACGTTTTCTAAGCTGGAATATGTTGGCATAGGCCGGGGCATCACGAGTGTGATGTTGCTTGCTAACTTACACAGTTTAGATTCTCTGCCCGAGCCCGACCCCGCCGCTATCCTCGGCCGGGCCGGGCCCCAGACCAAGTAGTCGTGATTTTTGTTTTTAATAACTCAAAATAATGACCATATTTACAGCTAGAAAACGTGCATCTCTCTCCTCCCTCCATTTTTGTGTTGCTGCATGGTGTTACACGTGAGTTAACCTCATGGACAAAACATGACTTCAGACGTACGTGACATCACTCCCCGAGACGCAAGAAGAAAGCAAGAATATATATTTGCACTAAAGAAAATGACCAAAATAATTGTAATGCACAGTGACTTGAATACATAACTTTAATCTGATCACTGGTTTGGAAATGTTAAGGCGTTAGATTACTTGTTACTGAAATAAAAAGGTCAGGTTACAGTAACGTAACGCGTTGCAGCATTTAGTGCTTGAATTATACTGTAACAGTGCTGTCATGTGTTATCCTATCCATATCTGGGAATTCGGTGCAGGATAATTAAACTGTGATTACTTGTTGAGAACATTTCAAATTGTTTGCCCATTTCTTGCAATTGTTTTCCCGTTTTTTATTTTTTTAATTTTTACTGTTCAAGACTCTACCTGGCTGCACTGCATTACAGTGAGAAGGCTGATAGAGGACAAGCCACCACATCATCAGGAGATCCTCTTTACAAACTGAGCTTTCCAAAGTCCTGAAAGGGAGAGTGCAGAGCCAAATCCGTGAAGACAGAGGCGACATTCCGTAAGTTTTACAATCTTTTATTTGAACCTCGCAAATTAAAATAACATTAACACACAGGCATTACACAAAAGGTTGAACACAAACACTTAAAATCTGAATTCTTTTAAGATGGTTTTCAAAATAAATAATAAGGAGAATGTATAAATAAGAAGTAATTAGGAGACATAAGAGAAACTTCACAACAGTACAGCACAAGGCTTTTTGGTTCTACTGCAATTTTCCTGTAAACATGCATTTTTGTTTAATGCACTGCAGACTGCGGTGATGCTCTGTTGGACCTGATCTTCAAGATGGTTTTCCAGGACCCTACCCCCTATGTGCAGGAGGTGCTGAAACTCATAATCCCTGAAGACCTCTCAGACCACACAGACGGGCAGCACAACTCTCACTCTCCTCCCCAGAGAGCACCAGCACCACCTTACAAAGCTTATGTAGGCTATATTGGCTGAACACAATTCAATATAAAGTCAGCACTGAATGTTTACACCCGTGGCAACTAGATACTTTCTTTGTTATCATTTTCATATTGATATTGAAGTTGATATATAAAGTCAAACTGTTTCACTTTATATTTTCTTCTTGTTATTATTTCATTCATGTCAACACATGTTTACAAATGTTTCTTACAATAAAACATCTTTCCTAACTGTTCTGTGTTGTTTGATATGTAATTTTCATGGTAATAAATAAAAGATAAACTATAAGCAATGTAAGATAGAGGAATCAGTTATGTACTTTTCATCATAACACTTTTGCGATAAATTAATAGTATTTATGTGACTAAAAGCTGACTGCACTATTCCCCTCAGATGTAAGGGTCCATAGACTGTCCGATAAATGTTCAGTGCTTGCTGCAGTGCAGATACATTCAGGCAGACAGGTTACAGGCCAGGAGGGTCCACCATGCATGATGGTGTATCAGGATGCTGCTGTAGTCTTCGTGTAACCTAGAAATTATGAAAGGTAAGTGAGTGACAATAGATTAGAGAAAAGAGAGACTGCAAAATGACAACCATGTTTGCCCAGTGTTCACACTTCATTGTGGTATTTCCATACAGCAGATATTCTCAGGTTATGTAGGAATTTGTACACAATTGCCACAGGAACACCTACCTTTATGCAGAATTTGTATTATCCATTGGAAACTATAATCGCTAATCATGTCGCATTGTTTCTTTGGTTATATATCTAAAGTTTATAAACCGTTGTAACTGGTAAAAAAAAAAAATCAAACAATTCTGACGGTAGAGAGGTGATGGGAGGCAACTGTGACTATTGAAAACTTGACAATGCTGGCAGTAGCTAATTACAGGTCGTCACTACAAATAAGAGGTTCTCAATCAACTTACCTGGCTACATAAATGTAAATAATAATATGGGGTTACGCTTGTGTCTTGTAATGGCTGTTGCTAAATTGCATCCGCGTTACTGCAACTGAACAGCAGTAAACACTAGCCGAAGTTTAGCTAAGCTTCATGATGTAAACACTCGAGGCAGGAGAAGGGGGCTGTTATTTGAAACAACGCGGGGCAGACGGCCAGTAAGCTCGTAAAACTTTCGTTAGTCTGCAGTAACATAAAAGTAATGTCAAGGTAACAAATTTAACTACTGACCACTGAGAAACATCAATGTTCATTCTTGGCTGCTTACTTTCTTCTGGAGCCTCTTGTTCTGGGTTGGACCGCAGTCTGTTGTCCGGCAGCCATTACTCCCAGAAACTCCGCCGTTGCCATGGTCACATGATGCCATCCTCACGTCTTCCGCAGGCAGGAGGAGGTGGGCGACACTGTGGGCGGCGCGCAGTAGCTCATTAGCATTTAAAGGGAAAGGCACTGAAACCGGTAGCCTGGAGCAGGGCTGTGAAACTGGTGTTTCAAGAACCCTGCTGTGCTCAATCCTTCAGTGTATTTCGACCAAAGCATGTTACTAACATTCCATTTAGACTTCAAGGAACCATATCAAGAAGCAGAAATGACCATAATATGGGACCTTTAAAGTTATTATTCCTGCTTCCGTATGTTTTTTGGCACCTATCTCCTCCTGCAAATATTGAGCTCTAGAAGCAATTCAAGTATCAAAATGTTCAGCTTTTTAAGGACATGATGGCGTGTCTTTTTCTTGTTTCTATATTGTATACTTATGGAAATATTAAGCTTTTTATGCAAAATTTTTCCCATTCATCCTTATGGGGAATTTTTTCAAATTTCATTCTGCTATAACTTCAGCATACCTTCAGCTATTGAAACCGTTCAGCTATCAAAATGTTCAGTTTTTTAAGCTCTTTCAGCCTTGAGCTTCAACTTTTCAACCTTTCAGCTTTTTCATAAATTCAGCTTTTTCAAAAAAATAAATAACATTGACGCAAATGGGAAAATCTTAAAATCCTCTGCAAAACTCATCGCCTTTCAACCTCTACTTATCCTTCATACGTTGAGCTGGAGAGGCCATTCCAACTTTAAACGAGTCAGCGAAACTTGACCTTGAACTATTGACCCTGTATTCAGTTTTTTTAAAATCTTGTACGGTTTTGAAAATGTCGCAGTTTTAGTTTTAAGAACTTTTCGCTCCTCTTCTGATTTTATAATGGGTGTGTATTGTGTCAGCTAGAGTGCGTGACATCATCGCTAGAGTATGAGGCCGCTCGAAGAATGGGAGACAAAATTTTGATCCCTCACCTTTTACTTGACATAGACAATATATGCATAAAAATGTAGGAAATTGTGTTGGGTGTCAGACGGTACCTGATTTGTCTTTCGCTCCTGTGCCCTCATTTCTGGCTTGACAGAAATAAAAACGACATGAGCAAGTTCAGCCATGTCTCCTCTCACTCACCATATAAATATTTTGGCCATAACCATTACAGTTTTTTCTAAAATCGCAGGGGCTTGGGAGGCGTTTTCCCATTCATTCTTATGGGATCCCTTCATCTCTGTCTCTGTTACTTCTCCAGCGTGTGTATCTCAAGAATGAGTGTGTATTGCGTGAGCTAGAGTGTGTGACATCATCACTTGATTCAGAGCAGCTGGAACACTGGAGAAAGAATTCTCTTCAGCTGGATTTGGATCCCACATCTTTTACTTTCCATAGACCAGTGGTGTCAAACTGATGCAGGAAAGGGCCACTGTGGCTGCAGGTTTTCATTTCAACCAAGCTAGGTTGAAATGAGCAGGTGTGCTCCTGCTCCAGGTATGTGCAGCCATTCTAAGCTCTTTCACCCTTAACTTTTGTACATTTTCATACTTTTTTCACCTGTGTTAGCTTCTTCAGCCCTCTCATTCTACAGCTTTTCATCCTTTTCCATCCTTTTCATGCTTTTTTTCATCCTTTTAAGCTCTTTCAGCCTTTAACCTTTCACCTTTTTAGCCCTTTTTCACCATTTTAACCTCTTCCAGCCCTCTTACTCTCCAGCTTTATTTCCCCTTATTGAGCTCTTTTAGCCCGGATTTTTACATGTTCATCATTTTTTCACCTGTTTTACCTTTTATGGCCCTCTCACTCTACAGCTTTTCATCCTTTTTCACCTTTTTAAGCTTTTTTGGCTCCTTACTTCATCCTTTTTAAACTTGTTCTACTATCTTACTCAGCAACTATTCACCTTTCCATCCTTTTTTCACCTTTTTAAGCTCTTTCACCCTTTAACTTTTTTACATTTTCATCTTTTTGTCACCTGTTTTAGCTTTTTCGGCCCTCTCATTCTACAGCTTTCCATCCTTTTCCATCCTTTTCACCCTTTTAAGCTCTTTCAGCCTTCACCTTTTCAAGTTATTAGGATTTTTCACCATTTTAACCCCTTCCAGCTCTCTTACTCTACAACTTTTCACCTTTTCAGCTTTTTAAAAAATCTTTTTAACCTCTTCCAGCACTCTTACTCTATAGCTTTTAGCCTTTTCAGATATTCACCTTTCTGCCTTTTCAGCTCTTTCAAACATTTAACTTCATGTTCAGCAATTAAAATGTTCAACTTTTTCAACTCCTTTGGCCTTTAACTTTTCAACTTTTTCAGCTTTTCAGCTTTTCAACAGTACATTCAGCAGATTTCGCTTTAGCCTTTATCATTCACACTGAATTTTCGCAGGAAATGCAATTTGTCTAGTTAAGCTCGCTGTAGCTTAGACTCTGGCTGAAGTGGCATGGGTACAGTAATTCATGTATCATGTATATATGTGGCAGCAGAGCTGGGGTTCATAACTAAATTATAATGGCCACAAGAAGTCATCTACAGCGAACGAAACATCACAACACAATGTTATATTGTGAGCGAAACACAAACACTTTTCAGTGGTAAGCCTTCATCTGTCACCTATTGGAGGCAAGACACCATAATGGCAGTCCCTCTCTGGGAATTTAAGTCTATGTGGACCAGAAAAAAAAGGTTTTAGTTCCTCTCGACAACAGCAGGTCCATTGAGTTTAATGTCTTGTAAATGGTTTGTTCATATTTTTTATTGTACACAATGGCCACAGCTTTTTCATGCCCTCCGCTATCACTGCAAGAGAAACTATTAGCTGCTTCATGTGGTGTTGACATAAAGGAACTGCACAGGCAGTGTCTCAGTTGATTTTTGTCTACATGCCCTTACATTCATAATTTGTATCTTTTAGTTGTGAATATTGAATGTTGTTGTGATCATAACAGGCTATGTCTCAAACACTTTCTGCATTCAAGTGTCTCTCTTTTACTGAACTAAGATAAGCTTAATTGGCTTGTTTACATTCAGACATAAACTAAATGAAACTCATCAAAACAGTCTTAAATTGTCATCTTCTGCTGATGTCCGACTCTCTCTCTCTTCTCTGCCGCCTCATGCCTGTCTCCGTCTGTCTTGTCTTCTCATCCTTGGAGTCATAGTCCTGTTCAGAGCTGCTGTAAATATTTCTGTACGGTATTCCCTGTCTTCAAACTGACCCCCGATGCTCTCAGAGGCTGTATTCAGTCCCAGTCTGGTGTTCAGATTTGTTCACGCTCAGACTGCTAAACCCCAGCTGAGATGAGTACCGTGGTCCATGGTGATTCCCCCTGTGATCTGAAGTCATGGTAAAGGCAAACTCTAGGTCAACTGGCTCCATGGCTCACAGAGCCATGAGTTTTTTTAAACTAGCTAAACTACTACGATAGCTAGCTACAGCCAACAATAGCTAGCAAGGAGCAGCAGTTGTGATATGCTGCCCACAATGTTTTTTGAGCTGTTTATGAATCCTGTCCATATTTTACAAATTACGCCTTTAAGATTGTAATTATTGTTTGTTTCCATTCTTTGTACTGCATTGCATCTTAAGAAACTTCCAATCACAGGTAGGTTTGCAAGCAGGATAAATACATCCAAACACTCCATCAGACACTAAAACAATGTGGAGACAGTAAAGGCAACATGCATCATTAGTAGCTGATTTCTAAATTGTTTTTAAGTGTTTTCAGAAAAGTTTTTCTTTAAGTTATTTTGTAGACCTTCCAACATTCACTGATTAGCAGCAGCTTTGTTTTGCCAAGTCAGAGCACATTTGCCATTCATTATGTGATATTATACATGAAAAGAAACCAAGCTGCCGGGCTTGACTCGGTTAAGGAAACACTTTTCCCTGTGACTGTTTCAATTCACCCACGGCAAATTCCTGTTTGGGTTTATGTACATGCTACCTTATGTACCTTTAATTTTTCAAAATTGTACACAGATCATGTAAGCATTAAGACCATGTGTATTTTTCCTACACTTTTCAAAGCAGAAACTATTAACTGGTTTTGACAAGGAGTTATTGCATTCTCTGATTAATTTCAAAATATCCCTCTAAAATTATCAAAAGCTTTCGCCTACGTCAAACATGGTGGGTGTCATGGTGCGCTCTATTTTCATGCTTCGCCATAAAGCATCATGTCCTCATAACTTCACCATACATTTTCCCATGAACTCCAAATTCATCACACATGTATACAATGTCACCCCGAATACCTCCATGCATCAATACTGCCATATACATAGTGCCACCTATTGGACATAGGAATTCAGACAAACATCCTATTTACATGACATTTATATGTTTTTTCCTCCATATCAAACACTACAACATGACATGCAACTAAAAGGTGAGCACACCCTCCGACAGCGTCTCTGCCAATCAATAATCAAAACACAACTGACCACAAATTCTAAGGCTACGGGTCCAGATGGGATCAGCTCCAGGCTCCTCAAGTCCTGTGCAGACCAGCTGTGCAGGATCGTAGAGTACATCTTCAACATGAGCCTGAACCTGGGAAAAGTGCCACTGCTGTGGAAAACCTCCTGCATGGTACCTGTACCAAAGATCCCTCACCCTAAAGACTTCAACAACTACAGACCAGTTGCTCTCACTTCAAACCCGATGAAGACCCTGGAGCGGCTGGTCCTCGTCCATCTCCGCCCTCTGGTGGGTCCTTTTATGGACCCTCTCCAGTTTGCTTATCAACCTGGCATCGGAGTGGACGACGCCATCATCTTCCTCCTGGACCGATCACTGTCTCACCTGGCGAAGTCTGGAAGCACTGTGAGGATCATGTTCTTTGATTTCTGCAGTGCCTTCAACACCATTCAGCCTGCACTTCTGGGTGACAAGCTGGAGCTGGCAGGGGTGAACCAACATCTTACATCCTGGATCCTGGATTACCTCACTAACCGGCCACAGTATGTGAGGACTCGGGACTACGTGTCGGACACAATAATCTGCAGTACAGAGGCCCCACAGGGAACAGTCCTGGCCCCTTTCCTGTTAACCCTGTACACCGCAGTCTTTTACCACAAATCCCCTCACTGCCATCTACAAAAGTTCTCTGACGACTCTGCTATTGTTGGCCTCATCAGGGACGGGGACAAGAGCCTACAGAGAACTTATTCAGGACTTTGTGGACTGGTGCCAGCAGAACCACCTCCAGCTCAACGCCGGGAAAACCAAAGAGCTGGTGGTGGATCTCCGGAGGCAAAAACAACCCTGCACACAGGTGAACATCCTGGGAACGGACATTGAGATGGTGATATCTTACAAGTACCTGGGAGTTCACCTGAACAATAAACTGGACTGGACTGACCACACTGCAGCGACATACAAGAAAGGTCAGAGCAGACTGTATCTGCTGAGGAAGCTCAGGTCCTTTGGAGTGCAGGGGGCACTCCTGACCTCTTTTTATGACTCTGTGGTGGCATCAGCCATTTTCTATGGAGTAGTCTGCTTGAGCGGCAGCATCTCGGCAGCAGACAGGAGGAGACTTGATAAACTTATCAAGAAGGCCAGCTCCATCTTGGGATGCCCTCTGGACTCAGTGCAGGTGGTGGGAGAGAGCAGGATGATGGACAAGCTGTCATCGCTGCTGGTGCAGGAGCCCCACCCCCTGCAGGTCACTCTCAAAGCACTGGGCAGCTCCTTCAGCAACAGACTGATACACCCCAAGTGTGTGAAGGAGAGGTATCGCAGGTCCTTCCTTCTTGCTGCTGTTAGATTGTACAACCAGCACTGCTCCCTGTAGACCTCACCCTGCACTGTGCCAATAAGCCTGTACAAATTCAACACCCATATTTATTATCTATATTTAAAATCTGTATCTAAAAATTTGCTGCTCACTTTTTTGCACTATTCATGTAAATATGTACATACACCGATTCTATTTTTCTTTCCTTTTTAGTTATCTTGTCTATTTTGCTATTGCTCTGTCTTGTAATATTCTGCTGTTGCAACAAACAAATTTCCCCGTCTGCGGAACATTAAAGGTTTTCTGATTCTGAATTTGAAATTTGTTTGAGGGATTTTTCAACTGTAGTCCATTTTGTTTTTATGTACATTGCAGAGAGTTCTTCTGACTTCAGCGTACATTATTTAATACCGGCAGGAGCAGGCCACCAAATCATAAAGGAACAACATCCTCATTCCTATCTGGACCAAACTTCACATGTTTGATAAGAGTCCAGCCCTGAACACAAAGGCCAATGTACAGTCATAGTCACAGTCACATGTTGGACACAGGAAATGACACTTAACCCCTTCCTGCACCGTCCGAAACAAGGGCAGTTAAGAGATGTGTACACAATTATCAGGCAATGGCGCCGGGTGCACGGCACGCCCTGACAGCAGCATGCCCCGACGCGTGTGGACTGCGAGGGCCCGTTCATCGCTTCTTGCAACTTTAATTGATCATACTGTTCATTGCACACTTTGATAATAAGCACTTTTGCTGACCAGTGAAATATAATGTACAGATGAAGTCTGTCTCAGTGCCTCCACTGTGGGCTGTGCTCTGAGGTTACACTGCTGTCCACTGTTTGTGTGTGAGGTGCACAGTCCTGCCCTCATACAAACAGGTAGAGACACAGACACCACAGAGAGCAGAGAGATGAAAATGTGTTAAACGTTCCGGTCGGTTCAGCTCCTTATTTTTTTCTCTTTTACAAAGGACATGTAGGACTACAAAGACAAACTACCATTTCAGAACATGTTTTTATTCTCATCTGGCAACCATAGCAATCACTATGTTTTTCATTTTTGTTTTTAACAGTGTTATTTCTATACATGGATGAGTTAGCTCATGTGGTAGTTGTGCCCTGCCACATCAGGGACATGATCCTAATTAGTAGAAGGGTACTGGTTCTGGTTAAGGACCACCAGGATAAGTCTTGATGAGAAAGTGAATTTGCAACTCTGTCCTCTCCCTCAAACTTGTCTCTGAGTTTGTTTTGGTGAACTTAAATTCAGACAGACTGGATTAGCAGGAAACACGACACTCTAAATCATCTTAAGCATTCTGACATTAATCAGTGCATCTCCACACATCAGGGCCGTACGGGTCTGGGACAGATTTTGCATGATGAATATCACTTCTCTGTTCTCACTTGTTGTAACATGTTTTCTTTTATATCAACAGGTTCACAAAACTGGCACCTATGTTCCTTGATCCAAATTACAAACGATTCTCCAAGATCGGTGATTGCCTGCCTCCGTTTGGTGTAAAATCACAAGGTATGATTACACATTTTTGTCTTGGCAGCAAAAGTAATACAGATCAACTCAATGTAAGCAGCACTGCTTTTCTCACCAGTTAAAGGAATAGTTTGGATTTTTTGAAGCAGGCTTTGTGAAGTCATCAGTGTAATATCTACAGTCGATACGCCTCCAGTTTGGAGAAGCAGTAGTTCTACCGGTGAAGGCAACTCAGCAATATACTGCTGTGGAAAGGGTTAGCAATGAAACGGGTTTCAGCCAGCCATCCATCTAAATAAAGATCACCTTGAAATAGTCTATATTAGTTTAAGTGTACACTATATTTAAATTGTCACTGCTTTACCTTGCTGTCAGACAGCATAGAACTTGGATGGAAGATGGGTCTCAGCCCAGACTAGACCCCATTCACTTTTGATCAAAAGGTTTGAAGTGACTAAAAGTTTATAAACAGAGGAAGAAAAAGGGAGAGGTCTTTGGTTATAATAGCTTGATCATAGCGATTATAATTTATGAGCGTTCATGTAAAATCAGATTTTAGTTTTTCATTGTCAGTACCACAGCAGAAGGGTAACAAAACAACAGGACCCAATGTAGCAGAATTTTTGTTACCTTGTGCAACTTTTGATTACGGAAACGCAGAAAAACAAACCAAAGTGAATTGGACTGCTTAGTGAAAACAAGGTTTTATGTATCAGTCTCCAAGAAACAACTTGATTCAGTAGCCCCATTAACATTGTCATTTCAAACCCGGAATCATGCGCCAATACTGTGCCTCGCTGTCTGTATGAAAGGTACAGATGCGTAAAGTTGGACTGTTTCGTTCCACCTCTGATCCACCATCCATCTTTGAAGGGAAATATCAGAGCCACAGCAGAGGCAAGATGCCATCTATGTGAATGGGAAAGCTGGCCACGCGGAACGGGAGTGTGTCGGTCTGATGGTGTTCACAGTCTGACAGCCAAACAGAGCCTTCACTCAACAAATGAAAGAGAAATGTCCTACACTTCAACCCACAAAGCAACGTTACAGGACCAAACAACAGTAACATAGTAACTGGTAGTGTCTTTAGCAATTTATATGAGGAAAAACACAACACAGTTATACAAGGAAAAGCCTCTGTCCTCCAGTCTGTCCTCCTGTCTGTCATCCTGTCTCTCATCCTGACTCTTCCTCCATTTCAGCCCGAAAACAATGTCTGTCCCCGGCAGCAGAGCCAGTCGGCACCCGCTGTTGAATGGTGGTGATTATGGGACGAAAAACTTGCAACTCAACTTTGTCTTCTTCTACTATTGTGTTTTATTGTTACTTGTATTGAAAAAACATCACAGCCACAGTCAGCCCTCCTTACTAAGACTTGAGTAAACTTTCCTCAGATACTGCATCCTGTCAGACAATGTCCTGTATGATGGTGATTATGTAATTATGTAATTTAGAACAGAAAAAGTAACTTCATCACTTTTCAGGATGTATTGTGTCTCAGGATCTCTGTGTGAGAAGGGCTAGTGTTTGTAGAAGATGACTGCTTGTGAGAGGGAACAGGTGTACCTCAATCAAACTCACACAATCCCCCTATAGAGTAGTTGATGATATTCAAATGTGAAGCACCCTGCTGCATTAATCTCTCTCTCGTCATAATGACGACAGCAACAAGGTTTTTATTCCCTGATCAGGGACATTATTGTGACATAATCTGTCTCTCAGTTGGTTTCCATCAGGCAGAGCGTGTGTGGTTTGTGTACAGTGTCTGGCACACATCACTCCCTGTGTCTGTTGGCCTTCAGTTTGTTTTGAGTTACACATTAGCCTCATGGTTTATTCAGATTGGTGGTTTGAAAGCAGTGCTGCTCTGAGGTTGAACAGTAAGTCTGTGGACCCGTTGACAGGAGGGACTCTTTTTGAGATTCAGCTCTTAGATCTGGAGTGTCTGAAAGCTCAGTGTGTCTTGAGCAGGGCTGGGTATCACTATCGCTGGGTATCACTAAAAATTTGCAAAACTGTATTGAAACCAATTTTATTAAATAACAAAGGACTACATTATTCATACACATGGTGAGCTCTCTGAGTCTCTGGACCTAACCTACTGTTATTGTTTTTCGATATGCCTCGTGACAGCCAATCACTGGCACAACAAGCATACTGAATGCTTATTGGTTCACTGATGCTGATATGCTGATGAGATGAACTCCTGAGGCATTTATGTTTGGGAACGAATGACAGAAATTTTTTTGATGCTCGATAGTATTGTAGTATTAGGGCAAGTTGGTCTGTGCCATAATAGATAGATAGATAGATAGAAATACTTTAATGATCCCAGACTGGGAAATTATTTTGTTATAGCAGTAGTGGGTCCACAAATAAAACACTTCGTACATAACATAAATAGAATCCAATATATACATAGTGTATATATACAGTGCACAGTGTGCTATAAACAATAAACAATAATAATATATACAACAAAACAGTAGAGAGACCAGAGTTCTCTGTCAGGCAGAGGTGAGAGAGTTATTGTATAAAGTGATGGCTTGTGGCAGGAAAGATTTCCTGTATCTGTTGCTACGACAGCGAAGCTGAAGCAGCCTTCCGGAGAAGGTGCTCCGCTGTCTGACTAGTGTGAGTTGGAGAGGGTGGAGAGGATTATCCATGATGGATAACAGTTTTTTCAGTGTCCTCCTCTCCACCACAGCCTCCAGAGTGTCCTGTTTGCAGCCAATCACAGAGCCAGCCCTCCTGATCAGTTTGTTGAGTCTGTTGGTGTCACTGGCTCCGATGCTGCTTCCCCAACAAACCACAGCAAAGAAAAGTACACTGGCCACCACAGACTGATAAAAGATCTCCAACATCTTGCTGCACGCGTTGAAGGATCTCAGCTTCCTCAGGAAGTAAAGTCTGCTCATCCCTTTCTTGTACACAGCTTCAGTGTTAGATCTCCAGTCCAGTCTGTGGTTGATGGTAACACCAAGGTACTTATAATCCTCCACCGCCTCCACATCCCTTCCCAGAATGCACAGGGGTTGGAAAGCCGTCTTCCTCTTCTTCCTGAAATCTATCACCATCTCTCTGGTCTTGCTGATGTTCAGCCGCAGGTGATTCTGTCCAGTCCACTCCACAAAGTTGTCTACCAGAGCCCTGTACTCCTCCTCCTGTCCCTCACTTATACACCCAACAACAGCTGAGTCGTCAGAAAACTTTTGCAGGTGACACGACCCGGTGTTGTACTGAAAGTCAGTGGTGTATAAGGTGAACAGGAAAGGAGACAGTACAGTCCCCTGTGGAGCTCCTGTATCACTAACCACCGCATCAGACAGAACACTGCCCAAACGGACAAACTGTGGCCTGCCTGTCAGGTAGTCAGTAATCCAGGAGATCATTGTGTCGTCTACACCCATCACCTGCAGCTTCTCCCCCAGTAGCAGTGGCTGAATGGTGTTAAAAGCACTGGAGAAATCAAAGAATGTGATTCTCACAGTGCCACCTCCACCATCCAGGTGCGAATGGGCTTGTTGCAGCAGGTAGATGACAGCGTCATCAACTCCCAAGTGGGGCTGGTAAGCAAATTGCAGAGGGTCTAGCAGGGCTCTCACCTGCGGCCTCAGGTTGGCCAAAACCAGTCTCTCCAGCACCTTCATGACGTAAGATGTGAGGGCCACTGGTCGATAGTCATTGAGGTCTGATGGTGTCGACTTCTTTGGAACAGGAACCAGGCAGGAAGTCTTCCAACGCACTGGTATTCTCTCCTGACTAAGGCTCAGGTTGTAGAGGTGTTGTAGGACAGGAGACAGCTGGCTGGCACATGTCTTCAGGATCCTGGGGCTGATACCGTCAGGGCCTGCAGCCTTCTGCTGGTGGAGTCTCTCCAGCTGTCTACTAACCTGGCCTGCAGTCACAGTCATGCGGGGGAGGCTGCTGGTGTCTTCAGTGGAGGACGAGGAGGTGGAGGAGGAGGTGAAGGTGGAGGAGGAGGAGGTAGAGGAGGAGGAGGTGGAGGAGGAAGAGGTGGAGGAGGAGGAGGAGGAGGAGAGGTGTTGCACAGGAGAGCTCACAGCAGGGGAGTGAGGGGGGAGGGGAGGAAGCATTCGGGGCAGTGAGGGTGTGTGGGGGTCTGGAGGTGTCAGGGAGACGACAGAAGGCTGTGAGCTGAACCTATTGAAGAATCTGTTCAGCTCGTTTGCCCTCTCCAGGCTGCCCGATGACTGTCTGCCGCTCACCTTACACCTAGTGATCTGCTTCATACCAGTCCACACATCCCTCACATTGTTCTGCTGAAGTTTGGCCTCCAGCTTCCTCCTGTAGGCGTCTTTACAGTCCTCAGCATATCCCTGAGTTCATGCTGCACTCTCCTCAGTTCTTCCCTGTCTCCAGACCTGAACGCCCTCTTCTTCTTGTTAAGAAGAACTTTCAGGTCATTGGTGATCCACGGCTTATTATTAGGGAAGCAGCGTACAGTCCGGGTTGGCATGGTGGTGTGTTCACAGAACCTGATGTATTCTGTGATGCAGTCGGTCATGCTGTCGAGATCCTCTCCATGTGGCTCAAGAAGTGCATCCCAGTCTGTCGACTCAAAGCAGTCCTGTAGTGTGTCAGTAGCCTCCTGAGTCCACCTCCTCACACTCCTAGTGTGGACAGGCTGCCGCTGAACAAGAGGGACATACTTAGGGGTCAGCAGAACCAGGTTGTGGTCAGATCTCCCAAGAGGGGGGAGGGCTGTGGGACTGTATGCATCCTTAGCATTTGCATACAACAGATCCAGTGTGTTACAGTCTCTGGTGGGGCAGTCAACATACTGGTGAAATGTTGGGAGGGTTTTGTCCAGTGAGACATGATTAAAATCCCCAGTGATGACAATAAATGCATTAGGATGCTGCGTCTGTATCTGGGCAACAGCGGAGTGGATGACGTCACAGGCCAGCGCTGCATCAGCTGAAGGAGGAACGTACACACCGATAATGACGGCGGACGTGAATTCACGGGGCAAATAATAAGGCCTCATCCCCACAGTCAACAGTTCAATGTCCGGGGTACAGAGACGTTCCTTGACGTGAACATGTCCGGGATTAACCACCTCTCACTCACATACAGTACAATCCCTCCTCCTTTCTTCTTTCCGCTGCTTATCACATCCCTGTCCGCCCGAACAGTGCTGAAGCCGGGAATCGCCACGCTGTGGTCCAGGATGTTTGAGTGAAGCCATGTCTCCGTGAAACACAACACACTGCACTCACGATATTCCCTCTGAGCCTTTATCAGCGCGGCGAGCTCGTCCGTCTTGTTCCCCAGAGACCTCACGTTTCCCATGATGATCGCCGGTACAGCCGGTCTGTGTCTCCTCTTCTTCCCCCTCCATTTCACTCCGGCTCTGCAGCCACGGCGTCTCCTCCGCAGCTCCTTCAGGACCTCAGGTCTGGCTCCGGGTAGCAGTGCAGGTTCACACAGCAGTGCAGGCTTACACAGCACAATCAGCTGGTCGCGTGTGTAATAAATGCGCTCAATGATGCGCTCCTGTCCCTCCGTTGCTAGGGTTAGCATAATAAACATAAAATTACAAAGTGCCACAAGCTCGTCCGTCTTGTTCAAAAAAGACAAAAAAGTTTAAAAAAGGAAGTGTCCATCTTCTCACTGTCTCTTGAGAAGAGTTGCCAAAAATCACATGGAAAATCAAAACAGAAATACAAAAAAAACTTGGAAGCCCACGGGAGCTGCTGCAACAGGCTGCCACCTAGTACGGCGCCATAGCAACAATAGAGTCGGAATTTGATACCCAGCAGCCCTAGTCATCAATTTAAGATGGGACCAAAATGTAACCACTCTTTTTTTTAATGTCAATAATCATAATAATTGAGGTGCATGTGTTGGTGTTGCTGTTTTTTTGGGGGGGGATTTTTAATATGGCATGCATTTACTCTCCCTCTCGCTGTCTCTCTGTCTTTATCTCTCTCTGTCTGTCTCACTCTCTCTGTCTCTGTCTTTGTCTCTCTCTGCAGAGAAGATCATAGATATTCTTCTGTCAGCCACAAAGAGCTATGGCCTTGGGGAAGAAGTGAACAGGTATGTTGGTGCTAGTTGTCGAGTCAGTTCTACACAGTGCAGCCATAGCAATGTCTCTTTCTTTTAAAATCTCTATTTAAAGTCCCCATAATCATTTCACAGAGACAGTTTTAAATGGGTCATGTGGCACAACTCTTCTCCAGTGCATCACACTTTGTGGTTACCTATCATCCTTTCATCAAGTTTCAGTCTCTTTATATTTGCTCCATCAATTAGTCATCTGATTTGTAAGTTACCTTAATTATTAGATATAGACCATCATTTCAGAAAAAAGTATACAAATGACAATAAATCAATCATTCAATCAAAGCTTTATTAGTTGTACCAACAAAAGTAGTGCAGCAAAAATTAGTACGTTTCTCTGGAAATATATATAATCATATACAGCAATATAGATAGATACAAACAAAAAGGTCTTCCTTTCCATTTCAGACATTAAGAGTAACAATCTGAGCTTGTCAGGGGCAAAGTATATTGACGGAGCACAATAAAACCTTTTCACAGCGGACATTTTGCCATGTGTGAACATTAATTATGACTGCATTCTGGTTGTGTGAGCCAGTTCCAGAGCTCTGATATTGTGAGTATTCTGTGTCAATGACATGGTTTTCTGGGACACTTAGAGAATGGAGCCACCATTCACATTTTTCAGATTATTATGCAGTCTATCTTGCTCCATACGAGAGTGATTTAACAAATAGTTATCTCCAGTAGTCTGCAGTAGTAGGCTGCAGCCCTGCCTTCAAAGCCCCTCCCCACAGAGGAGCCCGCCGTGCACAAGCAGGCTTGTAACAATGGTAACAGAGGAAGCCAGATAACCGAGAGGGCGCATTCAAGATAACAACAACAACATAAGCCCGGATTGTTGTATTTCTGACTAATACAACTAAACTACAATGACAAGTGCCTCATGCAGTCACTGTAGATATCCCGAGTAACAAATAATATTCCTCACATCGCGGTAGAGGGAGTTACCAGGTAATCATTACCAGGTGCAACATTTTTGCCATGCTGCCTTTCTGAAGCATGAGTAACGTTATATTCAACCACTTCAGAGCATACTGAACACAAGCTATTAACACAATGTCATAACTGCCCGGTCACTTGAAAGTCACTTTTGCTAACCAGTAGCCATAAGGACAAAGCTAAACAACATACACCATATGTATGAGTTGGCATACAAGCTAATAAGCTAGATTTACCAACAAGCTACGTGGCTCGACTGCAACATTGGTGATATGGACTATTGAGATTATTACTGTAGTCACCGCTGTCTTAGCCTTGTGGTTAAAAACAGAATGAAACATACATCAAGCAGCGGTCCTTACTAGTCCAGCAGAAAGGCTGCTAATACTGCTTCGCTCTTGAGTTCTTACAAATCCTGCAGCTCCCTCCACCTCTGAAATGAGGCTCCGATATTTATCCTAGTTTTCTCTCAGGCTCGGTCCAGTTCTTTCATTTTACACTGCTTTTCTTCGTCAGTCTTCTTATTTCTTCTCTTTGACGTGGGCAATGGTGGGGCATTTTTCTGCTCTGTTGACTCACCACCATTGTTTACAGTTTGAGTTTGATCTGACCAGGTAAAGCAGGCACTGCGCGGGGGAGGGGCACTGCTGAGTATGCACTGCATGCGGGAGGGGGGCTGCTAGCAACGTATGCAAGAGCATGATTGACATTTCTCAGACACTCCCCTTGGCTCTGATTAGTTGTGTTGATCCGGGAGCGGTGGATTCTTGCAAATCAAATTATGGCCACTGGGTGGAGCAACAGTCAGTGGATCTGTATTTTATTCTACTGTCAGATCATAAAGACAGTTTTAGCAAATATAACAAAAAAATAGTTGCAGACTACAACTTTGTGGTCAAATCTCCATTCTTTTCTTAACCTTCTTTTTCTTCATTTTTTTAAAAAATAGCTTTGGTAAATCAATACACATGTTAATTCCAGATTGGTTTAGGATTCATTGTGCAGCGAAATAGGAACTTTTTTTTTTATAATTATAGACAAATTATGATGCCAAGTTTCCAGTCTCTTTTTCCACTGGTGACTGGTAATTTTTTATGCTTTTAACTGTTTCTCAGAAGTATCTGTCTTTTTTTTTTCCATGCACAAATCATAACTTTTTTCCAAACACCTCAGAGAAATGTACTTTTTCAATTGTAAATTTCTATAAACCTATAAACATGAAAGATCATTTTAAAAAATGGTGCTCTTCTCTCTCATCTGATCTGACCAAATCAAGCTTTTGTTGCAGGCAATTCCAAACTCTCTTGGATGGGCTCTTTGTATCTGCTTAAAATATTGGGCCTAATTGTTCAGTATCCACATATTCTTTGCAAACCAAAAACGCCACGTTATATATTCACAGAATTTCCCTGGTTAAATGGTCTGTCCGTCTGCCCTGAAACTTAAACATTAATGATTGGATTCCAGACCACTTATGAATGAATGAATAATTTTATTTCGAACATAAAAAAAGAGGAAAAAAAAAGAAAAACATATAAAATAAATCTCACGTTGTAGTGTCCCAAAAAACAAAGCCAATATTCAAATTTAAAACAATGTATGCTCGAAAAGGAGCAGGAGGAAGCCAAGCTTTTCAGTTCCCACCCCTTATTCACCACTCCATCAGTTCAAAAACAAAAAACAAAAAACAAACAACAAAAAACAAAACAACAAAACAAAAAACAAAAAACAAACTTACAAACCGACTGTAACTTTTTGTTAAGTTGTTGTCTTTATATGGACCTCATCAGTTTCACACACACTGTACTGACCTTGTTTCATCAGCCAGCTAAGACAATTAGGAATGTGTTTATTTTTCCACCTAGAATTAAGCAGCACAGACTTAACTCAGGACTCCTGTTAATGTATTAAATCTACAACAGGACTCCATAATCATAATATCAACGAAAGTGTGACACATTCACTTCTGTTAACTGTCGCCTCAGAGAGGGAACTTTGAGTTATACAGAATACAGAACCCTGACACTGATAGTCTTCAGAGGTCAAATTAAAATCTTCACTGACTCTTAACATCAGGAAAACTCCTATGACACTCCAAAGTGATCAGTTATACTGTCAGTTGTTTGTACGTTGAATAAAGATCGACTGCATGTAATCAAATGATTGTCTGTTGAATAGACCTGTAGAAGGAGGCAGTGGCGTATCCAGGACATTTTTACTGGGGTGGCCAAGGCATAGCGAAAGTTTAATGCCACCTACGCAGCTGACCGTGGTTGAGATTTAAAGAATAGATTGTCTATGTTTAAGGCTGAAGGGTTCTGCCACACACACACACACAGACGCGTATGTATGCATGTATGTATGTATGATTGTGTGAGTGTACAGAAAACAATATGTATATATATATATATATTTTTTATGTTTCTCTTTACACTCACACAATCATACATACATACATACATACATACATACATACATACATACATACCCATCTGTGTGTGTGAGCGTGTGTATTAAACACATTTTATTATTGTTCTTCTGTCTATTACAAAGGTTTTAACTATTGTTCTTGTGTCATGATGTTTCAGACAGTTAATTGTATAACTGGAGTGACAAACAACTTGAACGTGAGCCTACATGGTAAATTCAAAGTATCCAAGCATGACCTACCATCCTGTGCAGGTGGAGCTGACTCCTCTTCGTCACTACTGCTGTACCGTGGCTGCTGACTGAACCGGGCCTGTTCACTGCTGCTGGTAGAAGCTGTGGCTGGCTCTGACTCTTGCTTTTTTTTGAGGAAGAAGCTCTGAATATCTCTGCTTCTCTTCATAGCTATTCTCTTAATATCCCTGGAGGAAATGTAATTCAGTCACTCAGCAACAATGTGCCTAATTATGTCTATTTATAGTATCTACAAAGGTTTATTTTTACATAACTACCGACATCTTCACTCACTTTTAATAACACAATTAACGTTAACACATTGCATTTCAAGCATTTGTGGCATTTGAATGCAATTTGCTCTGCCTCTGCCAATTTATACGTCTAAAAATATGTCAACTGTGAAGATGAGCTAATTGATACAAACAAAAAGTCTTTGAACATCCCCTAAATCTCAGAGCACATAAATAAATCACAGCTTGTTCTTGTATTATAGCTGCTTAAATCTAGACTGTCGCACTGTATTTCACACACTGGTTGGTCAAAAATATAACATTAGCTCTATTGAACACACACATCTGCAAAAAACGCCATCAGTCTTCAGTCCAGTAAACAGCCGTTCATATTTCATGGCGGTATCCAAATAACAATAACAAACAAAATGCTGACGTCAGATCTGGGGTGGCCACAGGGGTGGCCAATGAGTTTTCAGGGGTGGCCCCGGCCACCCCAGGCCACCCCCCAGAATCGCCATTGGAAGGAGGTCCAACAGGTGGTACATGGTTTCTGAACAAAAACAACATCTAGTAACAAAAGAACACGGAAGAATATTTGACAGCTACAGAGAAATGTACCAATCATCAGAATCTGCAGCGGCAGACAATACAGATTTTCAATGAATAAATTTACTGCTCGTAAACTCACAACATCCACACCCCCTTGTGAATGTCTAGGACAGTCGTGCATATTTTTAGTCAACATTAAGATCATAGTTTGTGGTGCAGTGCGACAATATGTAAATATTTTGATTTACTGCCAAGGAACAGAACTACTAAATATATATTTCAACCTGCCAATCATTAGATCATTTTAGGTTGTTTGAATGTATTCTGTTTGCTTATCCCAAATTAATATTGTCTCTGATTTTACAAGTAATGACCCATTCTGCTGAATTCTGCTGATTTTCATTCTGGATCGAAGATTTCACTTGGGTCTGCCAATCACTGTAAGAATACAAGAAAATTTTCGAGGCACTGAGTATCAGAATTTATTCAATCTATTAATTAGTTAAAGTGTAAGTGTTTGTAAGGTCTTAAGAAAGTTGTTCTTCTTCCTCTTTTACTTTGAATGGTGGTTTGATAAACCAGCTTAGGTACAATGCCGCCACCTACCAGATTGGAGTGTGGAGCAGTAGATTGGCAGAAAAAAAGAATGCTTGAAAAAAAACAATTTTAATCCTTTCTATTACTCCTGTTTCCTTCCAAATTGTATCAAGTGTTTGTCTGTTTCTGACTTTTGAAAATGACTTTAGCTCCCTTAATGATGCCAGTACCCTTCTTTCTCCCTCATAGCCCCTGCATTCAAACAGGACATGCTTTCCAGATTTAGATTGTTTGCAATATACACATCTACCAGTTGGGTGTTTTCCAATTTCATTCAGTAACTGATTCAGCCCAATGTGTCCTACCCTGAGACGGGTGATGACTCCCTCCTCTTTCCCATCCAAACCCTCATGCTTCTGAATGTTTAAATGGTTTTTATCTTTATTGTTTGTGTCCCAGTGTTCTTGCCATCATTTTCCAATTTGTCTTTTAATGATTGATTTGTCCTCAGTTCGGGAACTGAAAGGAATTCTAATGTCCAACATTTGCGATTCAAGTGACTGTTTGGCCAATATGTCCACAGCCTCATTCCCCTCTACTCTGACGTGGGCAGGAACCCAAACAAAGTCAACCATCAAATCTTTACTGTGGAATGCATGAATTAATTGGTAGCTTTTAATAAGCAGATCTTGTCTGCATGATTTCCCTGTTTTAATGCTAGAAAGAGCTGCCCAACTTTCAAGAGCAAAATTGCTTTCAATCAAATCAGAATAGCTACGAGCTCTGCTGCATATACTGATAAGTGATCTGACGTTCCTTTCTTAATAGCCCTCTCAATGTAGTATGAAAGGACTGCTGCTCCTGTTTCACCAAACACCATTTTCTTATGCCAATAGTGCTGCTCAGCGTGTGTCATTGCTATAATCCCATTTGGTGTCCGTTTGGGCTTATCCTTTAGTATGTTTTGAATACTTAGATCAACAGTTGGAATCATAAATAACCAGGTGGAACTGCTGCAAGTGGAACTGTTGGACTGAAATGTATATTATGAAGACCTAAATTTTCTGCAGCTCTGTTCCATACCCATCTGAAGCTTTTAATACAACCATCCCTGTGCTTTCAGCAGTCCTGCAGGACAGCCTTGATCAGGTGTGAGCCTTTATGCCCCTGCAGGTTAACCCAGTATGGCAGTATGAGTTTCACCTTCCTAATATGTAGAATTAGGGGTTGCTCCACTGCATGTTCTCAATCATTGTGCCTGCTCCACAGCAATTGTTTGAGGTGGCTAACTGCTACTGAGGAATAAGCTACACATCCATTGTCTAGCGTGGCTCTCATGAGGACCTGATAAATATTAATTTGGTGATCCAAAGCAAAGCCGTGCTTCTGTCTGTAGAAAACTTCACTGTACTGGAAGTAGGTGGTCGATATAAAATAAGGCGCAAATGTGGTCATAGATGAATTTGGGTCTGTAGGACAAACTGCTGTCCTCTAGCAGACATTTCTTTACCATCTTAAGCACTTCTTGAGTGGAAATGCGTGTAAACATGATGTGACATCATGAGAAACAACTGTTTCTTCTGAATCCAGTGTTGTTTCTCTCACCTTGTTGGTGAAAAGTCCTGTGAGATTTTGAAGTGGTTTTGAGTGTTACTAACCAAAGGAGCTAGGACATTGGCTAAGCACTTGGAAATGTTATAGGTAACTGTGTTGATGAAGATGGGTCTGAATGGTGTCCTTTCTTGTGTATCTTGGGGAGTCCATAGATACATGGGATGGCTTCCCCAGGGTTTCAGTCAATGATCTTGTTCTTTTCTAGTTTTTACAGATAAGTTTGTCCACCCACAACGTCTAACATGTCAATGCTCAATCTATTATATGGATTATAATAGTTGACTTTTTTAACTCATCTGTCCCTGTCCATATTTTGATAACTATAGGCTCATGTTCTTTCCCTCATCCCACACAAATATTGATACACCCCCACCTCGTCCAGTTTCCCTATCATTCTTAATTACTGTAAAACCCTGAATCACAAAATCTGTCTTATTTTCCCGATGCTTTGGTAAGATGGTCCAGGTTCCACTCACTGAATGAAGCCCCTTTCTGCATCAGTTTGACGATTACTGTATTTTTAATCTCCATCCCTCAGCACAGCAGCGATTGGTTCACTCATCGGTTTTATCCAATTACGACCTTAAGTTTTGATATCTAGATTTTCTTTTTTCGTCTGCCATATTCCTACCTCAGTTCTCCAACCTTCATCACTACCCATTTCCATTCCTCCAACCTTATTTCCTGATCTGTCATTTCCTTCTGCCATCTCCTGTTCATTCACAACCCGGCCGTGCCACTGCCACTTGAAAAACTGATTTTCAGGTTTTTCTTAAGAAGGCTGTCCTCATTATGTATGTTTAAGAAGGGCAGAGTAAGGAAGCGATGTAAATGAATATGAATCTGTTTTTTAGATACTGAATGAATGTGATTGGCATCCCAGTTTATGCAGAAATGTTTTTTGTAGGGCTGTCAAACGATTAATTTTTTTAATCACGATTAATCGCATTTTGTCCATAGTTAACTCGCGATTAATCGCAAATTAATCGCAATTTTTTTGGCACATTTTTTGGCACATTTTTTTCTGTTCTAAATATAACTTAATGTATTTTTTTCATGTTCTTAATACTTTTAAGAAACTTCTCTTCTCCCAGAAGTTCACTTATGTACCTGTAATGCAAGTGAAAAAGTACTTTAGTTAGGAACCTGATTCTGTCTGTCTCTCTCTCTCTCTCTCTCTCTCTCTCTCTCACACACACACATTCTCTCTCTCTCTCTCTCTCTGTTACACACACACAATTACCCTCTCTCTCTCTCTCCAGGACTGTCGCCAACCTCTTCAGCTTATCTGTTGTTGACATGGTGACTTTGGTCCCCATGTAGGGATGAGCTTGCGTTGGCTTGCAAATGATATTTGAGACTCGACGTACTTCAATGCTAACTCATTTCATGTCGACAGTACGTGCAGATAACTTTTGTCCTATCGACCGAACTATCTGGCAGTGTTTTGAAAGTGAATTTGCCGTTCATAAGTTCTTTCTCCATTTCCTTTCGCTTTCCAGTCCATGTTTTTCCCGAACCGCCAACCCTGCTTCTTCTTCTGATTCCCTTTCTTATTCTTCTGCCACCATCTGGATCAAGACTACAGGTGCCACCGACGGCCGTAAATCATACAATGTGTGTTTCTTTTTTTTTTTATACCGAGCATTAAAAAAAAATAACGGTGTTAAGAGGATGTTGCGTTAACGCATCCTTGCTTCACCAAAGCGTCTCTCACTCCCAGTCAATTTATGGCCCCACCCTCTTCTGTACTTGAACACACGCAAACACACACACACACACACACAAACACTGGCTCTGGTCCACGGCCCCCAAATTATGCCACCTCCCCCTCGTATCAAAGGTGTGTCAACAACTTCAGTGAGGTGAAACTAGCTATGTCTTCTCATCATTGAAAGATAAAAACATAATGAAGACTTTGAGGAACAGCTGTCAAGTAAACTTGTGGTCTCTAAGCGACAGGACTGTAATAACTTCATCCAATCAATTTTAATGGTATTGTATGGACAGCCTACCTCGCCTTACCTGCCCACCCTGCACTGACTTCGCCAATCACTCATTGCGCGTGACCGGAGTCTACATACCACACTGCTGGAACTGTGGCGGAGTGGGCTCATTGTTTCCAGACAAGAATGGCAGAGAAAGTACAGAGACACTTTTCATTAGCAGCTTGTACCACCAAACAGAACAAGAGAAGAAAGACCAACCTGGAGAAGACTTCAAACAAAAAAAGAAGTTGGATAGCTCAAGAGGTGAAACAAGGGTCAACATTTTAATGACTGTGCAACGATGGAGACAACTGATGGAGTCGAAGGCCTGAGAACACCATGGTAGCTGTGTCTCTGTTGGACAGGTAATGAGCTGGTTTGTTCTGGTTGGGGAAATGTATTATTACAATGCATTATGTAGTCCACTTAGTTAACGTTAACTCCTTATGTCGCTGTTGTATGTATTAGCTCAACACCAACATCATTAGCATTGTCAGCTTGTAGCTAACGTTAGCTAGCTAGCTATGATAGACTATAGTTAGGGCCCGAGCAGGTCTCGACCTATTGTTTTTTCGAATGCCGATTTTTTTGTCTCAAATGATCACATTTTTCACTGCCTGAATATAGCCCAAAACTCACCAAACTTGGAATGTACGTCATACCTGCCAAAAAATGTCATAATCTATTGCCGTCGTGAATTTCCACCACTAGGTGGCGCTATAATTAAGGACAGTGCGTTTTGGCTCATAACTCCCATATACTTTGTCACACATTCAAAAACCTTATATCCATGCGTTCAGTGAATTGTGCTGAATCTGATCTAGGCCACGCCCATTTCCGCCTACTGTTTTTTTTTTTTTGCAATTTCGCGAAATGTCGAAAACCTACTTTTTCGAACTCCTCCCAGGCAATTTCACGGATTTGCACCAAACTGGGCACACAGCATCTGTGGACCCTCCTGATAAAAATTTAGTAAAGGAATTTTGATATTCCAAAGCATACTCAAGTTATTAAATAACTTCCTGCAGATTTCGTTCCAAACAGGAAGTGTTGCATATCTCCACATTGGTGTGTCCAAATGACATGAAACTCAGGTTGCTACTTCCCAGTGACTCCCTAAGGCTCTGTGCAAAATTTTAGGCGATGACCACAAGGTGGCGCTCTTTAAATTGAAGTATTTTATATCTCCACATTGGTTCATCGGATTAACACGAAATGTAGTACAATTATTGTCAGTGCCCTCCTGAAAACAGCTGACGAAAGATTTACCGATCAGCAACCAGGTGGCACTCTGGTGACAGTCTAATTTAATATTTAGCACTGTGCCCACACCATAACTCTTATGGAAATGAAATTCGTAGGGGTGGTATAGACTGGCCCCTGTAACTCACACACCAAATATTACCAGCAGGTGGTGCTATTTTCTTTTTTTTTTTTATTTACAATTTTTATTCGATGCGAGGTACAGTACACATTTGAAGAATCCAGTACACTTGTTAAAGGAAGTAAATGTATGTCAAAAGAACAAAGTCAAACAGTGGCGTATTGAGTGTTGTCAGAACCTCACTGAACAATTTATCACTCTCAAAAGTAGAGAACGGTTGTACTACTCCACTTAAACCACAGCCTTACTGAAGGGCGTGTACGACATGTTAGGTACCACGATGAACACACCTGTGTTAAACAGGTGAAAGCCACCCCCCTTTTTCTTAAGCCAAAAAGATAGAAACAAAAATACAGTAGACATTTGGTAGTCACTTTCCAGCCACTTTTTTTTTAACCCCCTAAACAAAAACAAGTATATTTAGCTAAGATATAGCATAATACCAACAATGAGAAAAATAAAAATAAATAAATATATAAATGAAAATAAAAGACAATCATAATCTTACAAATATGATTTTTTTTTCCTTTTTTTCTTTTTTGTTAAAACCAAAACGACAGAAACAAAACCCAGACAGTTGACATTTGGTAGTCACATGTCTAATACTGTATTATTAACTCTGTAGTGCTTCTTCTTTTTTTTTTTTTTTTAAATTACCCCATAACAATAAATTATTTAGTTAAGATATGGCACAATACCAGCAAGGGAAAAATAATAATAGTAATAAAGAGGTAGCCTTAATCATACAGATATAATTTATTTTTTTTCCCCCTTTTTCCCCATCTTCCCCTCCCTCCTTTCTGAAAGAGGGAAGGGATGGGTAATAGTTAACTTCAGTAGAACAGAAGAACATAAGAACTGGGATGTATATTAGATAAACACAAGTTGATTAGAGAATATCAACACATATGAAGATTGAACTAGCGGTAGTAGGCCTGTATTCTTTTTGTGTGTTCAGATAAGGGAAGACCCCAATGTTTTGTTGTTTAATAAGGATCAGTCTGTTGTGTCCCTTTGGTTAGGTCGTCTTTTTTCAATAAAGGAGATCCACTTTGACCATATTTTATTAAATCTGACCATCTGTAGATTAAGTGTGTGATTTTTTCCATTCGATATATGTCGTCAATCGTGTCCATCCATTCTCTCACTGTAGGAGGTTCGGGGTGCAGCCAGTGTCTAGTGATGTTTTTCTTTGCTACAGTTACCATGATTATAAAAAGATATCTATTAGTGTTTCCAGTAATAAAATCTGATTTGCCTAAGATAAAGGTTTCAAATTGGTTGGGTATCTTTATATGAAATATCTCCTCCATTGTTTTATGTACCTCTGACCAAAAATTCTGCAATCCGGGGCATTTCCAAAGTATATGCCAATGATTTGCATCTCGACCTCCACATCCTCTCCAGCATATGGGGTCTTTCCCTGTGTAATGACTTTTCATCTTTGGAGTAGTAAAAAATCTTATCAAACACTTCCACGCAAATTCCCTCCATGTGTGTGCACTTGTGCATCTCCACAGAATTTTGCAGTAGTTAAGCCATTCTTCTTTGGTTATGTCAAGTTGTCCTTCTTTTTCCCATTTATTTTTTATATATTCTGTAGTGTATGGTTTTTTTGTTAGGAGGCCTTTGTACAACCTTGAGATGGCGCCTTTAATTGATTCATTTGAGTATGACCTCAAGAATTCTTTTAATATTGCATCTTCCAGGTCTACGGGGAGTGTTTTGTTGCATTTATCAAAATAATTACGAAGTTGCAAGAATCTGTAAAAGTCCTGCTGTTCTAAGGAGAATTCTCTCCTTAGCGTTTGGAAGTCTTTTAGTATTCCTTTATTTGTAAGTGAGTAGAATGTTGAGATCCCTTTGCTTGTAAAGGTTTTAAATCTGAGGTCTAATTGGTTTGGTTTGAAGTCAGGATCATATGCGATCCATCTGATGATCCATAATTTATCCAGTAATTTATAATCTGTTTTGATTGTGTTCCAGATTTTAAGTTGGAACTTCAGCCATGGGTTTTTTAGTTTACTTATTGTTTGTTTTATTTCCCTATTACCTAACACTGCTTGAATTGGGGAATCCTTAATTAAGGTCTTTTCTATGTCCTTCCATCTTGCGCTATATTCGTGATTACATACATTTAATAATGGCTTGATCTGAGTTGAGTAAAAGTAATTTCTTAAATGTGGGACTGCCATTCCACCCTCTGTTTTGGGAAGTTGCAACGTTTTAAATCTTACTCTCGGTTTTTTTCCTTGCCAGATGAATCTCGAGAGAGTTTTGTCCCACTCATTAAATTGTTGGGAATTAATTTCGATGGGGAGAGCTTGAAACAAATACAAAATCCTAGGAAGGATGTTCATTTTAATTGATTCTATTCTTTGTGTTAAACTCATAAATGTTCCATCTTGCAATATCTGCTTTTAATTTGTTTATAAGTGGGTCATAGTTTATTTTTTTAGTTGTGGTTATATCTTTTGGTAATAATATTCCAAGATATTTTATTGCTTCTTGGTCCCATTTCATATGGAATCTCTTTTGGAGCTCTATTGGTGGGTTGTAATTCAGTTTTAAAATTTGTGTCTTTTGAATATTTAGTTTGTATCCTGCATATTTACCATACTGTTCTAATAATTTAAATAATTCGGGGAGAGATTTAGATGGTTCAGTTAGGTACACCAAGATGTCGTCTGCATACAGCGCCACCTTGTGTTTGTCGTTATTTATGTTGTTAATTCCTTTGATGTTGTCTATCTGCCTGATCCATTGGGCTAGCGGCTCTATGAAGAGAGCAAAAAGAAGCGGTGACATCCCACAACCTTGTCTTGTACCTTGTTCTAATTTAATGGTCTTTGATAGATGCCCATTTATTTTAACTCTGGCAGTAGGGTTGTTATATAATGAATTGATTGCTTTAACAAAACTCTTGTGAAAGCCGAATTTCTCAAGGACCAGGTATAAGAACCCCCAGCTCACTGAGTCGAAGGCCTTCTCTGTGTCCAAACTGACCAGTAAAGCCTGTAATTTTTGTTCTTGAATATGGCTTAATACATGTAGTGATCGTCTTATATTGTCGTGTGTTTGTCTCTGTGGAACAAATCCGGTCTGATCTGTATGGATGAGCTGGGGGAGAACTTTTTCAACTCGTCTTGCGAGAATCGATGTGTATAGTTTGTAATCAATATTGAGAATTGAGATTGGTCTGAACGAGCTGCATTCTAATTTATCTTTTCCCTCTTTGGGTATGACTGTTATAGTGGCCTCCTTCCATGTTGGGGGAATTTTCCCTTCTTTTAAAGCTTCATTGAATATATGAAGGAGATATGGTTTTAGTTCGGTCCTGAAGGCTTTGTAACATTCAGATGAGAATCCGTCTGGTCCGGGTGACTTGTTGGTTTTTAGTCTTGATATGGCTTTGTCTAATTCTTCTTCTGTTATTTCTGCCGTTAATTCATTATTTTGCTCCTCGTTTAAGATAGGTAGGTTAAGAGAGTTTAAAAATGTTCTAGTATTTTGTTCTTCCTCTAATCGTGATTGAGAATATAGTTCTTTGTAATATTTTTGAAAGGCTGACTGTATTTCTTCTCTTTTATATACCAGATCTTTTGTAATTGGATCCCTGATTTTGTGAATAGTGCTGTTTGCTTTCTGTTTTTGTAGTTTTCTTGCTAACAGCTTTGCGAACTTTGAGCCCGTCTCATAGTATTTTTGTTTTGTGAAAAACATTTTTTTTTGCGTTTCCTAGGTGTACCAGGTGTTAATCGCCTTCCTGGTTTCTTTAGTTGTAACACAATATTCTGATTTGAGTCCTTTTTGTGTTTTGTTTCAAGGTCCTCCAGTTCTCTAGTTAATTTTGCTAGACTTTCTTGTCTTTCTTTCTTTTTTTTTGTACAATATGAGATTATTTTCCCCCTGAAGACAGCTTTAAGTGTATCCCATACTATTTCTGAGGTCACTTCATTATTGTTGTTTTCTTGTAAAACTGTTCTATTTCTCTTTTTATTTGTGTTTTAAATTGTTGATCATTAAGGATACTGGAGTTTAATTTCCATAATGTATTTCTTGGGCTGTTTATATGAATTGTTAACAGGATAGGGGCATGATCTGATAAGTCAATATTTCCATGCTCACACTGCTGTACTCTATGGCGGTCCCTCTTATAAATGAAAAAGTAATCAATTCTCGAGTACACGTCGTGTGGGTTAGAATAATGAGTGTAGTCTCGTTCTGATGGGTGAACATCTCGCCATAGGTCAATCACCCCAAGTTCTGACATGAGAATCTTAATTTTTTTATGGGTTGAGGTTTGTGTAAACATTTTGGAAGAGTCTAGCCTTGGGTTAATTCGAATGTTCCAATCCCCTCCACAAATAAGAATGCCTGTTGCTTCTGACATTAAGTCAAATATTTTCCTATAGATTGCTATATTACTGCCGGGGGGATATAAACGTTCAATATCGAAACTTCAGTGCCCTCTATTTTCCCTGAGATCAGTGAGTATCTCCCTTCTTTATCTTTAATCTCCAGGGTCTTCTCAAAGGGGAGTCTTTGGGATATTAGGGTGGCTACACCTCTTCTATGACCAGATTTGTATGATGAGTAGAACACTTTTGAAAAACCCAGCCTCCCCAATTTCTCATGTTCAGTCGAGCTCAGGTATGTTTCCTGTTACAGTGAAATGTGTGCTTTTTCTTTTTTCAGTTTACTCAGTATCTTACTTCTTTTCACTGGATTCAGGATTCCATTTATATTATATGAAATAATCTTAATATTTTGGTTGTCTGTCATTTATTTTGCAGGTAATTTGTGTCGTTTTTCTCCCTGTCTTGTGCTGTTTTTTTAAGACCTTAAACATCCTGAAAACATTCATGAACTTAGTGAACAAAACTTTGTACAAATGTAGAAATAACTTGCATCTAAATGAGTCTTCTTTATTTACTTTGGTGTTTGTTGCTTTCATCAATGAGGCTCGATCGGATCGAGCCTTTCGGGTGCTTCTGGTGTTTAAGCACTCCTCGAGGGAAAGTCCTCTCCTCACAGAGAGAGGGGCCCTGGAAGGTGGGCTCATGTCTTTGACATGCCCTTTGCGTTTCCGTGTCCCGACAATGTTATATAGATAGCTATAGGAGACCTTGATTAGTTACCGTAAGTGTTTGTTTTTTTATTTTGGTATTTCCTGATAAATCCCTTAATTCAAGACTGAGAGGCTTCGCTCGTGGCCCCATTTCTCAGTTTATGTAGTATCTGAGTCTTACATCGCGGATTGATCCTTCAGAGGTCAAAATCAAAATAATCAACTAAATTTAGAAGAGACTGGTCCCATTTAGTCCTGTGTTATATATTAGTCTTTTTTCTTTTAAATGTCCCAGATCCAGGTTAAGTCCTTTGGAGTTCAAGATCAAGTCAGGTTATGTTTTAAATGTCTTAATTCCTGGTAAACTCTTTCTGAGACCAAAATTAAATAATCAGCTATATGAACCTAAATAAACATAAATTACTTATCTGGGATTATATGAGTACAGGTCACCGTTGGGGTTCACTATGTTGAGTGTGTGTGTTTATACTGCTGTAGCCTCTCTTTGTAGGATCTGTGGGAGAATTTCTCCTGTCGTTGTGCTCCTGCGTCCGCATCTGATGTTCCCTTCGGGTCTCCGACCATCTGCCATGATGAAAGAAGTTGCAGCTCCCGGTGATCTGTGTCGATTGGGGCCGTGATGACGGTGACAGGGAGTCCTCGTTTCGCCATGTCTGCTGTGGCATCCGCTGCGTTCTGATATGTCTCTGTGCTGTCGTCGTAGTGGACCCGTAGCTTGGCCGGATAGGGGGTTTGAAATTTAATTTTTCTCTCCCTCAAGATCTTCTTCGCTTCAGTGTACTCATAACGTTTCTTAAGCACCGCGGTCGGGTAGTCGTGGTCCACGAAGAAGCGGGTGTTCTTGTAATACACTGCCTTTTTCTGCCAAGCTCTGCAGATAACTTCTTCCTTGACTTTGTAACTTGTGAACTTTGCGATCATGGACCGGGGTCTTGCCTGTGGATCCTCCGGTGCAGGTGCTTGGCTCCGGTGTGCTCGTTCGATCCTGAGTCCGGGGATATCCAGTGTATCACTCAGTATTTTCTCCAGGAAGGCGCACATGTTGTCTCCCTCCTCCTTCTCAGGTATGCCGTGTATCCGGAGATTATCCCGGCGGGCTCGCCCCTCCTGGTCCGTTAGCTTAGCCTCCATGCTAGCCTGGCGTTTCATTAGCTTTCTCATTAATATAGCCATGGCCTGTAGTGCTGTCTCGGTTTCTTCGATCCTACCCTCAGCCTCCTCCAGTCTGTTGTTGGTGCTGTGCAATTCCTGCTTAATCTCCGCGAGTTGTTGGTTGTTGTCCCGTCTGAAATTCTTTATCTCGCTCAGAATGGAGTGCAGGGTTGCGTCTTCTGCTTCATTTTCCTCGTGTAGCGTTGGGGAGCTACTTCGGCTAGGCTTAGTTAGCGGAGGCCATTCACCCTCATCTCCTACCGCTACGGTGCTTCTGGTCTTCCTATTAGTTCCCTTATTAGCCCTATTGTCCATCATATTTGCTTCAACTCGTTGTTCAGGGTATATTCAACTTTTTAGGGCTGTTTTCTGTGTCGGTCGGGGAGCACCAAAACTAGGCTGCCATCTTGCTCTGCGTGACCCCGGAAGTCTCGGTGGTGCTATTTTCAATGCAAAAGCGTTTTTGGCCCATAACTCCCACATAATATGTCGCACATTGTTAAACCTTATATCTGTGTGTTCTCTGAATTCAGATGAATTTTGTGGTATAGGCCACACCCACTTTTGTGGTTACTTTCCATTCGCAAAATCGCGACAAAAAAATTTGACCGGTTTGCACCAAACTTTGCATGTAGCATCTGTGGACCCTCCTGACAAAAAGCTATCAAAAGAATTGCGATTGTCCTAAAAACGGCCAAAATATAAAACGATTTCCTGTACATTGTCGTGAAAACAGACAGTCTTGCATATCTGTACAAAATTACAATCCGATTCCTACAAAAAATTTCATAAATGTTTTCCATTGCCTGATGAGGGTTTGTGCAAATTTTGGTGCAAATTGGCCAATACGTGGTGCTCTGGTGGCAGTCTAATTACTGTGAATGGAATTAAATGGGGAAATCTTCAAATCCTCTTCAAAACTCATTGACTTTCAACCTCTTCTTGTCCCTCAAACTTTGAGCTAGAGACATCATTCCAACTTTCAAAGAGTCAGAAGACCTTGAAGTGTTTGGCATGTATTCAGTTTTTTAAAATCTTTTACGGTTTTGAAATCATCACAGTTATAGTTTTAAGGATTTTTAGCTCGTCCTCTGATTTTATAATGGGTGTGTATTGCATGAGCTAGAGTGCGTGACATCATCGCTAGAGTCGAGAGCAGCTGGAAAAACAGGAGAAAAAATTCTCTTCAGCTTGATTTGGATCCCACATCTTTTACTTCACATAGACACTATATACATAGAAATGTATATTGTTGGCTTTCAGCTGATGGTCTTATTTCAGATGTAGGACTAACAGTTTTGGCTGTTGAAGCCCCAGAGCGACAAGCACTCCAGCAACTCCCCCATAAGCCGCTATGTTAATTTTGAGCCTAAATTTCTGGAGGAGAGCAGACAGTACTTGTTTTGTCTCTCGCTCTGCCGCCCTCATTTTTCACTCTACAGAAATGAAAAACACATCACAGAGTTCAGCAATGTCTCCTCTTACTCAATATGTTTTGCTGATAACTATTACATTTTTTTCAAAAATCGCAGGGGTTTGGGAGGCATTTTCCCATTCATTCTTATGGGGACATTTTCAACTTCGGCTGTGCTACTGTTCCAGCATATGTGCAGCCAGAGAAACTGTTCACCTTTTTAAGCTCTTTCAGCCCTCTTACTTTTCAGCTTTTCAGCCTTTTCAGCTTTTTCAAATATTCATCTTTCTGCCTTTTCAGCTTCTTCATACATTCAGCTTCATGTTCAGCTGGAGAAACTCTTCAGCTATCAAAATGTTCAACTTTGTTAGCCCATTCAGCCTATTACTTTTCCTGACAGGGAAAGACAGACTCTGCCTCCACTTCCTTTGATACTGCTGGTTGCCCTTCTGTCGGCCTCTCTGAGATGATGATGAGTTTCACTTCAATATTCACCTTTGTCTGTGAATCACTGAGGGTAACAAAAAAAAAAACATGTAGCAGGCCCACCACTTATCTTGATGTTTTAGCTTTGCTCTATCTAATGTAACCATAGCCAGTGCTGCTATCTACAATAGTAAGTAACAACTAAGGGTGTCATGATTTTAAATCGAAATCGACCGAAATTAATTCACAATCTTGAACTTCGAATTAAAAAATGGAGTCGTCGATGCTGCCACACCCCCATGTCACGTCCGGTCGGCTTGCCAAGCGGAAAAAAACACACATGTTGGAGTGCTGCGAGTTAACCTCCTAATAGACAGTAGCTATTAGCTACAGCCAGCCAAACGATAGCATGGTGTTACACCATTCCTGTTAGGCTCCCGGACCATGGTCTGAAGGAACAGGGGAGATAATTTCCTCCAGGTCCGAAGTTTGTGTTTACCCCTCTCACGTGTTAAGCTGGTCAGGAAATAATACTAGGGGGCTTTGCTGTATCTAGCCATCGCCTTGATTCACAGCCAAACTGCAGACTATATTGTACACTTCATTGCTGTCGCTACTCCGGCTACTCCTTTCGCTTCTCCTTCCTCTCCCATTCATTCACTAGTATCCGCACGTATGCACGTTCCCTCACTCTCGCTCGCCCACGCATACCTTACGCACACACACCTCACGCACCGCCCTATTCCTGAAAGGGGCTACGCCACTCTTACAACAATGGCAACTGCAGATGCAGGAGACCCATAGACAGAACTTGAACCCCCTCACTGAAGTCGCCGGTGTGGAAGTATTTTGGATTTTCATTGAGTTATGTTGACGACGTTCATGTTGTCGACAAAAAAGCCACAGTTTTCAAGCTCTGCAGAAACTAGACGGCAGGTTATTTTGTTTAAGTTTCCAATTGACTGAAGATATAAGTTATTGTTACATTATGTTGTTAATAAATGTTTTAAATTTGACAACGTAGTGTGGTACATTGCGAACAAAGGTCAGATATTATATTGCATTGAAGTCTAGTCCAAAAATGGCAAAGCAAACTGTGCTTTAAAAAAAGTAAATGTAAAAATCAAGAAACAAATCGAACCGTGACCTTAGAATCGAAACTATAAACTGTAAAGATTTTTAGGGGGCCAAGCCCGAGGGGCCGAGGAAACGCGTATGCCTGCATACACAAAATCTTTACCTAAAAATCTTTACAATTACAATAGGGTTCCTAGCACCGCTGGTCCTAGGAAACGCAACTGCTTGCATACGCGTTCCCTCTGCCCCTCGGGCTTGGCCCCCTAAAAATCTTTTACAGTTTACAGTTTACAGTTTATAGTTTCGATTCTAAGGTCACGGTTCGATTTGTTTCTTGATTTTTACATTTACTTTTTTTAAAGCACAGTTTGCTTTGCCATTTTTGGACTAGACTTCAATGCAATATAATATCTGACCTAGGACCAGCGGTGCTGGGAACCCTATTGTAATTGTGAAGATTTTTAGAGGGCCAAGCCCGAGGGGCCATGTGAATGTGTATGCGAGCATATGTCCGGTACACATTTGCTCGCTCCCACGAGGTCCTGATCTCTGCTGGCTCAGGCAGCAGAAACACGCCCTCGCTTTACGCCCTGGAAGACGGCGGAGGATGCTGACGCTGTGAGCCGGTTTCAGCCACGGAGAACACCAGGAGTCCAATTAGAGACACTTTCCCCCTACAGCCCAAAAGACTGTTCTTGTTGTTTTTTGCTACTGATACAGTCAGGACAATCTGCAGCAATACAAACAAAAAGGATGCAGAAAAAAACAATTAGGCTGTAAATATCAGTGGACTGACGTGGAGATGGAAGACTTATACAAGTGTTTTGGTCTCCTTGTATACATGTTGTTGGTGTCTCTGCCAAGTCTCCAAGATTACTGGAGACAAACTCACATTTTGTCGGTGCCCCTGCCAACTAAAGTGATGTCCAGAGACAGGTTCAGATCCATTATGGAACATCCACCCCAGTGATCCTGAAGAGGATGCAGAGAATGAGAGGAAGAAGGGGACACCAGGCTATGACAAACTGTTCCAAGTCAGGCCTCTCTTTATAATGGGATCCTCAGCGCCTGCCAGGCCTATTACCACCCAAGGAGAGAGCTGGCGGTGGACGAAGGGATGGTGGCAACAAAGGCGAAGACTGGCATGACACAGTACGTGAAAGACAAGCCGACTAAATGGGCGATGAAGCTTTTTGTGTTGGCTGAGTCGTGCAGTGGCTACACCCTCAGATTCCAGATATATACTGGAAAAACAAATACTGTGAGTGAGCATGGGCTGTCTTATGATGTGGTCATGAACCTTATCCAGCCATCCTGTCTTGGTAATGGATACCATATTTATATGGTCAACTTTTACAGCAGTCCCAAACTGTTCATGGACCTGGCCGGGATGAAATTTGGAGCATGTGGAACCTACAGGGAGAGCTGAAGGGGATGCCCAAGAGGGAGGGCAAATGCTCTCACCAAGAAATCTGAAAGGGGATCTGTGAGGTGGATCAGAGAGGGGCCACTTGTTTTTGTGAAATGGATGGACGCCCGAGAGGTGTCTGTGTGCTTCACCATCCATGCTGCGTTTTCTGGTGAGACAGCACAGAGAAGGGTGAAGGATAGAGCTGGACACTGGGCTGTGAGAGACGTTCCCTGTCCTTCAACCGATCATGGCCTACAACAAATACATGGGAGGGGTTGACCTGTCGGACCAGCTCATCCAATACTACTCCACACACAGAAAAACGGCACGCTGGTACAAGACTGTGATGCTGCATTTCCTTAACATTGCGACGACAAATGCATTCATCTTGCACCGGGAGATCAGCATAGCCATGCAGGTGCAGCCCATGACACACAAAGAATTCATGGTGGAGCTGGTGTGTCAGCTTTGTGGCATGGACAAGGCAGGTGTTCCCAGAGCAGGAGAGCTGAACACGTTCCTGTGCCCATTGACAAAGCCACTGATCCTGGGCAAAAGCCACAAAGGGTAGGCTGAGGTGCCAACGCTGCCACCAGGTGGAGAACAGGAGGAGGGACACACCTTGGAAGTGTCAGGCCTGTGATGTGCCTCTCTGTCTTGTGATAGACAGGAACTGCTTTCTGGAGTGGCACAAATAATTTGGTGGCATCATCTTGTGGCACCTGATGTTTTGTAAATAGTTGTACAAAAAATGCCTGAGGAATTGCCTGCATTTTAGTGCAAATAGTTATATAAAACTTTGTTGTTTGTGAATCTTGTCCATAGGTTTTGAAGATTACAATTTATATTTGCATCCTGAGTGATGAAAAGGGTTCGTTAAACATGTTTGTGGTTTTCACATTAAAAAATGTAACTTTTTCCTACTCGGATTTTGTGATTTTTGGGTGAATTTAGGTCCAGTTTGTTAATATAGTATGTCAAAATGAAATAACTGTAAATTCATACATGTGAGGTTGTGCTGAAAAAAATAAATGCTATTAACACCAAATTTGAGATCCTTGGTTACCATGAGGCTGGGAAGGGATGAGCCGTATTTGGCGAGTTTTGGCCACTAGGGGGCGCTAAAAATATGGGAAGTTCATATCTCTTGAACGGCTACCCCGATTTTTACGAAATTTGGTCAGTATGATGTAGGGCAAATCCTGAGGCCATATCTTGAAGGTGGTCATGACTGGTCCATGTGGGCGTGATTTAGTACAACAAATCCAAATCGGCACACAATCAGCCTTTTGTACTTCCGGTGCACTTCCCATTACAGCAAATACCACGGCTCAGACGTTGGCCTGTGTCCTCACTTTTGCCCCGAGCCTGTCCTCCTTTAGGGCCAACTTCCGTGGGCTCTGCGGTGCGCGGGGTCCGAGTCGCACGTGGGGGCTTGGCCCCCGTTCATAACTGCTTGCAGTTCTAGTTAGGGGGCCAAGTCCGAGGGGCCGAGGGAACGTATATGCTTGCATACGTTTCCTAAGACCAGCGGTGCTAGGAACCCTATTGTAATTATAAAGATCTTTATTTTTTATTTTTCTCCGGCTAAAAGTGGTGCTGCAGGCTAAACCGTGCAAGGAAGGGCGGTGCAATTTGGAGGGTTGGTCTGGACTCCTGCAAATATCTCAGACACAAAAAACTACATATATCCACCTGCAGGGGGCGCTATAACCTACGCCAACGCGTTTTTGCCTATATCACCGTATGTCGCACATTCAAAAACCTTGTATCCTCAGATTCCGTGAATGGAGCTGAATCACTTTGCGATTGGCCACGCCCACTTCCGCCTAGAAAGTTTTTTCGCTAAATCGCTAAAACTGGAAAACTTGCTTTTTCGAACTCCTCCTTGGGATTTTGTCTGATGTGCGTGAAACTTGGCACGTACACTCTTCAGCTAGACCTGATCTGAAGTTATCAAAAGAATTTTGCTCAGTCAAAAAATACGCTAATTATTAACCAACAAATTTCTTTAGCTAGTTGTAAAAATGTAAACTGTTTGGTATCTCGGTCAAACTAAACGCTATTAACACCAAATTTGAGATCCTTGGTTACCATGACACTGGGAAGGGATGAGCCAAATTTGGCGAATTTTGGCCACTAGGGGGTGCTAAAATATCGGAAATTTATATCTCTTGAACGGCTACACCGATTTCTACTAAATTTAGTCGGTATGATGTAGGGCCAATCCTGAGGCCATATCTTGAAGGTGGTCATGACTGGTCAATGTGGGTGTGCCTTATTACAAGATAAACAACAAACATTAATTTCAGCCAAACTATTATGGAGAGAGCTTTCAAATGTATAAGGTGCATATAGAGTAGGACACAGTTCTTCCATACCAAACCACCTGTACTACTAGGTGGCGCTATAATGGATGAAATCACATTTTTGCCTATAACTTCCACATTTTAAATAACACATTCGCAAACCTTATATCCATATGTTCCCTGAATAGAGCTGGGTTTTCTGACATAGGACACGCCCACTTCTGCTGCACATTTCGTTTGCTAAATCGCCACATATGCTAAACCTACTTTTTCGAACTCCTCCTTGGGAATTTGTCCGATCTGCGTGAAACTTGGCACCTACATTCTTTAGCTGGACCTGATCTAAAGTTATCAAAAGAATTTTGCTCTGTCAAAAAATAAGCAGAATATTAACGGACAAATTTCTGTAGCTAGCTATACAAATGTAAACTGTGTGATACCTTGGTAAAACTAAATGCTGTTAACACCAAATTTCATATGACACTGGAAAGGGATGAGCCGAATTTGGCGAATTTTGACCTCTAAGGGGTGCTAAAAATATGGGAAGTTTATATCTCTTGAACGGCTACACCGATTTTTACGAAATTTGGTTGGTATGATCTGGGGTCACTCCTGAGGCCAGCCATGTAGTTAAGTAGCGATTGGTCAAAGTGGGCGTGATTTAGTACAACAAATCCAAATCGGCACACATTCAGCCTTTTGCACTTGCAGTGCACCTCCCATTACAGCGAATACCACGGCTAATGATAATGCGCATGCGTGAGTAGCAACACGTGGACGCTGTGGAGGCTCTGTGTTTGGCAAGTAATTAACGTAACTACTATGCTCAAAATCAAAACCTCTATTTGGTTTTGACTTAAAAACTCAAGTGGAACATATGACCTAAACTTTTTGTTAAAACTGAGGTAAATATCACTCACGACGACTGAAAAGGGGACAGAGATGGTCGGCGAGACTGAAACTTTCGTTATCTCTGACACCTGCCCGGTGATTAAGGAACATCAAGACAAAGGGAAGGAGCCCTCTTCTGAATGACCGAAACCTGGATCTTGGTCGGAATCAAACTCACCGGATAGTCCACCCTCAGCCCAGGTAAATCACCAGCTGTTGGCCTGTATTGAGATAAGACATCGAAAGCTGGATATATTGGATGAGCTGTGGCAAGATGTCGAAGATCTGAAGCAGACCTCGGATTTCATATGCGCGATGCTGGATGAATATAAGCAGAAAACTGAAGTACTGGAAACCACATTCACCAAAGTAGAAACAACGGTGAATCAGATGAAAACGGATAGTGGCCAGCTAAAGGAAAAAATGCTGGAGCTGACGACTAGATCTGTGAGGGATAATTTGATTTTTTCCGGGATCCCAGAAACTTCAGGTGAAGAAGTGGAGAAAGCTCTGAAACAGTTCTTAATCAACGAGTTACAGATGGATGTGGAGATGGTGGAAAAAATCCAGTTTGATCGTGTACACAGGCTCCAATGCAACAGAGAAAACCAAGAAAAAGCTTTGCTTATTGATGACGAAGTTTGAACGATTCAAGGATAAAGCTCTTGTTAAAAGTTTCAGCAAACACCTGGCGGGTAAGCCGTATGGTGTGAACGACCAATTCCCTCCAGAAATTGTGGCACGAAGGAGAAAGTTGATCCCCAAATTAAAAGAGCATCGGGATAAGAAAGATGCGGTAAGACTCATTGTAGATAAACTTTACATAAACGGTAGACTGTTCAAGGATAAAGAAATCACACCGTGGCTGTTTGGCCCCAACTAGACCACCCACACATCCATTGAAAGAAGGGGAAAAAAGAGAGAGACAATCTTCGGATATCTGAATGACTGTATTACTCATGCCCATTTAAATATGGTGGTCTTGTATGACAGGAGACTGAAAAGTTTAGGCTACTCATAGACAGAGGATAATAATGTAAAAAATTAATTATAAAAAGAGGGATTTGATTTGCTTGCCATGTAAGTGAGTAAGATATCAAGTAAGGGTATCAATCCTTATGGAAAAGAATCTTGATTATGTAATCCATAAAACTCTACAAGATACAGAAGGAAGATGGATTATTGTAGATTGCACAATTAAATCTCTATGATTATGCTTAGTTAATTTATACGCACCAAATAGGGATGATGCCACTTTTTTTGAATGTATTCAAGAGACCATTCAGAATTTAAAAGATTGTGGGTCTAATATTATCATTACAGGAGATTTTAATACAGTGTTGGACACCATGATGGATAGGACTGGAAATTCTTCAGTTAATTATCATCCACATGCACATGGAGCTATCCAGACCCTGATGTCCTCCCTTGATTTAACTGATATATGGCGACTAAAAAATCCCCAAAAAATAAGATATATATGGCGTAGAAAAAAACAGGCCAGTCGGATTGACTATTTTCTTATATCCTTCACACTATGTTCAAAGACATCTACGACTGATATAAATGAACATGTGCGTTCAGATCATTCACTTATAACCCTCCAAGTGATGACTGATAAGTTTAATTTGTCTTTACTACAGGATGATTTGTTTGTTGAAAATACAAAAACATTTATTTCTGATTTTTTTTTAAGTTTAATATTGGTAGTGCTAACTGCTACTGCATAAAATATTCTTCTTGGAAACATAGGTTGAACACACGTTATGAAAATGAATTGACTCAAGAGATTAAAAAGTTAAATGAAGAAATTGATAAGGACGATGAAACCTTTTCAGATATATATGTTACTTTGGAAAATAAACAGATTGAGTTAGAGAGACTCTACCATAAAAAAAGCTAGTGGCATTATAATTAATTCCAGAGCTACATGGATGGAGAAGGGTGTGAAATGTACAGATTTTTTTTTAAAACTGGTTCATAGAAATCGAACAAGGAAAACTATAACTCGACTGGAGACTGAAGATGGGTCCGTGTTATCATCACCAATAAAAATCTTAGAGGAAGAAAAATTGTTTTTTTCAAAATATTTACACTCTAGTAGAACAGAGTTGTCCACCTTTAGACCTCTATCAATCCTTTCTCCCCGACTCTTATCCTAAAAAATTGTCAGATTTACAGAAACAAGATTGTGAAGGTATGATCTATGAGGATGAGCTTCGTCAAGCAATAAATTCCTTTAAATCAGGTAAATCACCTGGACTAGATGGGATCCCGATTGAATTTTACAAAATATTTTTTGACTATATAAAAGATCCCATTCTAGCATCTTTCAATTATTCTTTTGAGGTTGGTAGATTATCTGGAACTCAGCAAGAGGGACTGATGTCTCTTCTCCGAAAACAAGAGGCAAATGGTCAATACAAAGATCCAGTTAAATTAAAAAATTGGAGACCCTTAACTCTATTGAGTTGTGATAACAGAATATTGTCTAAATATATCGCCTCTTGAATTAAAAAGGTTATGCATGGAATTCTTGATAAAGATCAGAATGGATTTATCGAGGGTAGATTTATTGGGGATAGTATAAGACATGTCTTGGAGATTATTGAACTTTATGAGAAAGGAAAGAAACCTGGTTTAATTTTTGTGGCCGATTTTGAAAAAGCTTTTGATACAGTGAAATGGGAGTACATTTATAAATTGAATTTTTCAATTTTGGTATTTCTTTGATAAGTTGGGTTAGAGCACTATACAATAATCCATTAAGTAGAATTATAAACAGTGGCCATTTATCACAAAGTTTCTTATTGTTTAGAGGAGTTAGACAGGGTTGTCCACTATCCCCATATTTGTTCCTGTTAGTAGTAGAAACATTAGCGATTAAAATTAGGAATAATATCAATATAAAAGGTTTGAGTAGTTATGGGTTAGAATCAAAGATTTCTTTATACGCGGTTGATACAATTTTCTTTTTATCACCCAAAGAAGATTATTTGAATGCATTACTTAAAGATTTGGATCAGTTTGCAGAATTGTCTGGTTTGAGGCCAAATTATGATAAATGTATTATTTTGCGATTAGGCTCACTACATGGAACTACACTCAAACTTTCATGTAATTCAACATTGGTGTGGTCAGATGGACCTATAGATATACTTGGTATTCATATTCCAAAAAGGATTGATGAACTGGTAAAAATTAACTTTGAGAATAAACTTCAAAAACTGAAAAAAGTGTAATGTCCATGGAAATCAACAACATTATCTTTATTTGGGAAAGTCACCCTTGTTAATTCACTGTTTACCTCTCAGTTTACTTATTTGTTAATGTCTCTTCCATCCACTAATGAGGTTTTATACAAGAATTATGATGAATTAGTCTTTAATTTTATATGAAATAATAAACCAGAAAAGATTAAGAGAAAATATTTATATGATTCTTTGGAAGGAGGTGTCAAATTTATCAATCTCAAGGCACTGAATCTGTCCTTAAAAGTGTCTTGGATACAGAAAATATATTGTAATCCCAACTGGAGCTTCTCTTGCTTCTTGTTCAACATACACCCAATATTTAAGTATAATTTATTTATGTTTGCACAGATTTCAAATACCCACTTCCAGTGTCTGCAGAATATTTTTGTAAACCTATCACCTTCTTTTAAAGATATGATACAGGCATGGCTACATTTCCAGTATTTTCCACCTGAGTCTGTGGACGCCATTTTGCAACAAATGATATGGTTTAATTCTAATATACTGATTAACAGATTACCTATTTTGTGGGAGTATTTTGTTGAAAAAGGCATTATCTTTGTAAATGATGTAATGGATTTGAATGGCAATATTTATTCATATAAAACATTCTGTGAATTATTTGGTAAATTGTGTTCAGAATTTAGATGTTATCTGTTAGTAGCTGCAATTCCCTTAGTTTGGAGGAAAAAAGTTAAAAACGCAAAACGAAAATTGTTGGTATGTAAACCTCTTGTAAAAAATTACCTGTGGCTTAAAGGGAAAAAGACAAACCCCTTTATGTACAAGTTTTTGTTGAGGGCATATAATTTGAATAAGGAGCCAGATAAATTTCAATCTTATTGGGAGGGGATATTTGATACTCCTTTGCCATGGCGACAGGTGTATAATCTAGCTTATAATTCTATTGTAGATACTAAATCACAATATTTCCAAATTAAAATTCTATACAAAATTTTGCCCCCAAGAAAAATGCTTTGCATTTGGGGGTTACAAGAGGATCAAAACTGTCGTTTCTGTAAAACTGAAATTGAAGATATGTTGCATCTTTTCTGATTTTGTCCAAATGTGGCTATGTTTTGGATGGACTTGGAAAAAATGGTTAGCCTTAAACTCCCTTGTGTTGTCAATGTGCCCTCAAACAATAATCTTTGGTGAATTAAGCAATGGGTGTCCAAATGTTTTAAATACAGTTATTTTACTGGGTAAGACATCTATTTTTGAACTGAAAGGAAAAGAATTTCTGACATTGTTTAACTTTCTCTCCTTTTATTCTAAGTTAGAGGGTATTATCGCAAATAGACAGCAAAAGATCAAGTATTATGAAAGAAAATGGAAAACATTAAGGCCTTGGTTAAAAGATTGAGGATGATGAATTGTGTTTGTTTGTTTTTGGTAAATAGTGTTTTTGTTTGGCTTTTTTATTTTGTATGTCACTTGTGAAAGATGCCTGTTTTTTTTTTCTGTCCTCGTGATATGTATTTACTGTTTTATGTAATAAAAATGTAATAACATTTTTTTTAAAAATACCACGGCTCAGACGTTGGCCTGTGTCCTCACTTTTGCCCTGAGCCCATCATCCTTTGGGGCCAACTTCCGTGGGCTGTGCGGTGCGCGGGGTCCGAGTCGCGCGGGGGGGCTTGGCCCCCGTTCATAACTTTTCTTAGGCCGAAATGATCGCATTTTTCACTGCCTGAACATACCCCAAAACTCACCAAACTTGGAATATAAGTCATACCTGGCGAAAATTTTTATAATCTATTGTCGTTCTGAATTTACACCACTAGGTGGCACTACAATCAAGGAAAGTGCGTTTTGGCTCATAACTCCCATATACTTTGTCGCACATTCAAAAACTTTATATCCACGAGTTCAGTGAATTTGACAGAATCTTGTGGTATAGGCCATTTCCGCCTACCTTTTTTTCAGTACTTCACAAAATGTCGAAAACCTACTTTTTCGAATTCCTCTCAGGCGATTTCACCGAATTGCACGAAACTTGGCACACAGCATCTGTGGTCCCTCTTGACAAAAAGTTATTAAAAGAATTTTGATATTCCAAACAATACTCAAGTTATTGAATAACAACTTCCTGCAGATTTGGTTCCAAAAAGGAAGTGATGTATATCTCCACATTGGTTTGTCCAAAAGACATGAAACTCAGGTTACTACTTCCCCATGAGCCACTGAGGCTCTTTGCAAAATCTTGCATGATGATCACAAGATGGCGCTCTTTAAACTGAAGTATTTTATATCTCCACATCGGTTTATCGGATTAACGCGAAACGTTGTACAATTATTGTCAGTGCCCTCCTGAGGAGAGCTGATGAAAGGTTTACCGATCTGACACTAGATGGCGCTGTGGTGCCAGATTAATTTGATATTTGGCACTCTGCCCACACAATAACACTTTTGGAAGTTAAATTCATAGGGGTGGTCTAGGATGGCACCTGTAACTCACACACAAAAAATTACCAACAGATGGCGCTGTTTTCCACGTGAAAGCGTTGTTGGCCCGTAACTCACACATAATGTGTCGCACATTGTTAAACCTTATATCTACTTCTGTTCTCTAAATGCAGCTGAATTGTGTGGTATAGGCCACGCCCACTTTTGTGGTAATTTTCCATTCGTAAAATCACAACAGATGAAAAACCTACTTTTTCGAACTCCTCCTAGATGATTCGAACCAATTTCCCCCAAACTTTGCATGTAGCATTTGTGGACCCTCCTGACAAAAAAAAAATCAAATGATTTTTTATAGTCCATAAAACTTACAAGCTATAAAACAACAAATTCCTGCATATTGTGTTGAAAGCAGACAATCTTGCATATCTTTATAACATACTGTCTGATTATCACGTAAATGTTCATAATTGTTTACCATGGACTGATGAGGCTTTTTGTAACCGGTGGGGATTGGCGGACGGCGGATGCCGGAGCAAAACCGGATCGGTGCCACAACGCAGCGGACACGTATCCAGTGGAAATTGGGGGCTATTGTGCTTCATACTTTGAGCTACAGACGCCAACCCCTGACAGTGAACAAGTCAGGACATGCTCAGTCACACTGAAATGCAGCAGACCAGTCAGTGGGCAGACCGTGTGAAGCTGCATGGACTTTCTGTGTGTTTCTCTAATGATGTGTGTGTTCTTGAGGAACTGTAAGTGGTTTCTGCTTGTAGTTATGGATAATTTGATCACTATTGCAGTTTGTGTTATTTTACATGGAAATATGTTGTGTGAGCTTGAGTTAGCTCAGTAGCCTGTGTCTCAGTAATAGTTTAGCTGTACTTTGCTTGCACTGCAGCTACATTTGGATTGTGAGGACTTAATGATGAATATTTTGTTTGTTATGCCGATTTTGCAATATAGTCTATTTGTTGCGATTGTGACTATGCTTATTAGAGTTTAAAGGTCGAATTATTTACTGTGGGTAACAGTCAGTATATAAAGCTATCATGCTGTTTAGCAGTCTATTAGGGGTGGAACGGTTCATTAAAAAAATCCGGGGCGCGTGTATACTGTTCGGTTCATAGCCACGCGCAACTTCTTTTTCTCATTTACTAACGAGGCGAAGCGTGTACACTCCAGAGCAGCAGGTGGCGGTACTGAGCTGGATGCCAACCGCCAGTAAACAAGAAGAAGAAGCGAAGCGGTGTAGCAGATGGTAATAGAGTATCTTTGGGTCAGCTGTGGAGACGTTTGTGGGCATGGCGAGTGGAAAAGAGGCGGAGCTAGAAGATGCGCCAGCAGCACTGTATAGTTCTGCTGTATGGGACCACTTTACATTCAGAGTGACCTACGATGACGGCGGTATGAAAGTTGTTGACAAAAGTGTGACAGTGTACAAGCATTGTGCAACACGTGTTGTTTATGCTAACAGTAACACGACTAACATGTCAGCTCATCTGCAAAGACATCATCCCATTGAGACAACTGGCAGCACAAGGAGGAAAGGGAGAGAGTTGACAGGACAACTTCTGCTCCACGCAGCTTTTAAACAGCCTTACAGTGACGAGTCAGACGGGGCAACATGCATAATGAAAGGAGTGGTGTTTCATAGCCAAAGATATGCAGCCTTTTGCCGTGATGGAGGGTGCAGGATTTCGTTGTATGATTAAAACACTCCCGCACTTTATGAAGAGACCCAACGAGGAATTGTTAGAGTTGTCTGACCTAGCCTGGATGGACCTCCAGGGCTACTGAAAGTTTCCTGACTGTGACTGCCCATTACATTACATTAGTGACAGTGAATAACTATTTGTTCTTAGCATTTGTTAAAGATAACTTTCTTTGCCAAATAAATAAAAAGCATGTTGGAACTAGTAATGTTTCCTCTCTTGCAGTGCCAGAATCGACCTACTTTGACTGTCATAATGATGTAACAAATGTCAGACTGCCTCATTCTCTCAGTTTTAACCTGACTATACAAGACATAATTGATTTTCCTAACGATGAGCGTATGCCGAACCGAAAACCGTGACCACAAAACCGTGATATGAACCGTAGCGCAGATTTTAACCGTTCCACCCCTACAGTCTATAGGGTCAAACACTGTACTCCTCTCATTATTTGTTCTTTATGTAGATTGCAGGGAGTTCTTCTGATTTCAGCATACATTGTTTAATAACGGCAGGAGGAGCAGCCCACCAAATCATAGGAAAAACGTCATCAACAGAAGGTGTTGCATTGACAAGCCCGGCGGCAGCATGCAGCGACAGCAGCATGCCCCAACACGCGTGGACTGCGAGGGCCTGTTCATCACTGCTTGCAGCTTCAATTTTAAATTTGGCACTGTGCCCACACCATAACACTTATGGCAATGAAATTCATAGGGGTGGTATCGACTGCTCCCTGTAAGTCACACACCAAAAATAACCAGCAGGTGGCGCTATTTTCAATACAAAACAGTTTTTGGCCCATAAATCCCACATAATATGTCGCACATTGGTAAACCTCATATCTAAGTGTTTCATGAATTCAGCTGAATTGTGTGGTGTAGGCCACACCCACTTTCGCAGTAACTTTGCATTCGCAAAATCGTGACAAATGGAAAACTTTTTCGAACTCCTCCTAGGCAATTTGAGCGATTTGCATCAAACTTTGCATGAAGCACCTGTGGACTCTCCTGACAAAAATTTATCAAAAGAATTTTGATAGACCAAAAGTCGCCCAAAATATGAAACAACAAATTCCTGCACATTGTGTTCAAAACAGACAGTCTTTCGTATTTTCACCAAATACATTCTGATTACCACAACACTTTTGCCAATTGTGTTCCATGGCCCAACGAGGGTTTGTGCAAAATTTGGTGCAAATCGGCCAATAGGTGGCGCTCTGGCGGCAGTCTAATTAGTGTCAATGGAATTAAATGGGGAAATCTTCAAATCCTTTTCAACTCATCGACTTTCAACCTCTTCTTGCACCTCATAGTTTGAGCTACAGACACCATTCCACCTTTAAAAGAGTCAGAAGACCTTGAAGTATTAGGCACGTATTCAGTTTTTTAAAATCTTTTACGCTTTTCAAATCATCACAGTTTCAGTTTTAAGGATTTTGAGCTCGTCCTCTCATATTATAATGGGAGTGTATTGCATGAGCTAGAGTGCGTGACATCATCGCTAGAGTTGAGAGCAGCTGGAAAAACTAGAGAAAAAATTCTCTTCTGCTTGATTTGGATCCCACATCTTTTACTTCACATAGACAAGATATGCATAGAAATGTAGGACATTTTAGCAGTCTATTAGGGGTGGAACGGTTCATTAAAAATATCTGGGGCGCGTGTGTACTGTTCATAGCCACGTGCAACTTCTTTTTCTCATTTACTAACGAGGCGAAGCGTGTACACTCCAGAGCAGCAGGTGGCGGGACTGAGCTGGATGCCAACCGCCAGTAAACAAGAAGAAAATGTTCTTCTTGTTGGCTTTCAGCTGATGGTCTTATTTCAGACGTAGGACTTAGAGTTTTGGATGTGGAAGCCCCAGAGCGACAAGCACTCCAACAACTCCCCCATAAGCAGCAGTGTTAATTTTGAGCCTAAATTTCTGGAGGAGAGCAGACGGTACCTGTTTTGTCTCTCACTCTGCCACCCTCATTTTTCACTCTACAGAAATAAAAAAAGACATCACAGAGTTCAGCAATGTTCACTAATGGGCATGTATTCAGCTTTTTAAAATCTTGTACAGTTTTGAAATCATCACAGTTTTAGTTTTATGGATTTTAAGGCCATCTTCTGATTTTATAATGGGTGTGTATTGCGTGAGCTAGAGTGTGTGACATCATCGCTAGAGTGGAGAGCAGCTAGAAAAAAATATTTTGGCGATAACCATTACAGTTTTTTCCAAAAATGGCAAGAGTTTGGGAGGCGTTTTCCCATTCATTCTTACGGAGACATTTTCAACTTTGGTTCTGCTACTGCTCCAGCCTATGTGCAGCCAGAGAAACTTTTCACCTTTTTAAGCTCTTTCCGCCCCCTTACTTTTCAGCTTCTCTGCCTTTTCAGGTTTTTAAAATGTTCATATTTCTACCTTTTCTGCTTTTTCCATACATTCAGTTTCATGACCAGCCAGAGAAACTGTTTTTACACGTTTTTAAGCTCTTTCCGCCCTCTTACTTTTCAGCTTTTCTGCCTTTTCAGGTTTTTAAAATGTTCATATTTCTGCCTTTTCTGCTTGTTCCATACATTCAGCTTCATGACCAACCAGAGAAACCGTTCACCTTTTTAAGCTCTTTCCGCCCTTTTACTTTTCAGCTTCTCTGCCTTTTCACATTTTTAAAATGTTCATATTTCTGCCTTTTCTGCTTTTTCCATACATTCAGCTTCATGACCAGCCAGAGAAACTGTTCACCTTTTTAAGCTCTTTCACCCCTCTTACTTTTCAGCTTTTCTGCCTTTTCAGCTTTTTAAATATTCATATTTCTTCCTTGTCACCTGCTTCAGCTTTCATCATGCAGCAGGTGACATCTCACATCCCATTAGTTAATTAGTTCATCTCTGACCTGGCTGGATTCTCTGGATTTTTTTTAAGATCTCCCAAGAGAACCAGTGTGCTTGATGGAGTGGTGGCACACAGACTCCCAAGAGCAAGCACAGGAAGATGGAACTTCCATATCCATGCTGTGAACATTGTGTTTGAGCACAAAGGTGACATCATCCAGTGTTTTGAAACCATCAGGGGAGTTTGAGCCTACCACTGTGCAGGAAGCTGGAGGGTTTGTGAGGCTACTGGAGGATGATACTTTCAGCTTCTTCCTGAAACTATTTCATTGCATCATGCCTCCTGTGGACATTTTCTTCAGCCAGTTCCAGAAGCAGACCATCGACTCAAACAGTTTTTCTGACTTCAGCGTACATACATATTTAATACCGGCAGTAGCAGGCCACCGACTTATAAAGGAACGACTCCCTCAGTGGAAGGTGTTGCGTGACCAAGCCCCGACGGCAGCATGCCCCGACGCGCATGGACTGCGAGGGCCCGTTTTAATTATGTCTTTTTCTCTAAAAAAAAAAACGTAAATTTTATCTAATCCTTTTCTTTAACTGGTGGAAATGGGCTTCTGTATATATCACTGTGAACCATGTGTAAAGCCTTCCACAGGACACATTTGAAGTAGGTGAACACAGACAGCAAGGCTGCAGCAGGTAGACTGATGGTTTATTCAACGTTGCTGCTGTGCACTGTAACTTTTTTTTTTTCGTTTTTCCCACTGTGAATATTTTTGCCACTGAAATTGTCAGAACAGACTGCTTGTGCAAATTGTGCACAACATGCAGAATTTGAATGAATATGGGTTCATAGTTTGTTGGCTCAATTGCTTCTCTTCCTGTGCTGATGCTCTTAGTTACTTGTTTTGGGTGTATAGATCGGTGAAATGCCCTCACATGATGCTTTAGTGATGATTGGATCTTCTTAACATGTATATGACTTAAAACCAGATTATGCAAACTGTGAACATTTGATTTTGTCACTTGGTGAAAAAGAGGCAGTTGAACAGCGCTTTGGCAGCACTACAACTATGTACTGGTACTCATGTACCACATCATAATGTTGCATCTTTTCTGTGTTACAGTTTGAACTGTAAGACCTGCATCATCATAGGGAATGGAGGAATCCTGGCCAACAAGTCTCTTGGACAGAAGATTGATGAGATTGATGTAGTGGTCAGGTATGTTTTGACACAGAAGTATTATACTGATGACGAGGGCTGACCAGTATGCTTTAAAGCTTTGATTGTTCTACTGTAGCCATGGTAACTGACGTGAAAATCAGTGTTTGAAAGCTTCTGGGTTTGTTTTTTTGTTTTGTTTTATTTTGTTGCGTTGGCTGCACTGATAAAGAGCCAGAAAGTTCATATAACTTGTCTCAAAAACCGCCACAATTAAGTTTTGAGACAGGGTTAGAATAGACACTGCAGTGTCAAAAAGAAAAGTTGAGAAAACGTAAAATATCAAGGCAACATGATGCAAGAGATTTTTGAGTTTTCTCAAATTTTGCCTGCTGTTGTTGACTTAAATAAGGCTTTTAAGTTTTGCCAAGAGTTCTGCTAACTTGGATCTTCTTGTTCACCTAATTAGGATAATCCTGTGAGACTAACAAAGAAATTCTTGCTTGAATGCCATGTATTTCTACCTTCACCGAACACAGATTTTTTTGTTGAATTAACAAACAATTATTCCCCTCAATGTCATGTATTTCTACCTTCTTTAAACATAGATATTCTTGTTGAATAAGCATACAATTATTCCCTCAATGGCATATATTCCTAGATTCACCAAACACAAATATTTTTGTTGAATAAACATAAATTTTACCTTTACAAATCAAGCAAAATTTATGTTGCTGTAATTCTATTTGAAAATGCTCAATAGATGGATAATTAATAAAACAGACTACAGCTGAATGTTATCTGAAATATTTATTCAGCTTAACAGTGAACAGACAGGTTAACCGCCTCACATGTGAACAAGAACTTCTGGTTATTTTAACTGGTTATTTTGTTTTACATGAGCGTTAACCACAGTGTAACCACAATACGCTAAACAGACTCTAAACCACACAGAACAGGCTAAAGAACCCCATTAACAGCCCCAATAAAAGCTTTGTTTTCAGAGACCTTGTGCGCTGCGAGCATCGAGAGCCACCAAGCTCAAAAAAGATGGTCTGAATTGCTTCGAATGTGTACCTCAGCTGTTTTGAATAATCAATGTTGAGGGCAAACAGAAGGCCAAAGAGGTATGCCAAGGCAGTAGAGGGGTCTGGAAAGTTGTGCAGCACGATGTCGCCTTCCAACACAACTGCCTGGACTTGCACAGAGATGTCGGCTTCATCTTGTAGGATGGTGAGGATGGCAACAGAAGCACCTTGCAGCACTGGTGCCAAAGTGTCAGTGTCCTGAGGAAAAATAACAGATGCATTATTAAGTGCTTAGAAAAACTAAGACAAACTAGAAAGAGCATTTTCTGAAGAAAATGCGTGTGAATGCTGAAAAGATGTTGCTAAAGCTCAAAAGTATAATGTGTAAGCTGAGAGATTATTGGCTTCATAAGGGCTAAAAGCAGTTGAAATGTTAAAAAGGCAGAATAAAATGGGCAGCTATAAACTGGAATCTGACATCCAAAGAAAATTGATGAAGCAATGGTAACATAGCTGAAGTTATAGCTGAACTTGTGAAAAGGATGGTGATTTACATGAATTGTAAACAAGTTAGTGTAAACAGTGTATGAAAATATTAACAAATCAGAGAAATATGTAATGTGAAGAGTGAGAAAAGGGCTGAAACTGTTGGACAGGAGAGAGATGAATAAGCCAATGTCATGACATGGAGAGGCTGTAAATTCTGAAATCTTCATTTTGTAAACTCAAACTCAAATGTATTGTCTATAGCTATCACCAACCAACCTTGTGATACGTTTTATATGGCAATATTTTCTACTAAGGAACACCACCCAACAATGACCAGCTTTCCCCTCAGCAGAAAAAGGGGAGTTAAAGTAGAAAACTGCAATCCTCACCCCAATATTATCTTGACTGATAAACTGCACTGGAGAGGTGTATATTTCCATTTTTGGATGAACTACTCCTTCAAAACATCTCATGGGAATGAGGAATTAGCTGCATGACCTAAATTATTTGTCTTTTTCCTACAGTTACTATTACTTAACAAGCACTTCAGTAAAAAGTTTGTTGCATCTTCGTGGAGGGAAATGGGCAGGCCTCTCAGTGCTGCCATCTTTCGGTGGGATACAATGTCGGATGTGTAAAGAGTGGAAAACATGGGTATTTGAATTAGTATAGCACTGTACTGAACTTGCATAGTAATGAAGATGAAGCACAGGTCAGACCCCAGTAACATGCTTAAGTAAAAAAACAAAACAAAAAAAAAACCACTGCAATCATGTGGACAACTTTACTTTAACGAATTAAAATACTATTCAACCAAATGTCACCACTGTACTTCTTCAATTACAGTCAATGCAGTAGAATAGCCATGCCCAATCAGAATAAGGGAATTGGTAAATATATTAAGACATCCTTACCTCCTCAGAAGAAAACAGCGCGGGCCACCTCTCCTGGACCTTAGATACCATTGGCTGCCACTCTACGACCTCTCTTCGCCTGAGGGAAAAGTCAGCTCCATCTTCTGCTGTATCAATGTCATGTTCCTATTCTTCTTCATTTCATCGACCAGAGCAACTCTTTCCTCTTCGAGGGTAGAATCATCATGGTGTCGTGGATAAGACTGTCATCTTCACCTCCCCCTTTCCTTTTCCTGTTTACACAAGACAGTGTCATGCCAGCAGCCAAACTATCTATCTAGCATTGTACATAACTGTAAAGTAACACTGCAGCACCGAAGGTATCTGCAGGGTTCAACAAGCTAAATTTAAGATGATCGTGAATGCAATTTCAGACCTATTGCATGCCCATACCGGCAAAAACAAATAGAAAGGATATAAAGGGAAAAACGTCAAAGAATTTCTTGCAAAATACTTATTTAAGGACTATACAGACTATTCATCATTGTTTGCTCCTGCCCTTTTCCGGTTGCTTTTTATACCTAAGTTGCTGCATTCTTTTACCCAAGTTGCGGCAGCCTTGACATTGGTTTTCAGCAGGCGTCTCACAGAATCCACTGCTCACACACGTTTGTTTTCACTCTGATCTAAACGCGGCACCACAAGCGGAGTCATGTTTCCATGATGACTGACCGGGGAAAGACGTGTGGTACGCCATGTTTACAAGAAAACGAAACTCTGGGAAGTAACACTAAACTTTATTTAGACAATAAAGTTTAATAGACAGAGTTTAAATTCAGAGGCTGTCCACACGAAAACGCTCTTTTGCAGAAAACGCACATGTATTGCATCGTTTTGGCCGACCGTCCACACGGATCCTGAAAACGCAGCGCCTGAAAACACACTTTTTTGTAAACGGGTCTCAGGGTGGAAAAATCCGAAAACACAGCCCTCCCATTTTCGTGTGGACAGCAAATCTGCATACTTTCCGAAACGATGACGCCATCATCCCACCCCTCGACCTCTTGCCTCCGACTTGTGAACTCTGCGACGTCCTATAACAACAACAACAATAATGGCGGACTACATGCTTGTGTTGGTGCCGCAGAAGATATTGAGCCTTTCTTGCAACTTACTTGCCTTGTAGTTGAGTGTGAGCCGCAGCAGAAGTTCGACCTCATTATCGGTCCAGACAAATGATTCTGGTTTCCTTGCACTAGCCATTTTCATCTTCTTCTTGTTGTGCTGGTTTCTCATCTGCTGTCTGTTTGTTTACAGCGCGCAAGCTTTATGTGCATGCTCCATCTCTTCTTCTCCATTTTTGGTGAATTTCAAGCGCCACCTATAGGCCTGGAGTATGAACTACAGCGTTTTCAGACATTTTCAATGGATCCGTATGGACGCAAATATTCTTGTAACAATGCCAAGGAAGACTGAGGAAAAAAAGGATGTTTTCATACGTGTGGACGTACTCTGAGACAACAGGCAGCTGGAGCGGACCGAGCTCCAGCTGCAGTAAAAAAGACAGTCTGAGCTAACGTAATTTAAGGTGATAAAAAGTAAAAACACACTTGGCTTACCTGCTTGAGCAAAACTGTTGTCAGCTCCCACACATATCCGAACACCGTGCGGCAAACCAGGTGAAAAGCCGCAGCTCTAAGTCATAGTCCAAAAATTAAAAAAGCAGTAAATTCCCAACGTACTTTAACATCCAACTTGGTCCGTGTTTGGTCAAGTTTTTTCGGTTTTCGATCCACAAAATGTCCGATAAACACGCCTGTTCAACAGAGAGCCGTTAAAACCTGTTTGAACTGGTTCAGACATGCGCAGTGTTGCGCACATGAACAATCTACGGAGTTGGCCCAACTTAACTCAAAAATCTGCTTAAAGATTTACAAATCCTTGTTGTGCTGATTTTAGAATAGTAGTTCAATAGTCAATCGCTACAGACTAACTGCATCAACTGCACCTTTTGCACACCGTTTGTTTCTAAATGTCGATCTTAACTCTTTACTTAGCTCTGCTCTATCAAATGTTTTTATTGTTGACTATGCTGCTGTTTTTATTAATGCTTGTTGTTTATTGATTGATGGTCGAGTCTGGGTTTGGCAATTGCCAGGAGAACGTTACTTGTCTGACTGCATTGTGCCAAGTGTAAAGTTTGGTGGAGGGGGGATTATGGTGTGGGGTTGTTTTTCAGGAGCTGGGCTTGGCACCTTAGTTCCAGTGAAAGGACGTCTGAATGCTTCTGCATACCAAGAGATGTCAGACCATTCCATGCTCACAACTTTGTGGGAACAGTTTGGGGATGGCCCCTTACTGTTCCAACATGACTGTGCACCAGTGCACAAAGCAAGGTCCATAAAGACATGGATGAGAGAGTTTGGTGTGGATGAACTTGACTGGCCTGCACAGAGTCCTGACCTCAACCCGATAGAACACCTTGGGGATGAATTAGAGCGGAGACTGAGAGCCAGGCCTTCCTGTCCAACATCAGTGTGTGACCTCACAAATGCGCTTCTGGAAGAATGGTCAAAAAGTCCCATAAACACTCCTAAACCTTGTGGAAAGCCTTTTCCAGAAGAGTTGAAGCTGTGAAGCTGTTAGAGCTGCAAAGGATGGACCGACGTCATATTAAACCATATGGTTTAAGAATCAGATTCAGATTCAGAATACTTTATTAATCCCTGGGAGGAAATTGTTTTTGTTCCAATGCTCCGTGCAAAGTAGAAATAGAAATACAGCATGAATGGAAACAAGCGATAAAGATGAAGATGTAAATAGAAATAACTATTACAGTAGAGATTAAAATAAAATATCAAAGTAGCCAATAAAATACAAATAAATAATAAAATAGTAAAGTATACAATCTGAAATATATACAATATACAATGAAATGGTTATAGCATTATAAATTAAATGAGAATGAATAGTTATATTGCTTGTTTTGTTTTTTAAATAGCCAAATGAGTCCGATAATCAGACGGAGGAGTTGTACAGTTTAATGGCCATAGGTAAGAATGACTTCCTGTGGCGCTCAGTGGTGCATTTAGGAGCAATTAGTCTCTGGCTGAAGGTGCTCCTCTGTTCGACCAGAATCAGAGAATTAGAAAACCTTTAATGTCCCGCAGACGGGGAAATTTGTTTGTCACAGCAGCGACAGGATATTACAAAGACAGAAACATATTACAAGAACAGAAACAATAGCAAAAATAAGCAATAAAATTAAAAAGGGAAGAAATAGACATATATTCATATTTACATGATATAATGCAAAATTAACAGCAGTTTTTTTGTTTTGTTTTTTTAAACGTAGATTTTAAATACAGATAATAAATATGGAATAAATGTGGGTGTTAAGGAAATTGACCAGATAGTGTAAAAACAGAAGTGACCTTTGTTCAGACATACTGCACAGTGCAGAGTACAGGGTGAGGTCAATAGGCTATTGGGAGCAGTGCTGCTTGTACAGTCTGACAGCAGCAGGGAGGAAGGACCTGCAATACCTCTCCTTCACACACTTAGGGTGTATCAGTCTGTTGCTGAAGGAGCTGCCCAGTGCTGTGAGAGTGACCTGCAGGGGGTGGGACTCCTGCACCAGCAGCGATGACAACTTGTCCATCATCCTGCTCTCTCCCACCACCTTCACTGAGTCAAGAGGGCATCCCAGGATGGAGCTGGCCTTCTTGATAAGTTTATCAAGTCTCCTCCTGTCTGCTGTTGAGATGCTGCTGCTCCAGCAGACTACACCATAGAAAATGGCTGATGCCACCACAGAGTCATAGAAAGAGGTCAGGAGTGCCCCCTGCACTCCAAAGGACCTGAGCTTCCTCAGCAGATACAGTCTGCTCTCCAGAGCGTTGTGGGGAGGGTGAGAGCCGTACTGCAGTATCGCCCGCACCTTCGACAGCATCCTCCTGCCTGACACTGCTGTCAAAGTGTCCAGCTCCACCCCCAGAACATCACTGGCCTTTCTGATCAGCTTGTTGAGTCTGTTGGCATCGGCTACTCTCAGTCTGCTGCCCCAGCACACAACAGCAAACAGAATAGCACTGGCCACCACAGACATAAAGCATCCTCACCATAGTCCAGCAGATGTTAAAGGAGTGGAGCCTCCTCAGAAAATAGAAGCGGCTCTGTCCCTTCTTGTAGAAGACTTCCGTGTTCTTAGTCCAGTCCAGTTTATTGTCAATGTACACCCCGAGATATTTGTAATGTTCAACAATGTCCATGTTATGCCCCAGGATGAAAACTAGGGTCACTGATGTGCTGGTTCTCCTCAGATCCACTACCAGCTCTTTGGTTTTTGCTGTGTAGAGCTGCAGGTGGTTCAGCTAACACCATGTGACGAAGTTGTCCACCACAGCCCTGTACTCAGCCTCCTCACCCTTGTTGATACATCCAACTACAGCAGAGTCATCAGAAAACTTCTGAAGATGGCAAGACTCTGTCTAGTAGCTGAAGTCCGTGGTGTAAAGGGTGAAGAGGAAAGGAGAGAGGACAGTCTCTTGTGGGGCCCCGGTGTTGCTGACCTCTGCATCTGACACACAGTGACGCAAGCGCACGTACTGTGGTCAGCCAGTGAGGTAGTCCACAATCCAGGACACAAGGGGGGGATCCACCAGCATCGCCGTCAGCTTGTCACGCAGTAGAGCAGGCCTGATGGTGTTGAAAGCACTGGAGAAGTCAAAGAACGTGACCCTCACAGTGCTCCTCGGCTTGTCCAGGTGGGCGTAGACACGGTTTAGCAGGTAGATGATGGCATCCTCAACTCCAATCCGGGGCTGGTAGGCGAAGTGGAGGGGATCCAGGTGCGGCCTGACCATAGGCCTGAGCTTCTCCCGGACGAGTCTCTCCAGGGTCTTCGTGATATGAGACATCAGTGCCACCGGCCGGTAGTCCGAGAGACCGCTGGGCTGCGGCTTCTTTGGCACTGGAACGAGGCAGGACGTCTTCCATATCACAGGGACCCTCTGGAGGCTCAGGCTCATGTTGAAGACACGGTGAAGAACTCCACATAGCTGTTCGGCACAGGCTCTGAGAACCTGTGGGCTGACACCATCAGGGCATGCAGCCTTACCGGCGTGGAGTTTGCTCAGCTGTTTTCTTACATGAAGCAGTGTAAACAGTGCAGGTTGAGTAGGGGGAGATTTGAAGTCCATGGTGAGAGGAGAGCAGGTAGCAAGGGAGCCAGGAGAGGTGTGAGGAGTGGGGGATGGATGTGAGGGTCTCATAGAGTAGGATGAGGTGCTATCAGGAGGAGGAGGGGGGGGGTCAGAAGTGGTGGTGGCTGGAGACAGCCAGCAGGAGAGCCAGCAGAGGCCAGGGCTGCAATGTCAAACCTGTTGAAGAACAGACTTAACTCATTGGCCCTAGCCACACTACCATCAGCTCCACTATTAGTTGGTCTGAAGCCTGTGATGGTCCTCATACCACTCCAGACCTCCCTCATGTTGTTCTGCTGGAGTTTCCTCTCCAGCTTCCTCCTGTAGCCGTCCTTAGCCTCTTTGATCTTATTATTCAGCTCCCTCTGAATGTCCCTCAGCTCCTCCCTGTTGCCTCCTCTGAAGGCCCTCTTCGTCTGGTTGAGAATGGCTTTGATGTCTTTAGTTATCCAAGGCTTGTTGTTTGGATAACAACACACAGTCCTTGCTGGGACAATGCCGTCCACACAGAAATGTATGTAGTCTGTAATGCACTCAGTAAGCCCATCAATGTCCTCTCCATGTGGCTCACAGAGTACATTCCAGTCAGTCGCCTCAAAACAGCCCTGCATTTCCTCATAGTAGTCCTCTGACCATGTCCTCACGGTCTTTGTGGTCACAGGCAGCCTCTTCACTAGAGGCAAATAGCAGGGGGTGAGAAGCACCAAGTTGTGATCTGACGCTCGTGGTTGGTGGTGGAGCTCCATAGCTGTTGAAATGAAGGATTTGTCAGCTGGAAGGACTCAGGAAAGTCTAGCCTGCCTTTCCCGATATTAATAGTGAACATACTGAGTCCTTTTCACCTCAGCTGCATTAACTAATGATAAAATTATCAAAAAGCATCAAAGAATGCTTGTTGAATACAGAACAGAGTGCACATTGCTTTTAATGATATCTTCGAATAAGCACACGCTCAAATCAAATCAATTTTATTTATATAGCCCAAAATCACAGTCACATTGCCTCAATGGGCTTTACAATCTGTACAATGAATGGCATCCTCTGTCCTTAGACCCTTGAGTCAAGTGAGGTAAAACGTGCCATGTTGATGGAGAAAAAGGACCCTTTTAACTGGGTAAAAAAAGAATGATGGAAGAAATCTCAGGAAGAGCCACAGATCCCTCTCCTAGGATTAACAGACATGCAATAGACATCACATGTACAGAACAGAACAATAAAATCATAGTTTACAAGTTCCAATGACAATGTCTGATACAAATTATAATATATGTTATAATTAGGGCTGTCAAACGATCAATTTTTTTAATCGCTATTAATCGCATTTTGTCCATAGTTAACTCGCGATTAATCGCAAATCAATCGCAATTTTTTTGGCACATTTTTTTCTGTTCTAAATGTACCTTAATGTATTTTTTTCATGTTCTTAATACTTTTAACAACACAAGAACGGGCAAATATGCTTGCATTATGAAAATGTTTATTCAACACTTAAAATCATGCAGGAAAATAAATCCAGGGTTGTCTGCTTTTGGCGAGGGGGGGCGTCGGGCTCTCTGCATCTGCCGTGTGTTTGGCTTGCAAGTGGTGTCCACTGACACTGCACGTTTTTCTTCTTCGCCTTTTTCACGCAGTGTGCTGCTTTCTGTCAGTCAGTATCACACTGATGATCGCCATGGCTCCGGTGCAGCAAAACAATAAAAAGTACGACTTGAAATTCAAACTTTCTGTTGTGATATATTCAGAGGAAAACTCGGGAGAAGCAGCCGCTAGACGTTTCTCTGTTGACCCCAAGATAGTGAGAGAAACGGAGCTTCAGCGTCTGTCCGAGGAGGACAGCAGCAGGGCCAGGCTGCCTGCTGGAGGGAGGAAGAAGGCTAGCGAGGAGCCTGAGATAAACATACGGGGATGAGTTATCAGCAAACGGGCATGCCACGAGAGAGTGTCCCGCAAAATGATCAGGGCGATGGAGAAACTAATGTCCGCCACCGTGAGTGACAGCAGAGATGAGGAGTTTGCAGCGAGTGCTGCTTTTCAGTCCGCTGTGTTTTTAACGAACCTCCAGCCCTGCTTCTTCTTCTTCTGATTCCCTTTCTTCTTCTTCTGCCACCCTCTGTATCAAGAGTACGGGTGCCGCCGACAGCCTTAAATCATACAATGCGCGTTTTTTAAATTTTTTATACTGAACGTTAATCGTGCGTTTAAAAAATTAATGGCGTTAAGAGGAGGTTGCGTTAACGCGTTATCAACACGTTAACTTTGACAGCCCTAGTTATAATATAAGTGTGTGGATCCAGGCTCCATTGCCAAGTCGTGCCTGAGCCACACAAGATAATTAGAAATAGACAGAGAGATCCGAATGAATAGGCATCAAAATTTACAGAAATACAGATATAAGCAATGATCCAATGGAGCCCAGGATATGAAGATCCGGATTCGAAAGTATGTGATGCAGCAGGAGCCAGAATAGGTAGATGGTCCCAGGGGCCCTTGGTCCATCAGAAAGGAGCCTTAGATGCAGCTTGTGGGAACAGAAAAAAACAAAAGTTAGAGAAATCAGAATAAACAGGTTTTTTCTTGTTGGCAGGACAATGTAAATGCTAATACTGTAGATAACTCATCTAGACTGAGACCGACCCACTGAAGATGCTAGAAATCAAAGTCAAGGACTAATTAAAGGCTAAGTTAAAGAAGTAAGTTCACTTACGCAAGTTTAAATTTAAAGGGGTCAGTAGAGTTAGATTGTTTGATGTCAGCTGGAAGGTTATACCAGAGAAAGGGGGCATGATAGGAAAAAACCCTGCAGCTAGCTGACTTCTTCTTAACCCTGTGAACCATCAGGAGCCCTGAATTTTGAGAGCGTAATGCATGAGTTGGAATATATGGTATGATGAGATCTGACATGGTAGGGCAAGGCTGTGTACAGTTTTGTATGTTGTTACAAACTCGGCTCAGGCTTGTAACAACAGAGGAAGCTCAGACACACAAAAGTGCCAAAATCAAAGGGTTTTATTTTAATTCATAACATCTTTAAGCAAAAGAGTGAAGATGAAAGAATGTAGTCAGAAATGTCATCATGTCTGGTGGAGGCAGCTCAGCCAGAGGGCACACTCTAGGTGAGTTGTTCTTTTATGTGCTTGGCTCCTCCTTTCTTCAGGTGCAAGCCATTTGTCAGATGATCCACCATGACTCCTACAGAGCAACACAGGAAACTAGGAGGCGTGCCCCCCCATGAGACGAGGTCAGGAACGGCACCCGTCCAGGATATTTCCCCACCTCCCGACTCAGCAACTTTGGTACCTTAAAGAAGCAATTTAAGAGAGAGAAGGAGGAGACAAAGCTAATAGAATAAATTAGACAGAAAGGACATAGCATCACTGTGGCAGCGCCCTGGACAATGCATCCGCCAAGACATTTTCGACACCCTTGATTTGACGGATGTCCAAATTGTACGGCTGAAGGAAAAGACACCATCTCATAAGGCGTTGATTTGGATTTTGCAGGGAATATAGGAAGGTAAGGTGGTTGTGGTCGGTATAAACCACAAGAGGCTCAACTTAACCCCCCACATAAACCTCAGAGTTCTGCAAGGCCCAAATTAAAGCCAATGCCTCCTTCTCCACAATGGAATAATTCAACTGATAGGAATTGAACTTGCGTGAAAAGAAACTGACTGGATGGTCAGTGCCATCATCCCCAGTCTGCAACAGTACTGCTCCAGTTGAAGAAATCAAGGCCTTGACTTCTTCAAATGCGCGCTGACATGGTGGTGTCCACTCGAACTTTATCTTTGAGCTGAGAAGGTTTGCAAGGGGAGCAGCTACAGCAGAGAAGTTTCTACAGAAAGCTCGATAATAACCTACCATACCCAAAAAATGCATCAGTTCTTTTTTAATAGTTGGCTGGGGAAACTGATCAATGGCCCGGACCTTTGCCCTCACAGGACATACCTGCCCCTGACCAACTACCTTACCTAAATATGTCACTACAGCCCTAGCAAAGTCACACTTAGCTAGATTTATAGTCAGATTTGCCCATGCCAGTCGGTCAAACAGTGCCTTGATTTGCTGTAAATGGTTTTCCGACGTATCACTGTAGACGACCACATCATCCAAATAGACAGCACAGCCTTCTAGACCTTCAACCACACTATTCATCAGTCTCTGAAAAGTAGCAGGGGCATTTCGTAGACCAAATGGCATCACTTTGTTGGAGTAAAGGCCTGAGGGAGTTATAAAGGAGGCAACTTCCTGAGCCCGTTTGGACAAGGGTACTTGCCAATAACCCTTCAAAAGGTCAAATTTGCTGACAAATTGTGCTGAACCAACCTGATCTACACAATCATCAATGCAGGGCAACGGAAAGGAGTCTGGTTTAGTGATTTTGTTCACTTTCTGGAAGTCAGTGCATGGCCTAAAGGTGCTGTCTGGTTTAGTCACCAACAAACATGGTGAGGCCCAACTTGAACATGAAGGAACTGCAATATTATGTTCTAACATGTACTTCACCTCTGATTCCAGCTGTTTGCGTTTTCCGATGAAATATGATAGAAACGTTGCCGAATGGTTTGAGCATCTCCTACATCAATGTCGTGTTTGATCAAATGACTACAAGAAGGAGTGTCTGAAAACAAAGAAGGGAAAGACAATATCCATTTGCTCAGCTGCATCTTCCTAGACTCAGACAAATGGTGTAGCAACTGGTCCAGTTGACTGAGAGACTCGGAGTTCCTTAGTCGGCCCTGCATGATGCTGTCATCAGGGACCTTCACTTCCTCATTTCCACTGCCTAGATCTTCCACAGGGGCTGCCATTGCCACTGGTTTTCCCCCCTACAGAGCTGGTTAGAGAAGGAGAATAATAGGGCTTCAACAGATTGATATGACAAAGTTGTCATTTTCTCTGACGATCAAGAGTAGAGATCACATCATTTTGGTCAAAAACCTGCTTAAGAACTTCATAAGGCCCTCCAAATTTGGCATGAAAAGGAGAGCCCACTACAGGAAGAAGTGCCAACACTTGATCACCAATACTGAAGACACGCTTTTCTGCTCTACAATCAAACAACATTTTCATCTTTTTCTGGGACTTTCGCAGTTTTTCCCCTGCCAGTTTACCAGCCTCATATAGTTGTCTTCTGAAACCATTCACGTAATCAATCAGGTTTATTGGAGGAGGCATTTTCTTCCAGTCATCCTGTAGGACAGCAAGTGGACTACGCACAGTATACCCAAACACCAGATCATTTGGGCTGAAACCTGTACTCTCTTGAATGACCTCTCTAGCAGCCAACATAAGCCAGGGCAACCCCTCTTCCCAGTCACGATTAAGCTCTGTGCAATAAAAGCGTAGCAGGGATTTTAGAGTTTAGTGGAAGCGTTCGATAACTCCTTGGCTTTGTGGGAGTAGACTTGGCATGTTTGACATGTAGCTGTCTCAAGATTTTCGCGAACATGTTCGAAGTGAAATTTGTTCCTTGGTCACTTTGAATGACCTTTGGAATGCCAAAAACAGAAATGAACTGAGTCAAGGCTTTAACAACAGACTTTGTAGTGATGTTGCGCAAAGGGTAAGCTGCAGGAGAGCGTGTACTTAAACACATCACAGTTAGCAAATACATGCTACCAGCTTTAGACTTGGGCAAAATGCCAACACAATCAATAAGCAGGTGTTCAAAAGGCTGAGTGACTGCTGGTATAGGACACAAAGGTGAAGGCTTAATGGCCTGATTTGGCTTTCCTGGGACCTGACACGCAATGACAGGTCTTGATATAAGCTGATATGTCCCTTTTTAGCTTTGGCCAATAGAAATAACGTAGAACTCTGTCATAAGTTTTCTTTACCGCTAAGTGTCCTGCCACTGTATTATGAGCTGTGTGCAACACGGCACAAGTTTAGCTGGAAGTACAATTTAAAAAAACTGCATCCCCAACAAGTTTTCACTTTCTCACCAACAAGCCATCCTCTCAGAAGTACCCTTGAGCAGAGCCGAGCAGACCTGATTGAATAATTCTTTCAGGGAAAAATCATCGTGTTCCTGTGCCGACTCCCTGCGAGTGACAGATAGCAAAAAGTCAGGTAATGGAAAACACACAGTTGATGAGCTTTACAGCTCCTCTTTTGCCCTTTTACCAGTTTGATGACGGCTCTGAGACCTTGTCACTACACATGCTGGACCAACCATTGAATTTGTCTGCCTCCCAGGGCAGGCATCACCAGTAGAGGGCAGAAAGTGGGTTCCCCAGGGTGCAGCTATGATGCACAGGTGGTAAAAAGTGATCTTTGTAATTTCTTTGATGTGCTGATCAAAATAGAGGGTAGAATCAAAAGTAACACCAGGTTCTTGACAGTTTAACTTCGAGAAATAACACAGTTGTCAAGAGTTACAGTCACCTGATCAAAATGGTGTCTCTGTCAAAGGGGAGCCAATGACCAACCTCTCAGTTTTATCTGAATGCAGGAGCAGGAAGTTATCTGACATCCATTCCTTCACTGCATACAAGCAGGTCTCAAATTTCATGATTTAAGATTTATCATCAACTTTTATTGGCACATACAGCTGTGTGTCATCCGCATAGCAGTGGAAATGTCTTCCATAACTGAATAATTTGTCCAAAAGGTAAAATATATTAAGAGAAGAGCAAAGGGCCCATACTTCACATCAGTAAATATTGATGTAGTACTATTGTAAGAAACACACTGTGTTCTTACGGACAGGTAGAATTTTAGCCAAGGCCAGAGCTGAATTGACCGAATTGACAAGTCGGTCTAACAATATGCTATGATCTATGGTATCAAATGAAGACCTGAGATCCAGTAACAAAAGCACTGAGGTAGAGTTTGAGTCTAAAGTAAGTAGAATGTCATTTACCACTTTAGTGAGGGCACACACTCTACCTCCTCCAGTCACCGTACTATTCATGACTTTGTGGACTGGTGTCAGCGGAACCACCTCCAGCTCAACGGCAGGAAGACCAAACACAGGTGAACATCCAGGGAACAGACATTGAGATGGTGATCTCTTACAAGTACCTGGGAGTTCACCTGAACAATAAAGTGGACTGGATTGATCACACTGCAGCGACATACAATAAAGGTCAGAGCAGACTCCATCTGCTGAGGAAGCTCCTGACCGAGTGGACTCCTGACTTCTTTCTATGATTCTGTGGTGGCATCAGCCATCTTCTTTGAAGTAGTCGTGCTGGAGCAGCAACATCTCAATTTTCATATTCGTTTTTATTGTTTATTAATAATTAGGGTGCCAAGCCCGAGGGGCCGAGGGAACGCATATGCAAGCATACGCGTTTCCTAGGACCAGCAGTGCTAGGAACCCTATTGTAATTGTAAAGATTTTTAGGGCCCGAGCAGGTCACAGACCTGTGAGGTCCCTATTGTAATTCAAAGGATTATTATTATTCATCTTCTCCGGCTTTAACTGCTGTTTTGGAAGCCTGAACATACCCCAAAACTCACCAAACTTGGAATATAAGTCACACCTGGCGAAAAATTTTATAATCTGTTGTCGTTGTGAATTTCCACCAATAGGTGGCGCTGTTATTAACTTTTATTAAGGCAAGTGCGATTTGGCTCATAACTCCCATATACTTTGTTGCATATTCAAAACCTTTATATCCACGCGTTCAGCGATTTGTGCTGAATCTTGTGGTATAGGCCACGCCCATTCCTGCCTCCGTTTTTTTCCACTACGTCGCGAAATGTCGAAAGCCTACTTTTTCGAACTCCTCCCAGGCGATTTCACCGATTTGCACGAAACTTGTCACGCAGTATCTGTGGACCCTCCTGACAAAAAGTTATTAAAGAATTTTGATCGGCCACACAATACTCAAGTTATTAAATATCAACTTCCTGCAGATTTGGTTGAAAACAGGAAAGTGTTGCATATCTCCACATTGGTATGGTCTAATGACATGAAACTGAGATTACTACTTTGCCATAGGCCGCTGAGGCCCTGTGCAAAATTTCAGGCGATGACCACAAGGTGGCGCTCTTTAAACTGAGCTAATTTATATCTCCACATCCGTTCATCAGATTGACACGAAACTTTGTATACTTATTGTAAGTGCCCTCCTGAGGAGAGCTTATGACGGGTTTACCAATCCGACTGCAGATGGCGCTGTGGTGCCAATTTAATTTTATATTTGGCACTGTGCCCACACCATAACACTTATGGAAATGAAATTTATGGAGGTGCTGTAGAATGGCTCCTGTGACTCACACACCAAAAATGACCAGCAGGTGGCGCTATTTTAAATGCAAAAGCGTTTTTGGCACATAACTCCCACATTATATGTAGCACATTGTTAAACCTTATATCTATGTGTTCCCTGAATTCAGCTGAATGGTGTGGTGTAGGCCACACCCACTTTTGCAGTAATTTTCTATTCGCAAAATCGTGACAAATGAAAAACCTACTTTCGCAAACTCCTACTAGACAATTTGACAGATTTGCACCAAACTTTGCATGTAGCATCTTATAGACCAACCGGACAAAAAGTTATCAAAAGAATTTTGGTTGTCCATAAAATACGCGAAATATAAAACAACAAATTCCTGCAGATTGTGTTGAAAGCAGACAATCTTGCATATCTTCATAAGATACTGTCAGATCATCACGTAAATGTTCACAATTGTGTTCGATGGCCTAATGATGGTCTGTGTAAAATTTGGTACAAATCGGCCAATAGGTGGCGCTTTGGTCGAAGTCTAATTATTCTGAATGGAAAGTAAATGGGGAAACCTTCAAAGCATCAAGTCCTCGTAACTTCACCATATAATGTCCTATCTGCGCCAAATATCTCAGGAATGTAGAGGGAATCGCCCTGCATATATCTGGGCATCAAAACTGTGTCATATCCATAGTGCCACCCACTGGACACAGGAAGTCAGACAAAAATCATCCGAATGATATGACGTTTACTGCTTGATTTCTCCCTGTCGTGACATGCAAGTAACAGGTGAGTGCGCAGTCTGACAGCGCCGCAGTCTGACAGCGCCGCAGGCCGACGCGCGTGGACTGCGAGGGCCCGTTAATAACTGCTTGCAAGTTTTAATTATTTTTATTTTTCTCCGGCTAAAAGTTGTGCTGCAGGCTAAACCGTGTAAGGGAGGGTGGTGCAATTTGGAGGGTTGGTCCAGACTCCTGCGAATATCTCAGACACGAAAAACTACATATATCCGCCTGCCTATAACTCCCAAACCGTATGTCGCACATTCAAAAACCTTGTATCCCAAGATTCCCTGAAAGGAGCTGAATCACTTTGCGGTTGGCCACGCCCACTTCTGGTTAGAACGTTTTTTCGCAAAAACTGGAAAACCTACTTTTACGAACTCCTCCTTGGGATTTCGTCCGATCTGCATGAAACTTGCCATGTACACTCTTCAGCTGGACCTGATCTAAAGTTATCAAAAGAATTTTGCTCAGTCAAAAAATGCGCAAATTATTCACAAACAAATTTCTGTAGCTAGCTATAAACATGTAAGCGGTTTGATATCTCGGTCAAATTAAATCCTGTTACCAACAAATTTGAGTTCCTTTGTTGGCTTGAGACTGGGAAGGGATGAGCCGAATTTGGCGAATTTTGGCCACTAGGGGCGCTAAAAATATGGGAAGTTTATATCTCCTGAACGGCTGCACCAATTTTTAGGAAGTTTGGTCGGTATGATGTAGGGCCAATCCTGAGGCCATATCTTGAAGGTGGTCATTACTGGTCAATGTGGGTGTGGCTTATTACAAGATAAACAACAAACATTAATTTCAACGAAACTATTATGCTGACAGCTTTGAAATTTATATGGTACAGATAGAATAGGACACAGTTCTTCCATACCAAAAATTGCACATGTAGTCCAGTAGGTGGTGCTATAATGGATGCAATCGCGTTTTTGCCTGTAACTTCCACATTTTAAATAACACATTTGCAAACCTTATATCCATATGTTCCCTGAATAGAGCTGGGTTTTCTGACATAGGACATGCCCACTTCTGGTGCACATTTCGTTCGCTAAATCTCCACATATGCAAAACCTACTTTTTCAAACTCCTCTGTGGGATTTTGTCCGATCTGCGTGAAACTTGCCACGTACACTCTTCAGCTGGACCTGATCTTAAGTTATCAAAAGAATTTTGCTCGGTCATAAACAGGCGGAAATTATTAATGAACACATTTCTGTAGCTAACTATAAAAATGTAAACTGTTTGATATCTCGGTCAAACTAAATGCTATTAACACCAAATTTGACATCCTTGGTTGCCATGACACTGGGAAGGGATCAGTCAAATTTGGCAAATTTTGGCCACGAGGGGGCGCTAAAAAACTATAGGAAGTTTATATCTCTTCAACGGCTTCACCGTTTTTTACGAAATTTGGTCGTATGATTTAGGGCCAATCCTGAGGTCATATCTTATCTAAGGTGGTCATGACTGGTCAATGTGGGCGTGGCTTCTTACAACAAATCCAAATCGGCACATATTCAGCCTTTTGCACTTCCGGTGCACTTCCCATTACAGCTAATACCACGGCTCAGACATTGGCGTGTGTCCTCACTTTTGCCCTGAGCCCGTCATCCTTTGGGGCCAACTTCCGTGGACTCTGCGGTGCCCGGGTCCGAGTCGCGCGGGGGGCTTGGCCCCCGTTCATAACTGCTTGCAGTTCTAGTTACAGTTATATTTGTACATATTATGTATATACAAGTCTATTTCTATGCTACTCTGCTCTAGCTCTTCTTCTTACCTTTTTATTATATTGTTTATTAGGGCCCGAGCAGGGAACCCGCGAGGTCCCTATTGTTTTTCGAAAGATTATTTTTATTTTTATTTTTTTTTTTCTTTGTCCCAAATGATCTCATTTTTCACTGCCTGAACATACCCCAAAGCTCACCAAACTTGGAATATAAGTCACACCTGGCGAAAAATTTTATAATCTATTGTCGTCCTGAATTTCCACCACTAGGTGGCGCTACAATCAAGGAAAGTGCGTTTTGGCTTATAACTCCCATATACTTTGTCGCACATTCAAAAACCTTATATCCATATATATCTAGCGTTCAGTGAGTTCTGATGAATCTCGTGGTATAGGCCCCACCCATTTCCGCCTACCGTTTTTTTCGCTAGTTCGCGAAATGTCGCAAACCTACTTTTTCGAACTCCTCCCAGGCAATTTCACCGATTTGCACGAAACTTGGCACACAGCATCTGTCAACCCTCCTGACAAAAAGTTATGAAAAGAATTTTGATAGGCCAAACAATACTCAAGTTATTAAATAACTTCCTGCAGATTTGGTTCAAAACAGGAAGTGTTGCATATATCCACATTGGTGTGGTCAAATGACATCAAACTGAGGTTACTACTTCCCCATGAGCCCCTGAGGCCCCGTGCAAAATTGTAACTCACACACCAAAAATGACCAGCAGGTGGCGCTATTTTCCACATGAAAGCGTTTTTGGCCCATAACTCCAACATAATATGTGGTGCATTGTTAAACCTTATCTTTGTGTGTTCCCTGAATTCAGCTGAATTGTTTGGTGTAGGCCACGCCCACTTTTGCGTTAACTTTCCATTTGCAAAATCGCGACAAAGAAAAACCTGCTTTTTCAAACTCTTTCCAGACCATTTGACCGATTTGCACCAAACTTTGCATGTAGCTTCCATGGACCCTCCTGACAAAAGTTATCAAAAGAATTTTGATAGTCCATAAAACTTGCAAAATGTAAAACAACAAACTCCTGCATATTATGTTGAAGACAGACAAGCTTGCACATCTTTACAAAGTCCTGTCTGATTATCACATAAATATTCATAATTGTGTTTCATGGCCTAATGATGGTCTGTGTAAAATTTGGTGCACATCAGCCAGTAGGTGGCGCTCTGGTCGCAGTCTAATTATTGTAAATGGAAAGTAAATGGGGAAATCTTCAAATCCTCTTCAAAACTCTTTAACTTTTTGAACTATTGGGCATTTATTCAGCTTTTTAAAATCTTGTACAGTTTTGAAATCATCACAGTTTTAGTTTTCAGGATTTTTAGGCCATCTTCTGATTTTATAATGGGTGTGTATTGCGTCAGCTAGAGTGCGTGACATCATCACTAGAGTGTAGAGCAGCTAGAAAAAATTATTTTGGCGATAACCATTACATTTTTTTCCAAAAATGGCAGGAGTTTGGGATGCGTTTTCCCATTTATTCTTATTGGGACATTTTCTACTTTGCCTCTGCTGGTGCAAAGACAACTAGCAGTGAACAAGTCAGGACATGCTCAGTCACACTGAAATGCAGCAAACCAGTCAGTGAGCAGACCCTGTGAAGCTGCATGGACTTCCTGTGTGTTTCTCTAATGATGTGTGCGTTCTTGAGGAAATGTAAATGGTTTCTGCTTGTAGTTACAGATAGTTAGATCACTATTGCAGTTTATGTTATTTTACATGGAAATATGTTGTGTGAGTTTGAGTTAGCTCAGTAGCCTGTGTCTCAGTAGTAGTTAGCTGCACTTTGCTTGCACTGCAGCCACATTTGGACTTTATGATGAATATTTGTTTGTAATGCCGATTTTGCAACTCAGTCTATTTGTTGTGATTGTGACCACGCTTATTAGAGTTTAAAGATCGAATTATTTACTGTGGTTTAGAGTCAGTATATAAAGCTATCATGCTGTTTAGTAGTCTATAGGGCCAAACACTGTACTCCTCTCATTATTTGTTCTTCATGTAGATTGCAGGGAGTTCCTCTGATTTCAGCATACATTGTTTAATACCGGCAGGAGGAGCAGCCCACCAAATCACAGGAAAAACGTCGTCAACAGAAGGTGTTGCGTTGACGAGCCCGGCGACAGCATGCATCGACAGCAGCATGCCCCGACACGCGTGGACTGCGAGGGCCCGTTCATCGCTGCTTGCAGCTTCAATTTGTAACTTGTTATTGTTTATTGGTAAATTGAACTGTCGTTTGGCTGCTGTGATGCGCAAACTTCCCCGTTTGCAGAACTTATAAAGGAACTTGTGATTTCTGATTTCTCACCCAGTGCAACCTCACCAGCAGCACATAAGGATTGTATTATCGAAGCCTGGAAATAAAGTCACAATCATTATACTCCATTCATGTATCAAACTTCCATTTTCAAATTATCCCCCAGAGAGAGGGATACCACTGATTGTCCTGATCGTTTGGCAGGGAGTAAGCAGCCAGTCTGATAAAATATAAATACTGCAGTGACACTTGTGCATAACGGTGCATATTGGACACACAGACTTTCGATGTCCTCGCACTGCAGGAGGACAACGTGAAAGTGAAAGTGTGATGATTCATTCTTATTAACTGTCAATCAGCAGGATCATTTCCAAGCATCAACATTCATTAGGCGCTTTGCATTGACCATTTATGGTTGGATGTGGGTGTTTAAAGGGCGCTGTATGAAGCAGATCCATGTCTGCAAATTTCAAATTTGGGATTTATAAAAGGAAATTCTGCACTTTTGGCCGTACACCAGGTTTTTTACATATGAATATTTTTTGGCATACGTGCATTTCCTCAATTGCATGTACTAAACATTTAGTGTGGATTCTCTTCCGAGTTTTATAAATGAGACCCCTGGTATTAACATACATCCTGGGTGATCCAATCACAAGTGGACAGCTTTACACCCGTCAGTTGACACCTGACATTAACATGCGTCCCAACATACGTGGTCTAAGGTGACGACTTGTGATCAGATCTCATTTCCCTGCTCTGTATGCAAATTTACACACCAGTGAGCCAAACAATGTTTTTTACACAAAGAAAGAACTAGTAGCCTACACTGAAAGAAATCTCATCTTTTCGTCTGCGGAATTAACCAGTTTTCCTCACATTATATTTAGTCTTTTTCCCACTTCCTTTCTTTGCTTTATGACTCTCTCCTCTCCTGGAAGTTATAGCAAGAGGCGACCAAATGAAATACACTGTTACCTTGAGTAAACACATTTTTATGTAATAAGTCTTACACCATTAAACCAAGACAACTGTTACATTGAACAAAAGAGCCTTGGGACTCTGACATTCTTCTAATGTGATCTGACCTTATAATGTGATCATTTAAGCTTTTGCATTTTATAATTTTTTTACAAAATTGCAAAATAAAATAAAAAAATGTAACCTGTTTTGAATCTGTTTGACTTGGATTACAAATCATGATTGCAATCAATCCGATGATTGATTTTGCATCTGTCTGCTTCAGGTTAAATGAGGCACCAGTGAAAGGCTTTGAGAAAGATGTCGGCTCCAAGACCACCATGAGGATAACCTATCCAGAGGGAGCCATCCAGAAGACTGAACGCTATGAGAGACAGTCCCTGTTTGTCCTCTCTGCCTTTAAAGCTCTGGACTTCAAGTGGCTTCGACACATGGTTTTCAACCAGAGGCTGGTAAGGCAGCTTAAGAATGCAGTTGTAGCCAGACAGTTGGTAGTAGGACTCCCTCACTCACTCAGTCGGGCTCTCCTGAATACAGTGTTTGTGCATGCGGGGCAGAAAGGTTCCCCTGTGAGGACAGTTTTCCACTCACTGATACTCTTCTGTGTGCTCTTATCACATGCACATACCTGTTTTTTGTGCAGGCTTTCATACTATACCATAACTCCACAAAGAAAACTGCATATCTCGCTCTTTATCAGTCTTTTGCTTCCATGTACACATGCTGTGCACCTGAGTTTACATAAGGACACAGTGGCATGAAAGGCCTGTGGCACAAAGCAGAGAGCAGCAGGGTGCAGGCAGGGAAGAAAACTGAGGAGGAGGCTGCTGGGGAAACTTGTGACAAGGGCCAGACGTTGGACAAATACAAAGTCCCAGAGACCTCTCTGTCATGTGGAATGATGCACAGCAGCATCTGGATTGCTGTGGCTATCTGAGATGCATCTATTGAGCCTTATGCTGGGTTCAGACTACATCATACTTCTGTCCATTAAGAAGGTAACTGCATCATATTAGGTTATTGCTCCCTGACCAATCATACCTTATTGTCGTTCATGTCTTGAGTGATGTCATCAGAGGGCAAGTGCTGGTACAAGTACATAATGAATGTGTGAGAAAGGAAAAGATGACGATGAGCCCTGTGCTTTTTTCCAGCTCACTTCACAGCACACCTACATCATTCCTTTTTCACCTCACCATTAACATTGTTGTGTCGGTTGTCGTCCGCTAAGATACACTTAAAGGGATAGTTTGGGTTTTTTGAAGTAGGGTCATATAAAGTACATATCTATAGTCGATCTATTTCCTACCGTAATCACCGATCAGCGCAGCCTCAGTTTGGAGGAGCAGAGAGCTGCTCCAGCCAGACGCTCAGCTTTGTACTGCAGTGAACAGGGTCCAGAGAAAAAGTGAAATAAACCACCTAAAACAAGGCTCACCTTAAAAAATCTATAACAGTTCAAGTGTGTGTTGTAAATGGAAAATTCACACCGCTTTACATCGCCGTCAGACCGGCCTTACTTTTGGCACTACATTTTCTCAACCGTAGAACCTCCGTATCTTATATCTTTTCCCTCTTTTTTTGGAGAAATCTGGAAACGCAGCCCTCCCGTTTTCATGTGGACAGCGAATCCGCATACTTTCCAAAACAATGACGCCATCGCCGCATCTCGCAACGTCCCATAACAACAACAATGGCGGACCGCATGCTCGTGTTCATGCCGCAGAAGATATCAAGCCTTTCTCGCAACTTACCCGCCTTGTAGTTGAGTGTGAGTCTCAGCAGCAGTTCGACCTCATTAACGGTCCACACAAACGATTCTGGTTTCCTTGCACTCGCCATTTTCATCTTCTTCTTGTTGTGTTCGGTTTCTCCGTCTACTGTCTGTTTGTTTACAGCGCGCAAGTTTACTGTGCATGCTCCGTATCTTCTTCTCCGTGTTTTGTGAATGTCAAGCGCCACCTAGAGGCCTGGAATATGAACTACAGCGTTTTCGCTCATTTTCAGTGGGTCCGTGTGGACGCAAATATTCTTAGAACGATGACGAGGAAGACGGAGATAAAAAAGATTGTTTTCGCCCGTCTGGACGGCCCCTCAGACTTCAATTGACATAGCATTTAAGGAAAGCCAAACAGCTGCCTCCAGACAGCGCCAAAGCAAAACAAATAACAAACAAGGTGATGGAGTTCATTGCTTTAGATGACCAGCCTTTCTCTGTAGTGGAGGATGTGGGGTTTCAGAATCTAATAAAGTTTATGGAGCCACGCTACACGCCGCCGAGTCGACGTCACTTTGCCAAGGTCTGTCTCCCCGAAATCTTGTCATGTGAACTAAGGTTTTCTTAAATGTCAACCAGAAAGTGACATTAAAGGTTGTTTTTGTTTCATAAATTGGTCTCATTGGATTTGTGCTCATTCAAGGATAGTGTTATGAAGAGCTGAAAGACTTGTATGTTTCTGTGGCACAAAATAAGGAATAAATAACAAAAAGAAAGAACATCGGCCATCGGCCAAGTTGTTATGTTAAACATCGGTATCTGTATCGGCCCAGAATTTCACAATCGGTGCATCCCTAACATCCTATGAGCTGCAGCCATGACCGTAAACACCGACACCTTCGGCCTCCTTCCTGGTCATCTGCTTCTCCCCTCATCCTCGGGAGCAGCTCTGCGCTGCAAAAGTGTCCCAGGACTCATTAGGTAGAGCGGACAGGCTGGCTCTGCCCAGCCCTGCTCACTGGCCACATGTTTACAAACCGACTGCAAGAAAAACACAAGCACAGCCCATTAACACAAGAGAGACCAGGTTAGTGCTGAGGAAAGAGCAAATTGTGAATTAAAAAGAGCAGGTCAGCTTGTCAGTAGGACAGTGTTTTAACCTACTAAATTTTATTTTTCCTTGATTATTTGTGGGTTTGTCATTAATGTGTTAACATAATTATAACATGTGCATGTATGAAAGTAATAATTATGTACATGCATATCAATATTGCCCCTTAATTAGGGCCCGAGCAGGTAGACCTGCGAGGTCCCTATTGTAATTGGAAGGAAAGACATTTTCTTCTCCACGTTTGACTGCAGTTTTGGATGCCTGAACATACCCAAAAACTCACCAAGTTTGGAATACACGTCACATCTGGCGAAAATTACGCTCCTGCATTGTCACTCTCTGTAGCGCCCCCTAATGTTCCTCCCTGCCTTCCACATGCGCGTAGACAAACAAAATTCGGTACGCTGATTCCTCATGACCAGACGCACAAAAAAGTCTGGGGGGCCCATACTGTCACTCCAATAGGAAGGCAGCCATTTTGATGTGTGGCGGCATTTTTGTCCAATTCATGCCTACTTTGAAAATCATCTTGTCCTAGAGCTTAAACACCACAGTCTTCAAATTAACTCAGTTATCTTCTTCATGCCTTGAAGAACAAAAGTTGTGGAAATCATTTAGCTGCGCCAAACTTTAGTGGCCGGGGCGGTGGAAACCATTTTTTCCCCTCGCCGTCGAGCATCAAGGCTTTATAACTTAAACATACAATTTCCTATCCAAACCAAACTGCTCATAAGTGTAGAGGCTGTCTCCCCGAATACATCTCTGCATCAATACTAAGTCAGCCATTTTGCTTTTGGCCGCCATTTTGAAATATTGCCAATCTTCGTACTTAAATTATCTCCTTTTACAGACGTAACACCAACGACTTCACAGTCACTCAGTACCATCCTCTGACCTTGAAGATGAAAAGTTTTGGAAATCTTTATCCTACGTCATACCTGCTGGCCGCGGTGGAGCGGTCAATTCAAATTCTTCGCCGTAAAGCATCAAGTCCTCATAACTTCTTCTTACAATTTCCTATCTCGGCCAAATCTCACAGGAATGTAGAGGGACTTGCCTTGAATAGATCTGTGTTGTCATTGGGCGTGGTCGTGTCCTGCACGCTCTGTAGCGCCCCCGATTGTGATGCCCCGCCTCCTGCATGCGCATAGATGAACGAAATTAGGTACGCAGATTCATCATGAGCAGACGCACAAAAAAACATTTTGGACCGATACCATCACTCCAACAGGAAGTCAGCTATTTTGATGTGTGGCGCCATTTTTGTCCAATTCATGCCTACTTTGAAAACTATCTTGTCCTAGAGATTAAACACCACAGTCTTCACATTGACTGAGCATCATCTTCATGCCTTGAAGATGAGAAGTTATGGAAATCTTTCCGCTACGTCATACTTGGTGGGCGTGGCGGTGGAAACCATTTTTTTCCTTCGCCGTGAAGCATCAAGGCTTTATAACTTCAACATACACTTTCCAATCTACACCATAAGGTACATTTATGTAGACGGTGTTGCCCGGAATACGTCTCTGCATCAATACTAAGTCGGCCATTTTGGTTGTGGCCGCCATTTTGAAATATTTCCAATCCTCGCACTGTAATGACATCCTCCTATAGATTTAACACAACAGACGTCACAGTCACTCAGTATCATCCACAGACCTTAAAGATGAAAACCTGTTCAAAGCTTTCGCCTACGTCATACCTGCTGGCCATGGTGGGGCGGTCAATTTAAATCCTTCGCCATAAAGCATCAAGTCCTCGTAACTTCAACATGCAATTCCCCTTCTACACCAAATCTCTAAGGAATGTAGAGGGAGTCGCCCTGAATATATCTGTGCATCAAAACTGTTTTATGATCATGGCGCTACCCAGTGGACACAGGAAGTCAGACAAACATCTGATTGACATGACGTTTACTGCTTGTTTTCTCCCCAGCATGACAAGCAAGGAAGAGGTGAGCGCGCAATCCGACGGCGTTGCAGCCTGACACATCTGCTGGCCGCGGTGGTGCCGTCCATTTAAATCCTTCGCCATGAAGCATCAAGTCCTCGTGACTTCACCATACAATGACCAATCTGCGCCAAATCTCTCAGGAATGTAGAGGGAGTCACCCTAAATATATCTCTGCATCAAAACTAAGTCGCATCCATAGCGCCACCCACTGGACACAGGAAGTCAGACAAACATCATCCGATTGACATGACGTTTGCTACCTGTTTTCTCTCCAGCATCACATGAAAGTAACAAGTGAGCATGCAATCCGACGGCGCCCCAGCCTGACGTAACTGCTGGTCGTTGTGGTGCAGTCCATTTAAATCCCTTGCCATGAAGCTTCAAGTCCTCGTAACTTCACCATACAATGTCCTATCTGCGCCAAATATCTCAGGAATGTAGAGGGAATCGCCCTGCATATATCTGTGCATCAAAACTGTGTCATATCCATAGCGCCACCCACTGGACACAGGAAGTCAGACAAAGATTGTCCCAATGACATGATGTCTACTGCTCAATTTCTTCCCGCCGTGACATGCAAGTGACAGGTGAGCGCGCAGTCCAACGGTGCCGCAGGCCGACACGCGTGGACTGCGAGGGCCCCTTTCATCACTGCTTGCAGTTTTAATTATTATTGTTATTACTATTATTATTATTATTATTATTATTATTATTATCAGCCTCAACATCAACCCAACATACCACAGCTTCCTTCTCAACTATCACATGTGCATGTGTCTGTTCCAGCTGCTAGCTTTAGGTTCAGGCTTTATGGTTGTGCATGCTTAAATCGGAATGTAACACATACCTGGAGCCGGAGTCAGTACATACCTGCTTTGTACTCTTGCAGTCCGCCTCCCTTACAGGAGAGCAAATGGGGCCAAATGCTCTTGGACCGCCAAATAGATTTGTCTAATGACTGCTGCTGGGCTTTTATCAATGTGGCTAGAGTCAATATTCTGTAATTCAACACCAACAACACAAACTGCAGCCTCAAAATGACCCAAACGTTGAATCAGCACCTAAAACAAATATAATCTTCATCACAGAAACAGGATTTGTTGCTGGGCTGCTGTGCATTACTGCTTTAGTTTTAGCCTGATAAACTGAATGTATCTCCATCGAGATTTCCGGAAAGCCATCTTAAGATTCACTTAAAGTAAAAAACATCTGAAGCAACAAAATGTAACATCCAGGAGAAAGAGTTGATTGTTGAGTTTCATCCCATTCGTTAAATACTGATGATATGGTTCAGTGTCCAACCCGAGCTGCCAGCCTAAAGCATCAGGATTTGATGGAAGTCATATTTTCTTCACAGAAGAAGCACGATTTCTATAAGGTTAGATAGGAGGTACCATTGAGTCATTGTGGCTATAGTTCTTATAAGCTTCTTTGTTAGACAGTCATAAGTGATTAAATGTACAACAAGGAACTTCTAACTGGTTATGAAACGGTCTCAGTTTATCACTGATCCTTCTGTTTGAGCTAGATAAAAAGAATCAGTAAGAAGATTGGCTATTTCTTCATAGTTATTGTAGTTGTTTCACCAGGTTGATTTCCTTCTTTTCCATGTCAGGTAAGTCACAAAAATAAAAGCTCTTTTTTGTGGCAGGGTGGAAGGAAAAGAGCTGTCCAGTAGTCTGCTGGTACAAAGTTACGTTACTTTTGCTTTTTTCTAAGGGGTTGCCGGAACCTTAGACATTTTTATTTCATTGTTTGATATTGGTCGATGTTGCTTTGGATAATCATCTGCCCATTCCAGTATAGTAGACTCTATCTAGTAAGGACCCCATGATGTCTAGCCTGTCCGTCTTGCAGACAGGAGGTCTGAAAGGAGAGACTTCAGCTCTGATGCAGCACTGGAGACACAGCAGGAAGTCAGGGCTTTAAATGGTTGTTGCCGGGGTGGTCCCAGTCCTAGATCACATTTCCCCTCCACTGACAGGTGGAAGTGCAGACTGTGTGCACACAGCAGCATCTGTATTGCTACGTCCCTACCCTGTGTTGTCAACAGGCTTTTGTCTTGACTACAGTGAACGTGAACTCTGCTGCTGTCCACACCGGCTTCAGTTATACTGCATCACATTGTTATCACTGAGACTTCAGGTGTGTTTTTACACTTGAAGTCTATTTAAGCGTGCATATAAATATGCTTGTAAAACACACCCACATGAATTATTTTCATTGTTGTGCATCAACAAAACAAAGAAGATTGCTTGTTAAACTGCTGTCTTTATGTCCTGAAGAATTAAAAAAAAATATATGGGAACAGTAACAGTAGTTGAACAAAGTTACCTTACTTTTTTGAGCTAGTGTATCCAGAATGTAATATGCTTTCACTGAAACTGTCACTTGTACAACTATCTGCTATGTTAACATCATAGCTTAGATTTCTCTCTCTCTTCTTGCAAGTGGTGGATCAACTGTGAAATGGAGTCACACTGTTAATGTGACCAGACAGATTAAAACTGTTTGATGTAATGCTGTTCGTGTAAATATTACTCCCATAAAAAAAAAATAATAATAATAAGACTACTAAGCCAAGTCTGCTGCATTGGCCCTAGTGGATGGGCTCCCAAAACATTGCCCTGCTGTATATCTTCATGGGTGTTTACTGGCAGTGTGTGGAGGCAGTATTGTTGTGACATGTGAAACTGACACACAGTTGGGCTGGATAAACAGTATTGGTGTTAAAGGACTTTGAAGCTGTTGAAAAAACACTTCACAAAAGATCAGGTTCCCACCCCTGTGCAGGGCAGTGCAGACAGCACACCAGTTCATGGATACATGCATGCATGCATGCACGCTCGCACACGCACATGCACACATGTACACGTGCGCGCGTGCGCGCACACACACACACACACATATTAGTTATGAATGGGCAGGGGTTTACCACTGATCTTGAAGTGCCAACAGACTTCACAGCTGAGACTGATGTTAATGTCATTAGTTTTTCAGGCATAGGTCATACATGTAACAAGTAGGGCTGCCAATCAATTCAAGTTTTTAATCTTGAGTAATCACATCACTGTCCATAGTTAAAGGGATATTCCGGTGTAAGTTTAATCCATGTTCTAACACACCGTGACACCAAGTAGGACCCCCCCTCGAGAGAAAGCACCGGGGGTGGATGAGATCCGCCCTGAGTACCTCAAGTCTCTGGATGTTGTGGGGCTGTCTTGGTTGACACGTCTCTGCAGCATCGCGTGGCAGTCGGGGACAGTGCCTCTGGACTGGCAGACCGGGGTGGTGGTCCCCCTATTCAAAAAGGGGGACCGGAGGGTGTGTTCCAACTATCAGGGGGATCACACTCCTCAGCCTCCCTGGGAAAGTCTATTTCCAGGGTACTGGAGAGGAGAATTTGGCTGATAGTCAAACCTCGGATTCAGGAGGGGCCGCGGAACACCGGTCCAGCTCTATACCCTCCGCAGGGTGCTCGAGGGTTCATGGGAGTTTGCCCAACCAGTCCACATGTGTTTTGTGGACTTGGAGAAAGCATTCGACCGTGTCCCTCGTGGCATTCTGTGGGAGGTGCTCCGGGAGTACGGGGTCGGAGACCCTCTGTTAAGGGCTGTACGGTCCCTGTACGACCGGAGCAGGAGCTTGGTTGGCATTGACGGCAGTAAGTCAGACCTGTTCCCAGTGCATGTTGGACTCCAGCAGGGCTGCCCTTTGTCACCGGTTCTGTTCATTATTTTTATGGACAGAATTTCTAGGCGCAGCCACGGGCTGGAGGGGGTCTGGTTCGGGAGCCACTGGATTTCATCTCTGCTTTTCGCGGATGATGTGGTCTTGTTGGCTCCTTCGAGCCAGGACCTCCAGCATGTCCTGGGGTGGTTTGCAGCCGAGTGTGAAGCGGCTGGGATGAGAATCAGCACCTCCAAGTCCGAGGCCATGGTTCTCGATTGGAAAAAGGTGGCTTGCTCCCTCCAGGTTGGGGGAGAGTTCCTGCCTCAAGTGGAGGAGTTTAAGTATCTCGGGGTCTTGTTCAGAGTGAGGGAAGAATGGAACGTGAGATTGACAGGTGGATCGGTGCAGCGGCCGCAGTAATGCGGTCATTGTATCGGTCTGTCGTGGTGAAGAGAGAGCTGAGTCGAAAGGCGAAGCTCTCGATTTACAGGTCAATCTACGTTCCTACCCTCACCTATGGTCATGAACTTTGGGTCATGACCGAAAGAAGAAGATCCCGGATGCAAGTGGCTGAAATGAATTTCCTCCGCAGGGTGGCGGGGCGCTCCCTTAGAGATAGGGTGAGGAGCTCTGTCACATGGGAGGAGCTCGGAGTAGAGCCGCTGCTCCTCCATATCGAGAGGAGCCAGCTGAGGTGGCTTGGGCATCTGTTTCGGATGGCCCCGGGACGCCTCCCTCGAGAGGTGTTCCTGGCATGTCCCGCCGGGAGGAGACCCCGAGGAAGACCCATGACACGCTTGAGTGACTATGTCACTCAGCTGGCCTGGAAACGCCTTGGGATCCTCCCGGAAGAGCTGGAGGAAGTGTTCGGGGAGAGGGAAGTCTGGGTGTCCCTGCTCAGGAAGCTGACCCCGCAACCCGGCCCCGGATAAACAGACGAAAATGGATGGATGGATGGACATAATCATACATTTTCATCCTAGAGCCGCGGAACTCTACTGCACTCGGTAATCGACTCGTCGGGACTTCCCGTCAACAGGAAGCTGCTACAGGAGAGAGGTAAATTTTTTTAGCTTTTCAGTAGAAATCCAGCTAAGTTAGTGGAGTTTTGATGCCCTGGACTATGTGCTGAGACCCTGTTTGTACTGTTGCTTAAGTTTGGTGCTGTTCTGAGCATTATTTGTGGCTTTTTGATGGTGGTTTCTTGTTGGAGGCGTTTACTGCAATGTACTGTTATCGTGCGGTCATTTTCTGAGGTTGCTAAAACTCCGTAAATTAGCGGTCTGCTAACTTGATCTCTCGAGAGGGAGTCTAACACAGTTTCACGGTGTGTTAGACCATGGATTAAACTTACACCGGAATATCACTTTAACTTGTGATCAAGCGCAAATTATTCACACATTGTTTATCTGTTCTAAATGAACCTTAAAGGTATGAACATCTTTTTTTGTGCTCTTATCAACATGGGAGTGGATAAATATGCTTGCTTTATGTAAATGTATATTCATTAATATTTCAACGATCCAAAATGATGTCAAATAATAATAATAATAATACATTTAATTTATATAGCGCCTTTCAGGGTACCCAAGGACGTTTAACAGAGTGGAAAAAACAAAACAAACAATAGATGGTTTACCAAAAATACATGTAAGATAAAGAACCAGAAAAGTTGATTTTTGTGGCTGGACCTAGAGCTGATAGGCCTTATTCAAGAGATGGGTTTTTAAGTCTTTTATTGAAGGTCTCCAGAGAAATCTGTTTGCGGATTTCAGCTGGGAGAGTATTCCAGACAGTGGGGGCTATCACACAGAAGGCTCTGTCGCCGAGGGTTTGGTGTGAGGGATGGAGGGCTGGTGTGTGCCTGATGAGCACAGCTTCCGAGACTGGGTATAGGGGTAGAGGAGGTCAGACAGATATTGGGGGGCAAGGGAATGGAGAGATTTATAGGTCAGGAGGAGAAATTTGTAAGTGATGCGTGATTTGAGTGGGAGCCAGTGAAGGTGGCTGTGGAGATGGGGTGTGATGTGTTGTCATCGCTTGGTGTGGGTGAGGACCCTGGCAGCAGAGTTCTGCACATACTGGAGCCTGTCCAGGGTTTTGAAAGGGAGCCAAGACAGGACTCCATTACAGTAGTCCAGGCGGGAGGTGATGAAGGTATGGATGTTGGTCAGGGCCAGTGTGTTCACTGTCTTGATGTTCCTGTATGTGATGTTACGACTTATGAGCTGCTTGGGGACAGGAACAGTGAAAAGGATGGCATGGTGGTCAGATACAGCGATGTCCAGGCTCTGCAGATGGGAGGGAGCTGTGCCAGTGGAGCACACCAGATCCAGCGTGTGGCCTTTGACATGGGTGGGACCTTTAACATGTTGTGTGATGTTGAAGCAGACCAGGAGTGACAGGAATTCAGGGGCAAAGGGGCAGCTGGTGGAGTCCATATGGATGTTGAAATCACCAAGCAGGAGTGTAGATGTTGACATGGGGCAGATAGCCATGAGTACCTCAGACAGCTCAGACAGGAAGGTTGTGGAGGCTTTTGGAGGGCAGTAGATGAGGACAACCTGTAGCTGTGTATGCCCAGCCAGAGAGAAGCCTGCACACTCAAATAAGGTGACATTCAGCACTGGAAGTTGTTTAACCAGGATGTCGACTCCATGAATGACTGCCAGCCCACCACCACGGCTCTTGGAGCAGGGCTTCTGTATGTAAACATAGCCTGGGGGAGTAGCTTGATTTATAGTTAAGGAGTCCTGCTGATGCTGCCATGTTCCAGTTAGGCAAAGGAAGTCAATTTTCCTGTCTGTGATGAATAGCTGAATCTGTGATGAACAGCATTAAACAAACTAGTTTAGGGTGAAGTGACAGCAGAGGTCCAGGAGCTCCTGCACTGAGTATTTGAAGACCATGCCAGCAGCGGTGGAGCAGCGACCATCCAACATCACCACGAGCCGGGGGAGACCACAGTAGCAAAGGAGGGCGATACTGGAGTCAGGCGGTGAATAATCCTGAGGTTGTGGTGGAGGGAGGACCAATGGAGTAATGTTGGATAGCTCACAGAGTATTGAGTATGACGGTTTGAAAGATAGGGTTGCTAGGCTAGCAGCTGATCAGCAGAGAAAGATGAGGCCACAGAGTCAATTATTCAGGTGTGCAGCCTTCAAAGTTTGTAGCACGGCCCCAGAGCTTATAGAGACAACTTGGCTTTCTTTTTTCAACAGAAAAAGCAGTTTTGCTATGGATTGAGAAGCGGCGATATTCACACCAGCTTCCTCTCGCATGCGGGTTCCGATACCATCCAGAACATTATCCAATATAATATAAATACCGTCCAGAATATTCTCCATTATACCCTCAAAGGTACTTCATGCTCAAAAAATATACTGAAACCATAACATGGCAAACTCAAGCCCAACAAGCAACAACAGATGGGCACTGACCTGAATGTAACATTCCTCAGTAATACTGACACAATGTAGTGTTCAGCTTTACACTCGTAAAGATGAACTGAAAGATGTTAATCGACCTGCAGGCTGCAGCCACCCATTTAGCTATCGCTGTTGAAAGTTTGTCTTGTGTAGAGTTGTTCAGGCATCTCAGTTGTGAACTATACAGCGTAGTCTGCCTTTGGAGGGGGAGGAGGGCTCTCTGCATCAGCTGTGTGCTCGGCCAGCAGGTGGTATCTGAGACTCTGTGTACTCTGGTGGTAACTCAGTTCATATCAACACTAAATGCAAATCACTTTGTTCTTGTGGAGAGAACCATCTGGCAGGGCTTTGAAGCTCAACTTGTCATTCAAAAGACCCTTTTCTTTATCCATCTCTGCTCGAGGAGCTTTGTTTCTGCTGCCATCCACAACGTCGCTGCTGCATCGCTTCCTGATTTCCTAAATTGTGGGGCAGGCATAATGTTTGTGCGTTAATCACACAACAAAAATATTAACGGTGGTAAAAGGAATTTGCATGAACGCCTTATTAGCGCGTAAACTTTGACAGCCATAGTTAAAAGTATTAGAAACAATGAACCTCAGTCTAATCCAGTAGATAAATAAATGTGTTTTTGACAGTATGGGTGAGATGCATGCAAATTACATAGTTCTAATTATACACTGTACTATAGGAGTTGTTCTCCCTGTTGCCTTTGAGCCATGCCAATGTCACTGATACAAAAATGCCATTGTTGGTCTGTCCACTGCTACACCACACTGAAATATGCCAACCACTGCTGAAAACAATGCCATGGCTGACTCTGTTCATCCTCTGACTTCCTCATGTTGCCGTGAGGTTGACATTTTTGGTGTTAAATCAGATGTCTTGGCATCTACAGGATTTTAAAAACATTTTTAGGGCATTTAGCAGACGCTTGTCCAAAGTGACTTACAAATTCATTCATACATTGATGGTGGTGGCTGCCATGCAGAGTGCCAACCAGCACATCAGGAGCAATTCGGGGTTCAATATCTTGAACATAGACACTTCGACGAGCAGACCAGGGGAATCGAACCAGCGACCTCCACTAACACGTGGCTGGCTCTGCCCCTGTGCCTCAGCTTCTGAATGGATTCATTGACAGTTTATTAAAATGTTGTACAGCTTTGTATAGTGTCCATACAGTATGACAGATTTTGATGACTTTTGACTTTTCAAAATGTTCCTGTACTCAAGCATCATTGTGTGTAAGAGCTTATACCACAACTAGTGTGGCTGTAGGCTGGTATCTTGCGCATATACATTGCAACTGTACTACTTAACATAGACTTCCAACTGATCTATGCTAATGCTTCTTGATATCTGGATAAAATGTGTGTGAACATATTCACTGATACTGTTATTCAAGGGATGTGAGAATTGGCTACCATCTACATGGTGCAGATGGCCTTTTCACAGACTGCTAACAGAGGTGTTTGGTGTCTGGCACAGATAGAAAAGCAAAATGGTCCCAGTCAGGCAGGATTACTGTCTGATCTGTCAGTTAGGAGCTCACAGTCTACCTGGGTAACAGTATTATGCTAGTAATAGATTTTATTATTGCAGGTATCTCCCTTCTCCTTCACTCCAACATACCTCACCAGGGACAGGTATCCTGGTAGCTGTTTATAAAGAGCCATGACAAATGCTAATTAGTGTAATGGCCCCAGGTGTAGTGACACAGGGGCTTCCTCCTTTGACTGCCGTTTGCTCCATTGGTTTTTCATCATTGTTTGAGTGGTGTTGACCTCTCCCCCTGGCCTCAGCTCAGGGTATTGCTTACACTGGGGTGCTTTAGCACTATTATATCTTCCGCTCCTGTCCCGCTTACATTGCATCCCACTAGGTGATCACCAGCTCCGTGATGTCAACATGGAGGAGTGGAAGAGGATTCCAGTGGCAACCTGTGAAGCTCTGGTGAACTCCATGCCCAAGAGGGTTAAAGCAGTGCTGGAAAATAATGGTGGCCACAAAAAATATTGACACTTTGGGCCCAATTTGGACATTTTCACTTAGGGGTGTACTCACTTATGTTGCCAGCGGTTCAGACATTAATGGCTGTGTGTTGATTTATTTTGAGGGGACAGTAAATTTACACTGTTATACAAGTCGTACACTGACTACTTTACATTGTAGCAAAGTGTAATTTCTTCAGTGTTGTCCCATGAAAAGACACAATAAAATATTTACAAAAATGTCTCTCTCCCCCCCCCCCCTCCCTCCCTCTCTCTCTCTCTCTCTCTCTCTCTCTCTCTCTCTCTCTCTCCGCAGCGGACAGAGAAGGCTTTATAGCTCAACACACACACACAACACCATATTACGCACGAAATGCGTACGGTAGATAACCGTGTTGTTTTATACTGCCGTTTTTTTCAAATCCCTATACACAACAGGAATTTTTTTATTCATTAAAAACACACACAAAAAGGGCACTTTTTAATACGAGGTAAAAAGGGCAGGGGCTCAAGGACCCCTTGAGCCTCATGTGTACACGTGCCTGAATGGCAGCCAGAGAAGAGAGGAAAGAATTGCAGTGATGTGGGACATAATTAGTTTTAGTTAAAATACGACAGCACCATTTTGCACTTAGTCGAGCCACTAAGAATTGTTTAAGGCATGTAAAAAATTACAGTTGTCAAGAGGTCAAAGACATAGGCATGAGTAAACTTCTCCAAGTCTGTGGTTCAAAGTTCAGTTGTGACTGACTGTAGATTTGGTATTGGTTGCCGGTTGACCACTGATTGACCAGTCAATTAGTTTCTTGCACATTGATGACGGCCAAAGAATTTGGAATTTTGGAACAAGGCCACAAGCCTGTTCAGCATCAATGCATTGGCCTTATTTCTATTATACTTTCATAGTTTAATTTGTTATTTATATTATTCAGTTTATTCTAAATGTAACTTCTCTAAAGCAACTTCAGCTTCAACTTCAGCTTTACCTTTCATACTTGAATGCTGCCAGAGCAAAATTAAAAGCAATAAAAATAAAACACACAACAATAATTCAATGAGTAAAAAGCAGACAGATAAATAAATACAAAGGCATAGAAATAACAATAACTACAAGAGTGATCAAAAGGCTAGTGGATGAATAAAAGATAATTAATAAGGTAGGTTCAAGTATGGAGTAACAAGTAAATATATGTAAAGCAGGACATAAGAATTGAGTGACATAAAATAAATAACATTAAAGAAAAATAACTAAATGTCGAGGCACCTTAGTTAAAAGTCAGGCCAAAAAGATATGTATTTAGATGCTGTTTAAAAGTCTCCGCATAGGTGGAGTCCCTCAAATCCAGAGGCAGACTGTTCAAGAGGGGGCCATCTGAAAGCTGACTCCCCTTATGTTTTTCCCGAAATCTTTGGGACAACCAGGAGGCCAGCTGCTGAGGATCTGAGGAACCTGCTGGGTGCATATCTATGAAGCATGTCAGAAAGATAAGATGGTGCCTGGCCATTTAATGATTTAAAAACTAGTAAAAGGATCTTAAAGTGCCGCATTTTGAACTAGTTGTAGGTGGCCAATGGCTTTTTTAGGAAGACCAGAAAGGAGTGCATTACAATAGTCCAGCCTAGAGGTTATAAAAGCATGCATCAGTGTTTCTGTGTCAGCCTGCAAGAGAAATGCTCTGACCTTGGCAATGTTTCTCAAATGATAAATAGATATTTTTGTGACATTTCTGATGTGTGTATCAAATCAGAGATCAGAGTCTTGGATGATACCAAGGTTTTTCACCTGGTTCTTGGTGTGAAGCCCTAGTGACTTTAGGTGCACAGACATTTGCTCTCTCCAGGCTTTTCCCCAAATATTATGACCTCTGTTTTGTCCTCATTCAGCTGGAGGAAGTTCTTTGACATCTATGTATTCATGTCAAGTAAGCAGTTTACTAAGCTATCCAGTGGGCTTAGATCATCTGGGGATACAGAAACATATAATCGGGTGTCATCTGCATAGCTGTGAAATTCAACATTGTGCTTTCTTGTGTATAGATTAAAAAGGACTGGGCTTAGAATGGAGCCTTGTGGGTCCCCACAGGTTATATCCATTTTCTCTGAGGAGGAGTCACCCATGGAAACAAAGAACTCCCGGCCAGTCAGATATGACTTGAACCAATCTCAGACCATTCCTGAGAGACCAACCCAGTATCTATGGATAAGAATTTTGTGGTCGACAGTGTCAAAGGCTGCACTGAGCTCAAGGAGAACCAGAACTGAAAGGTTATTTAAGTCAATGTTTGTTCTTAGGTCGTTTACTACTTTGACCAATGCAGTCTCTGTGCTATGTTGGGCTCTAAACCGAACTGAAAAGTCTCAAAGATGTCATTATTTATTTATTTTTTAAGTTTGTACTTGATTAAAAATGACTTTTTCTAAAATCTTAGCTAAAAAAAGAGAGCTTAGATATGGGTCAGTAATTATTAAAATCTGAGGAATCCAAGTTACTTTTTTTGAGAATGGGTCTAGCCATGGCAGTCTTTAAAGCATCAGGGAAAGTGCCAATGAGTAAGGAGTGGTTTATAATCGTTAATAATTCCTCAGAAAGACAATTAAGAACAGCTTTAAAAAATGGGGTCTTTATGGGATCAAGTGAGCAGATAGAGGGTTTTAAGTCAGAGACCACCTTATTAATTATTTTGGTATCCACCAGAGTAAAAGAGTGCAAGGCATTTTTAACGTGTGTAGTGCTTTCTAAGGTGTTATGGGACACTGTCTGATTTATATTATTTCTGATTATAGTTGACTTACCGTTAAAATGCACTGCGAATTCACTGCACGTTGTTATGGAGAAAAAATCACTGGGGCAGGTAGAAATGGGGTTTATCAGTCTGTCAGTGGTTGTAAAAAGTAATCTGGGGTTTGTTCCGGTTCTTATTTATGAGTTTAGAGAAATGAGCCTGTCTGGAATTTCTCAGTGCCTTATTGTATTGTAAAAGTTGGTCACGTAGACCATCATATGCTGTGTCTCAATTTAGGGACTGCATCCTTCGAAGGACCCGGCCTTTGCGGTCTTTGAAGGTGAGTCCTTCGGAGAGAACTTCAAAGACTGCGTCAACCGTTGTTAAATGGGACGGTCTAGCCTTTGAAGCATTTCCTGGTTGCGTCACCAGCTGTTCCTTCCCTTACCCTTACGTCACGATTTTTGCCGCCCACGCCCGCGAAAGTGTCTACACCACGCGATGTTGCCATTTTCGTTCTTTCTTTCTTCTCTTTCAGGCGCGCAAAGAATCCAGGGATATGGGAGGCCGCGAAGGATAGTGCTTTTTGGAGTGCATCCTCCAAAAAGAGGTGAGAGAAGACCACATTTGTGGGATGCATTTGGAGGAGCCTTCGAATTGGGACAGCTTTCGTGTGGCGTTGTGACGTAATTGGCCTTCAAATGTGGCCACCGAAGGATGCAGACTCTGAATTGAGACACAGCACTAGTGTACCTGGAGTGCTTTTCCTCCATCTACATTCAGCTCTTCGGTAGTTTATTTTGAGCTTATTTACAGAATAAGCAGTAGGTGTTTTTTGAACAGCAGTCAAACTGTGTTTATGATTGTGTTGTCATGTTATCTTTCTTTTCTGTGTTGTACCAGTGATTTTCTTTTGTGTTGTACTAGTGATTTGATTGTGTGCGCATCTTGTTCAGTATGAGGGTTTTTAAATGGAGTGCAGGGGCACTCTTATGCTAGCATCAAAATCGCTATTTTTAAAACACCAAGAGGGCTTGACACAACATGAAACTTTGCTCGTAGTATCACCAGGGTCTCTACACATGAACACGAGCATTGAGAACATTGTTTGTAGCATAAGAGTGCCCCTGCACTCTATTGAAAATTAGCTTGCCCGAAACTGAAACTACAGTAAATCTTAAAAGTGCCTCTTTCGTCGTAATTATGCATTTACAAGAAGATTTGTCTCATATTCAATCACAAATAAAGCCTTGGTTGCTTTTTGGCGAGAGTTTCACTTTAAGTTTCTCACTCTTGTCTCTCAGCGTAGCACTGATGGCTTCTGGAAGTCAGTAGCCAGGTACGTTCCAAGGGAGCCCAGTGACATGCGCATCCTTAACCCCTACTTCATCCAAGAGGCCTCCTTTAAGCTGATTGGCTTACCTCACAACAATGGACAGATGGGCCGAGGGGTGAGTGACATATTTTCTTCAGCTCCTTGTAAAAAGGTCAGGAGCCGACTCCTCTGTGAACACGCAACAGCAGCTACACAGAGCCTGAAAACAGTGTGACATTATAAATAGTACCATGCTTCACATCTGTGAGATATCCACACATTAACTATACAGTGGAAAAAAAGGCTTTTCTGCTGGACATTGATGTGTTCTGGTGTACAGGTTACTACCTGCTTCATGCAAAGTCTTTATCTGTCTTCAGAATATCCCAACCCTGGGGGCAGTTGCCATAACAATGGCCCTGCATAACTGTGATGAAGTAGCTGTGGCTGGATTTGGCTACAACATGAGCACCCCCCATGCCCCTCTGCATTACTATGAGAAGATCAGGATGTCAGCCATCAAAGAGGTAACTACAGAATTGCTTTGGTAAGATACCACAGTAGTTCTGAAACTGATGCTGGACGGGTCAGAACTGTCATTTGATGGGCACTAAAAAATTGATTATCTCACTTCAGTTCCAACCAGCCTAAAAGAAGGCTGTTACCACTGTGGGCCTCTCTCAAAACCAAGAATGCGAAGAAACGCCTTGTGTTCTTCCAAGCCGTTCTTGGAAAAATGATCTTGCAGGATCACAAGCACACAGAACAAAATGTTATGAATATAACTTCTGTTCCCTGAGGTACAACACATATATTATGGGATATCACACCTGCACATATATACGTGCACCACCACAGTAATCCTTCAGTTCGATAGCCGCTCTTCACTGAGCACGGCTGCGCAGCGGAGCAACGTAGTGTTGTACCTCGTTCCTCTCCTTCAGAGAACAGAAGTTATATTCATAACGTACAACACATATATTATTGGACATGTATACACACCCAGCAGAGCAGCCACCAAACCGGAGTCAAACCTCCAACACTCCAGTGCATCGTAGACCCAGCAGAAAGGACAGAGTGAGCCACCGAAAGGGCTGTCACGTCCAAACGATAAAACTGAACAAAAGTGTGCGGTGATGACCAACTGGCTGCAGCGCAGATATCACTCACAGAAACCCCTTTAAACAAGGCCCACAAGGCCGCCATGCCCCTGGTTGAATGTGCCCTCACACCTTGGGGCAACGGAAGACCCCTGCTGCCGTATGCTATGGAGATAGCCTCCACAATCCAGTGGGACAGCCGCTGTTTAGACAGCGGCTTGCCCTTAGCCAGATTAGCAAAACATACAAACAACTGGTCGCATAAACGCACACCCTTGGTGCGGTCTATCTAAGTGCGTAGTGCACGCACAGGGCACAAGGAATGTAACCTCCTCTGCTCCTCAGATGAGAACGGAGGGGGCCAGTAGCTCAAGAGCTCAAAAGTCATAGAGCTATAGGCTGTGGGGATAACCTTAGGCAAATACGCCGCATTAGTGCGCAGTGTAACCTTAGATCCATCTGATGTGTACTGGGTATAAGAGGGATGCACAGACAAAGCATGAAGGTCGCCCACTCGCTTTGCAGAAGTCAAAGCAAGTAGCAGTGCAGTCTTGTATGAAAGAAATTTCATATCTGCAGACTCAATAGGCTCAAATGGGGGTCCACAAAGAGCCTCAAGCACCAACACTAAATCCCATTAGGGAACGCTGGGTTTGAACACAGGCCTCAGCCTGCGGACTCCCTTCAGTAAGGGGAAAGCAAGAGGGTGAGCGCCTGGCGTCACTCCATCAAAACCAACATGGCATGCAGATATAGCCGCCAAATAGACCTTAATTGTTGAGAAAGAGAGACCCTTATCCAGCAGCTCCTGAAGGAACGTCAAAACATCCACAATAGAGCACTGAAATGGGAGTACATTTCGGTCCTGACACCACTGCTCAAACGCCCGCCATTTGTAGGCATATAGGCCCCTAGTAGATGATGTCCTCTCACTCTGGATCGTTGCCACCACATTTGGGGGCAGACCCTGAGCTATCAAATTGGACCTCTGAACAGGTAGGCATGTAGTCGCCACAGCTCTGGGCGTGGGTGAATCACCTCTCCTCCTGCCTGGGAGAGGAGGTCCCTGTGAAGAGGAAGCTGCCAAGGCCTTGCCGCCAGCAGCCTGATTATCTCGCCGTACCACGACCTCGCCGGCCAGCGAGGAGCCACCAGGATCAGGTAGAGCCGCTGCTGGCGCACCCTCTCCAGAACAGAGAAAATCATTTCCACCGGGGGAAATGCATACAGCAGCGTGTTGGGCCATGTGTGCGCTAGCGCATTCATTCCCAGGGGGGGCGTTGCGGTCCGTTATGGAAAAGAACAGGTCCGGCCCCAGGTTCAAGTGCCCTGGAACATGTGTGGCTCTGACAGACAGAAAATGAGCACTGCACCACAGCAACAGAGAGTGAGACAGTTTTAACAGGGGGAGGGAGCGTGTCCCTCCCTGCTTGTTTATATAGAAAACCACCGTAGTGTTGTCCGTCCTGATCAGAACATGATGGCCTGTAAGAACGGGACGAAAATGCTTCAGAGCTAAAAGGGTTGCTGCAGGGAGCCTGCATTGTGCTGGCGTCCAAACCCCTCTCACTGCTGCGCCCCTGCACAGAGCCCCCTCAGGGATGCGTCTGTGGACACCACCTTGTGAAAAGACACCCTCCCTATACGGGACCCTTGTTGTAATAAACCGGGTTCCCTCCACGGAAGAAGAGCTGACATGCAAGACGGAGTTATCGTCAGCCCCCTCTGGAGGTGACGAGGAGCGCACAGCTGGGTAGAGTGAGTCCAGCATTGAAACGCTTGCATCTTTAACAGCCCGAGCGGCACTACAGCGATCATAGATGCCATCATGCCTGTCAGCTGTAAAATCGTCCAGAAACGCAGTTTGCATCCCAACTGAAAATGAGTGAGGCAGTGGTGAAAGGCAGCCACCCGGTGCTCTAACAGACGTGCTCGGCTCGAAACGGAGCATATTTCCAACCCGAGGAAAGAAAACTGTTGGCTCGGGGTCAGTGAGCTTTTCTGTAGATTTACTGAAAAGCCCAGCATTTGGATGTGCGACAGGGTCAGTGACAGCTGAGCCGCTGCTCGCTCTCTGGAGCTCGCAATAATAGCCCAATCGTCCAGATAGGCTAATATGCGAACACCTTTCTCCCGGAGCGGAGCCAACGCCGCCTCGACACATTTGGTGAATGTTCGGGGTGCGAGTGACAAGCCGAACGGCAGAACTAGGTATTCGTAGGCTGTGCCCTTGAATGCAAACCTTAGAAACTGCCTGTGGTCGGGGTGAATCGCTACGTGAAAGTAAGCGTCTGTCAGATCGATAGTTGTAAACCAATCTCTGAGTGTAAGCATTTTGAACCTGTAAGTTTGTAGGTATTTGCTTAACACTCGCAAGTCGAGAATAGGACGGAGCCCTCCACCTTTCTTCGGAACAACGAAATAGCGGCTGTACCAGCCTTTGTTCGCTTCCGAAGTGGGAACAACTCGTATCGCTCTCTTGTTCAACAAGCTGTTTATTTCTTCCCTCATAACTGCTGCTGCTTCGCCTCGTACAACTGTGTTTATTACAGAGTGAAAGCGAGGCGGCCGGGTCCTGAACTGTAAGCGGTAACCCGTGGCAACAGTTCTCTCCAACCAAAGTGAGACTGTGCATGCGCGCCACCAAGGAAGATGAACAGCTAGCCAACTGACCTGCAGCACTGTGGGGGAGGGGCTGTCGCCGTCTAGCGTGCCGGGGGGGAACAGCAGCACTGGTCTGCTCCGGCTTATTTGATTTGCAATGTTTTGAGAACAAAACGAAATCTTTATTGAATTCAATAAATGCACATTTACAACATTCACACAGTGAACAGGCACCATTTTTGGGGCATTTGTGTGTGAGGGGGAGTTGTGCTTGGGAGACTGTGTTAGGGGAGTGCAACGCCTCTCGGGACTTGACCCCTGAACAAAACTTAAACGTGGCCTTTTTTGATCCCACTAGGACGGCTGCTGCTTCTTCCTCCTGGGCGCTGAGCCCCTCTGGAGGCCCAGTGGCGGACCCTTGCTCCAAACTGAGGGGCATGGGTCCTGACTGGGTGCTTACTGCTTCACCAGCTGGGGTCCCGACCTCGCCAGCGTCACAGACCTCTTGGGAGGAGGCAGTGCCAGTTTGTGCAAGTTGACTGGCTGTTTGGGCTTAGCATCACGTCTGGGGATGATGCTGCTCAGAGCCTCGGTCTGTTTCTTTCGTAGCTCAAACTTAGCCTGGATGGCGTCGAGCGACTGTCCAAACAAACCGTCAGCCGACACTGGCTCATCCAAATAGACAGCTCTGTCCCTGTCCGGAACGTCGGAGGGAGTCAGCCACAGGTGCCTCTGTGCCACCACCGTGGAAGCCATCCCTCATCCCAGGGAGAGCGCTGCACAGTGGGACACTCGGAGGATGTAATCTGTAGCGATTCTAACCTCGTTAAGGAGAGGGGACAGTGGACTGTCAGGAGGCATGCCTGACCCGAGTTCCGCCAGACACATAGCTTGATATGTCTGAAGCATGGTGACGGAGCTCGGGCCGTGCTTGCCTGTGTTCGGATGCGGAGAACCTGCAGTGCTTGGATGGGAGCGTGGTGGGGCCGCGACACCATGGTTCTGGGCCGGGGCAAGACATGCTGCCAGGGACGCCTCCATAGGCGGAGGGTTGACCAAACCAGCTTTTTCAGCTCCATCCAGGTCCAAAAACTGTCCATAGCCGGGCACCGTGGCGCGGGTAGACAGCGGTTTGTTCCACGTCGAGATGAGCTCCTCGACAAAATCAGGGAATATGGGCAGGTTGTTCCTGATAGTCGTCGGTTTGGGAGAAAGGAAAAACCCTGAGAACTGTGACTGCTTCTGAGCCGATGGAGAAGAGGGCCAGTCCACCTCCAGTTTCTCAGCTGCACGGCGGTACAGTGAGAGGAAGGATGCGTCAACCTTGTCAACCGGCGCAGCAGCGGCGGCGTACTGACCCGACGACAGTGGCTCCTGTTCATCCTCCGATAAGCCATGCACATCCAGGCCGATGTCCAGCGCGTCATCGTCCTCATGGTAAGAGGCTAGCCTGGGTAGCGGCTGGCTAGTGCCCTCGGAGGGGGCCGGCTCAAACCCCGCTAGCCCGTCAGCACACTCCATATGGTCTGCCCAGCTTCCAACAGGGTCTTCGACCAAGAGCTCCTCACCGCCGGACTCAGACAAAGCCGGGTCCCTCAACTCGGAGAGGAGGGGGTCGTGCCGAGCAATGGCTGTCTTTCCCAGGACTCTCTCCACATACTTGACCCGTCTCTCAAGGGTTGAGCTCCGGAGCTGGAGGCAGGACTCACAGGACTCGAGCTCGGTCAACGCTCTCCTGGCGTGGACAGTCCCCAGGCAGACGGGACACGCTTCGTGGAAGTCCTTTTCGTGCAGGGAGAGGCCGCACCCCTGAGGACAGGGGCAAACAGAAGACTTTCTCTTTGCTTGCTTAGGCTGCGCGCTCATATCGAGACACAAAAACCAAAAGAAAGCAGACGAAATTTGCGCTCCGCGGGTAGCCAGCGGCTAACACCAACAGGGGCAGTTACGCTAAATTTGAGCTGGCAGTAGCCACAACAAGACCAAGCTAACTGGCAGCAGCTAGTTAGCCTGACTCGGTAGAGGTGTTCTTAGCGAGGTGAAGAGCTTAAGAACTGAAGGATGACTGTGGCAGTGCACGTATATATGTGTAGGCGGGCCGCATATACGTCACCACAGGTCATCTGCCATAAAGGCTTGAATAGAGGTGTCTTCAGTCAGGCCACGCGGGGGCGTGATATCCCATAATATATGTGTTGTATCGAGTGAATCAACTGAAAGGGAACACTGTGGACAGTTTGAGACAATGCATTCCAGCTGGTGTGAAGTAATATCAGCAACAGTGGCTGCCGGCTGTGCTCAAACATCAGTTAATCCAGTTTGTCACATGCAATCACATAGGGTCAAACCAGTAAGTGTGATAACAAATTCACAACAACTGTGTAATGAATGTCTAATAATAATGATGATAATAACTATAATAAAATGCCAGTCTCCATTCATACTGCTTGTTATTTATTTTGAACATTGGGGTTACATTACATAATATCAATTAAAGGTCCCATATTATACTGTTTTTCATCAATTTCACACAGCTGTCAGAGGTCCAACAACACTGTATTTGAAATACATATATATAAAGGAATGAAATACATGTATTTGAAATACATATATATAAAGGAAGACCAAGAGTCACCTCTACTGCTGAGGATAAGTTTATCCGAGTCACCAGCCTCAGAAATTGCAAGTTAACAGCATCTCAGATTAGAGCCCAGATGAATGCCACAAAGAGTTCTAGTAGCAGACACATCTCTACACCAACTGTTCAGAGGAGACTGCGCGAATCAGGCTTTTATGTTCAAATAGCTGCAAAAAAAAAACACTACTAAGGAAAATCAACAGACAGAAGAGATTTGTTTGTGCCAAGAAACACAAGAAATGGACATTAGACCAGTGGAAATCTGTGCTTTGGTCTGATGAGTCCATATTTAAGATGTACATATATATATATATATATATATATATATATATATATATATATATATATATATACATATATGTATTAGGGCTGTCAGTTTAACGCGTTAATTAGATTAATTAATTACACTGCAAATTAGCGCGTTATGAAAATTAATGCAATTAATTCTGAGATTCTGAGTAGCAATTCAATGCGCGAGCATTTTAAATTCGGCCCATTGAATGATCCGTAGGCTATTGGCAGTGGCACGTCACTGTAGCACTAGCACCTAGGAACTAGCGAAGCTGAAATAGGGACACTCAGATCCACAAACCTGTCTCGCGCTGTGAGAAGGCAGAATCGCGACACTACTTCCAGTCCAGATCAGCCCTATGAGCTGTAACCACATTAACACTGCAGCGGTCGTTCGCCAATTCTCCGGCGTTGTTCGTTCACACAGAGCGAAACATCGCTGTAAAGACGAACCGCTGTGTAATTCACACAGAAAGCCGGCGCTGCGGCTCCTAAAGAGACGCGACCGTACACGTCATGATGATGACGTGTGTGTGTTTAAGGGGTTACCCCGGTGTCTCCCCTGTCAATCAAAACCGACGGAGACTGTCTTCCAGGGTAAAGTTCACTGAAGTTTCGGTCCAGAGGGCTGACCGTCGCGGAGATTATTTTCCATCAGAAACACTCGGTGAGGTAAAGTTTATTGTCGGTGACAGACGCATGGCAGAAATGTGACGAGGAGTCTGTAGGATGGGCGGGAGGAAGGACGCTTCTCCACGTACAGCTGTGGTATTTTTAACTTGTTGCTAAAGACACTTACAGTTACTACGTTACCTTAGTTTGGTTCTGTAACGTTGTTTTGTGGGAAATTTCTCTGTAATAAGTTGAGTGAAGGATCTGTGCAGTTAACAGACCATCAGATCGACACGCCCTCCACAATACTGCACCTCTGATACTATCAGACAAGTATCATATACATAAATTATTGAAATGTAACATAAAAAAAACATTTTTAATTTAGAAAGAAAAAAAATCGAGGTTTGTATTGAACTGTGGGTCAAAAATCGTGATACAAACCGAATGGTGAGTTTGGTGTATCGTTACAGCCCTAGTCGCTAGTCAAAGCAGGGTGACAACAGACATGGACACGACTCAGGGGAGCTAGGCAAGCACATCGTTGCTAGGGCCTTTGAAGGGCAAGTTCTTCTCTTCTTAGTGAATTGAATTGATTAGTCATGCAATACAATTTTGTAAATGTCCTAGAATTCGAATTCTTTATTTGTGTACCTTTAGCAGATATGAGATTAAAATGCGATTAATTAATTACAAATCCTGTAATTAATTAGATTTTTTTTTTTTTATCGCCTGACAGCCCTAATATGTATATATGTATATATATATGTGTATATGTATATACAGTATGTATGTATATGTATATATATTAATATATATATATATAAGAAATTATTATATGTTGAGTTCAGTTTCACGTCATTCTTTCTTTGCAGGTGGAGTTGGCCTTTATATTTGGTAAAGGGTAGTTCTTCCTTGGCAATGAAATGAAACGAAAATGCTATGTTAAACTTAAATATTTATTCGGCCTCCTCAGCACACTGATTAACAGCTTCTTGTCTTCTAAATGCAACTTACAGTGGAGTTGCATTTTCATTGGAGCACAGGTCACAGCCTATTTTATGCCTTAGACTAGCATGCAGTGCCAGCATGATCTGCAAATTTCATGTTCCCCACATGTTGCAGGTATTGACTGCAAAATTTGCAGTTCATGGAATTCATCTCTCTGAGACCTTAACCAGTCAAATTCACGCAGCCATTCTTCAGGAAAACAGTATTCATGCCCTTTTTTGCCACATTTGTGTCTTCAGACTCATCTTCTGAGTTAGGATTTGACTCTGGCACAGTGCTAAACTACTGGAGAATATAACCCAGAGATTCCACCGGATACATGTTCGCTGCCTTACGGCTCCGATCCGGTTTTGCTCTACTGTCCGCCGTCCAGCAACCCCCGCCGGTTGCGTTTTGAGTCTGCCATGGTGCAATATTGTCGACAACTGGCGTTGCAAGACCGAGTAGTTTGCGCGATAATCACATAATCACTCGCGACCAAAGTTATAAGTATGTGTTATAAAAACAACATGAAGTGATCCCGACTGAAGGATTAGTCGAAGAGCTTGTATTTGCCTCTTTTTTTTAGATTTGTGTGCTGGCGTCAACAGAGAGTGTTTTATTTTGAAAAGTAACCCAATGCTATATTGTTGTTTTGGTGTGTGACTTCCTGTCTGCTCTCTGCTAAATTTGACTGAATTGCTGCGATGTGCTCCAGCATCCACTGAAATAGAAGTCCTGCGTATCTGCTGAGCTGGAACGGAGCAGATACGCAGCACAGCGGACCTGGTGGAAGTTAAGACTACAGTGAAACCTATCAGTAATGCAGCAGACACGTATCTGATGTAATCGCGGGGTAAGCGTTAAGAGTTTGTTTCGTCATTGTTCGCTAAAAGTGAAACCTTCTCCTTTCACGCTCTGAACAACTTTAGGAACCTCCCCCTCCACACATCAGCCACTTACAGTGCCATTCCCCATTCCCTGCCCCTCTCACACACATTACCCTGCCACCTGTCATTCCAGATTCCAGATTCTTTGATTCGCCCCTTCCACTTCGCTCTCGCAACTTACTGTATTTCGCATGCGCAAGATAGTAACTCACACTCGTGAGATAGTAAATAAGATGCAGTGGCACTCTGGCTCGAATGATTAATGGAGTGAACGTTGTGGTGTTAGAACAACAATGATGGGATGCTGGAATCATGAACAAGTGCCGTTTACTTAAATAACCTATATTGTAACAGTTCTCAGTAGCAGCTTCATATCGTACATAGTCGCCATCTTGTTGTACTCTGACCTCTCCACGTACAGGTGTTAACTACGACCTGACTTATACAACAGCGTCCCCTTGTGGTATAGAGCAATAGTATATCGGTTGTATGTAATAACAGAACACAACAAACGTGTTTAGCGTCACCGCAAAAGCCGAGAGAATGTGGTCTGTGTGAGACCGTCGTGGAAATCTGAAGGTATTTTAGTAAATTTAGGTTTTCTGTGTATATCCTGTTTTCTATTTATGTTATGTACAATGTATATATACAGTGCAAACTATACTATAAACAATAAACAATAATAATATATACAACAAAACAGTAGAGAGATCAGAGTTGTCTCTGTCAGGCAGAGGTGAGAGAGTTATTATGTAAAGTGATGGCTTGTGGCAGGAAAGATTTCCTGTATCTGTTGTTATGACAGCGAAGCTGAAGCAGCTTTTTGGAGAAGGTGCTCCGCTGTCTGACCAGAGTGAGGTGGGGTCGGTGGAGAGGATTATCCATGATGGATAACAGTTTTTTCAGTGTCCTCCTCTCCATCACAGCCCCCAGAGTGTCCTGTTTACAGCCAATCACAGAGTCAGCTTTCCTGATTAGTTTGTTGAGTCTGTTGGTGTCGCTGGCTCCGATGCTGCTCCCCCAACAAACTACAGCAAAGAAAAGCACACTGGCCACCACAGACTGATAAAAGATTTCCAACATCTTGCTGCACACGTTGTAGGATCTCAGCTTCCTCAGGAAGTAAAGTCTGCTCATCCCCTTCTTGTAAACAGCTTCAGTGTTAGATCTCCAGTCCAGTCTGTGGTTGATGGTAACACCAAGGTACTTGTAATCCTCCACCGCCTCCACATCCCTTTCCAGAATGCACAGTGGTTGGAAAGCCGACCTCCTCTTCTTCCTAAAATCTATCACCATCTCTCTGGTCTTGCTGATGTTCAGCCGCAGGTGATTCTGTCCAGTCCACTCCACGAAGTTGTCCACCAGTGCCCTGTACTCCTCCTCCTGTCCCTCACTTATACACCAAACAACAGCCGAGTCGTCAGAAAACTTCTGCAGGTGACACGACCTGGTGTTGTACTGAAAGTCAGTGGTGTATAAGGTGAATAGGAAAGGAGACAGTACAGTCCCCTGTGGAGCTCTTGTATCACTGACCACCGCATCAGGCAGAACACTGCCCCTACGGACAAACTGTGGCCTGCCTGTCAGGTAGTCAGTAATCCAGGAGATCATTGTGTCGTCTACACCCATCACCTGCAGCTTCTCCCCCAGTAGCAGCGGCTGAATGGTGTTAAAAGCACTGGAGAAATCAAAGAATGTGATTCTCACAGTACCTCCTCCACCACCCAGGTGCGAATGGGCTCGTTGCAGCAGGTAGATGACAGCGTCATCAACTCCCAAGTGGGCCTGGTAAGCAAATTGCAGAGGGTCTAGCAGGGCTCTCACCTGTGGCCTCAGGTGGGCCAAGACCAGCACCTTCATCACGTAAGATGTGAGGGCCACTGGTCGGTAGTCATTGAGGTCTGATGGTGTCGACTTCTTTGGCACAAGAACCAGGCAGGACGTCTTCCAAAGCACCGGTATTCTCTCCTGACGCAGGCTCAGGTTGTAGAGGTGTTGTAGGTCAGGAGACAGCTGGCTGGCACATGTCTTAAGGATCCTGGGGCTGATACCGTCAGGGCCTGCAGCCTTCTGCTGGTGGAGTCTCTCCAGCTGTCTCCTAACCTGGCCTGTAGTCACAGTCATGCGGGGGAGGGTGCTGGTGTCTACAGTGAAGAAGGAGGAGGAGGGGGAGGAGAGCTCATAGCGGGAGTGAGGGGGGAGGGGAGGAAGCATTTGGGTGTGGGGGACTGGAAGTGTTGGGGAGATCCCCACACACCCCCACTGCCTCTGAATATGATACTATATGCACCTGCATCCATTGTTATTCGTTTGTCCTGATTGGCAGTAGTCACTGCTGCAGTTTTATTTCATAAATTAATTATAACCAAACTACTATTACCTTGACAGCTCCTCCATCATCATGGCTAGCATAATAGCTAATAAAACCTACACCTGGACACTCATCATGGATCATCAAAAAACCTATTACATGTACCTCTTGCCATTACACAATAACAATAATAAAACACTTTATTAACTTTTAACAATTAAAATTATGTGATGGTGTCGATCCATGATAATAAGCCTGCATTTAACTGAATGCACTGTTTAATTATGTCTAAAGGCGCATGAATTACTATGTCGCGCACGTGTCTTACTAAGTTACTAAGTCACACGCGCGAGATACAGTGAGTCGCGTGTGAGTGATAGTAAGACAGGCACGCAAGATTGAAAAAAAACAAAAAGTCCATGTCACCTCCAGGGCTCAGTAGGTCGCACATGCGCGACTAAATGTAAAGTCACAATTTTGGTCTCAAAATGGGACCACTGGGTCGCAGTCTGGAGCCCTGTACTGAATTTAGGTACACATTACAGGTACCTGTATTTTACATGAGCATTTCCATTTTATGCAACATCATGCTTCCACTCCACTATAATCTTGATACTAGAACTTTGCAGATTTCAGTTTTTCTTCCTCTTCCTGTCCAGTGAAAACCATGTATGTGCAGATGCTTCTGATGTTAAATGTTTGTGATATACTGAAAGATGAAGTGTTCCTTTATGTTTTGGATCAGCTAAAAATGCAACCTTACGAAGCTGAAACAGTTACATTGTTCTCACAGGACAGCGACACTGAAAAAAATGCGATGATCTTATTGAAATGGGATGCATTGCTTTATATTAAACTAGCTAACAGTATATAAAGATGTTAAAATGTGCTCAGCCTTATAAGTCTACAGCAGTAAAATGACACATACACATTATTGCAGCAGGACTATTAATCCACATCAGTTATTAAAACACTAACAGTTTCTGCATAATGAGTACTTTTATTCTGAGCCCTTTAAATTTATTTAGTTATTATTACTTACATATGTATACTTCAGTCGGGTTGTGGATGCAGGACTTTGACTTGCAGTGGAGTATTTTCATTAGTAATTTTACAGAAGTAAAGGATCTTGATATGCTTTTTTTCTTTCACAGCTGATGATAAGTAGAGTAGATATTAAATACATGTAATGACAGAAAAACAGATATTGGCTCTCTTCTGCTGTTGGAGTCATCTGCTGTGTTGGCTGCAGTGATTTGTGTGACTGTGGGCAGCAGCATTGTTTCATCAAAGCTGTCCATTTATTATGTGAAAATTGCCCCCTTGTATCCCCTAAATGCCAGCAACAGTTTCTGAATGATGTCAGTTTACCTTGAATTGATTAAAACTGAAAAAATGCAGAAGTGAGTTTCCCACTCCTCCACAAAAATGCCAAAATACACTGAGTGTGTAAAAAATACCATAAATACACTGTAGTGGGACTTTTACTTCCACTTTCCAGGGGGAATACATACTTAACAGCATAATGGGTCCTTCCAAATATTGGCTAATGTAAATGGCTGATGTACCCACATGCAACTTCCTCTGGAGCCACAAAAGGCTCATACTACTATGTTCACAGTTCACTGTGTAGACTATTTGAAAATGGGAGATACTTCATGTGTCAATGTTTGTAGGATAAAGACAGTCTATAGTACTCCACAGGGGTTGACAGCTTGTCATGAAAAAAACACCCACTCAGATGCTTGAGGCTGAGAAGTTGTTTCCACAGATATGCTTTGACAAAGATTTTACCCCTTTGTGAACAAATGAAATATGCACAACCGCTACAGTATCCTCATATTCTATTCAGTTTGACTTAAAGTAATAAGTCTAGCTGATGAAGTTTGAAACTTTGTGAACATCCATGTGATACTTCGATTGGCTTTTTTTGCTAGATTTATGAGACCCGAGTTAATTTGAGAAAGACTTAATCTGAGCATACTACATGGTGGTAAATTTGCAGTTGAGGTTGATGATTCATCTCCTCCATCCACAGGTGTGTAACCAACTATTTTCTGCACATTTTAATCTTAATGGACAACTCCCACACAATATAATATACCCAACAATTTTTTCGACCAACATGCTTTTGATTGGCTTTCTAGATTTATGCTACACTGGAACAGTTTACTGTGACCTTTTGTTAATTTAACACACCTCTCAGGAATCTAGGAGGGATTTACCCAGCATGTTAAGTAGTGGCCTGGGGTGTGCATGCAGTCTCAAGAGATGTAAAATTGCTGGGGACTGGATTTTGAGAGCATAGCAGTCACAGCTTGATATATTGATGTCCAAGTTGCCATTGACTCCACTTTACAGTCTGACAGTGTCCAGTCTGCTAATAAATCACTCTTAGCCAGGGTAATTGAAACAGTCATGCAATCCCCTTCATCTTATTTTCATAGCCGACCACCGTTTTGTGTTTGTTCATGAAGGCACAGAGCTGCTTGGCCCCGCCCCTGGCATGTATGAATGAGACAGGCAAGAAAGTTTCTGCTTTCCAACATCCTCCATTAGTTACAGGGACTGATCAGTTTTGATGCCAGCTGGCATTTTTTTCAACAAAGGGGCAACACCATGATGAGCTTTTTTATTCACCTCATTATTGAAATGACATAGTCAGATTAAATAACAAACAATCATATCACTTCATTAGGCAAAGAGGAAAACGTGTTAACTGCAACTGCCGGCAAATGTTATCAGCTGTAGCTGGTTATTAATATGTCCACAAACATCACTGAAGTTGTTTGTTGGTCTGAATTGATGATCTCACTTCCTGCAAAGCTGGTAAACAGAGGTTTCTGTAATTCCAATTCAACCTCTTGGAACACATCAGGGTTCTGAGCGGATCATCTTAAAATCTTTGAATTTATCACACCTTTCTAGGACCTAAAGCTTTTTTTAGGGCATCATTCTCACTGAAGCAAAGACCAGACACCCGGCATCGTGACCAACCTTAAACCTACGTTGTATCTGCTCAGGCAATACTACAGTTGCTGGACCCGAGTGGCTTTATTGGGCAGTTTAATCTGAATGCAAGTGTCATTCAGTTATTCTTCCATCACTGAATACACTAGTTCAATTAGTCTTACAGACAGTAATGTGTAAGAAAGCTAATGCTGTGACAAGCTATGACAAACCTTTCCTGCCCCTTGACATGTCTTGCCAAAGATAAAAAAAAAACAAGGTTTCACTAGAATTTTTCAGTCCTGCTTAGACAGCAGAAGAGATCAAGCGGCAGCAGCAGGGGCTGAGTCAAATGCTGCTATGGAGTCAGACAGTTTCCCAGCAGACTTCAGTCTGTACAGGAAGTCCTGGAAACACTCACATCCCCTTAGACTCAATCTAATATGTTATCAGATATATTTACATTGGATAAGTTTGTACGCAGTCTCCAGTTGCTGTTACTTATGACAGGGTAGCATATTAACATACTATACAGACAATCTGTGATTTCTGTTCGTCTACCATCCTGCAGTCAGTCTGCATCAATGATGTTAACAGAGTCCACTTCTCCTGGTCCTTCTGTAGTCCTGCGCTCTGTACGCATCAATGAAGAAAACACAGAGTCCAACACAATGATGTAATCATAGAGTCCACCTCCCCTCGGCGCAGTGTAGTCCTGTCGGTCTGCCTGGCAAGTGCAGCAGCTTGATCCGAGAAGTTGTGGTGCCCATGGTCATGCAGTAGGTGGAGAGCAACTGCAGCCTCTGGCTCTAAAAACTGTGGCTGCCTCAACCTTGTGAGATGACTGTTGTCCATGTGTGCATGACATCAGAGCAAGTCATCATCGAGGTGGACTCAAATCTAACTAACGTGCTTTGTGCAGCACTCGTTGGTGATTGGTTCTGCAGAGGCCTGGCCCGTCTCCAACAGGCCTAATTTCTGGTATTCTGCTGAGTTTCGACCATGACATACAGAGAAGGCTCAACAGTGTGTTCCAGCATAACACATTTGTCACTAACAAATGCTGCTCACGACCAGACAACAACCAGGCAATCAATCATCCTCAGATGATCAGTATATAATCACCTTGTGAATATTAGGAAGTGTATCACTAATGTAATATCTTTATAAATGTTTTTTTAAATTGGTAATTTTTCTGTTAACTGTGATAACTGTTTTTCATAAAGAAATTAAAACTTTTGTCACCTAAACATTCAGATTCAAGGTTCTAGTAAAACATATTGGAATGCTTCCTCACCAAGAGTAAGATAAACAGATCAATTTCACTCTGAGGTCTGTGGAAGTATGCAGTTTGCAGCTACTCTTGACTGATCCAGGCCCAAAGTTTTCCATCCCTATTGTTCAGACAAGCTCCAAGTGAAGAAGAAAGGATACTTTGTCCTGTACTGTAATCCTTTGTTTCTCTATCTCACTCCCAGTTTTTATCTGTTTTCTCTCTCTAACCTTCACTCTCCACTCAGTATTCTGTCCCTGCAGCGTTCAAACAAGAACCAACTGTGCATGTAATAACACAACTGAAGAGGGAAGATAGTTATCCTCCTGACAAAGCAGCACTTTCAGTCAGTCAGAGGTTGTTAAACAGGAAATCCATTCTAAAATCAAACCTACCAAATGATGCAACTAACAATTGATCTGCCTTTTGTTTCACTTTTTTCCAATAATCAGTTTGTCCAAGGTCACATCTTAAACAGTCCAAACCCCAAAATAGGAATGATATAGATTATATCAAATTCTGCTTGAAAAATGACTTAGACCCTCAATAATCTAAACTCATTCATTTTAGTGACTGCTCATAGATGACGTCTTGCTGACAAACCTTTGACAAATAACTTAGTCAGCACATGTCAGCAGATGACTAATAAGATTATAAATGAATAGGATACAGACAATGACATTTGATCACACCAGTGTTAGCAAGCTGCTCCACTGGCTCTGATTAGCATCTTACAGTATAAGCAACATAAGCCTGGTTGAGAAGGTCATGATATGCAGCCTACAGACAGCTTCGGCTGTCTCTGGCTATCACGTGACCTTTTCCTTGCCACTGAGATCTGATCACACTGTGTGGAGAAACAAGACTATAAGTGTAAGATTGTAAGATAATGTATCCAGATACAGATCAGATGTTAATACAAGGTGTTCACATAACAGTAGCATCACTGACTTTTCAGAAATATGGGCTTATCTTGCTGGATGGGACAACAACAAATGTAATATTAAATATGAACTGACTCACATGAACAATTAATCCTGACATTATATGTCAGTGACGTCTTTGATCAGAGTCACACTTGTCATTTCTCCTCACTCCCTCCCCACATTTCTGTCAGACTTTACTGTCAGCGCTGATCAAAGGCAAAAATACAATACATAAATAAATGCGAGATGTTTACTTTCCATCCAAAGCATTTGCTTTAAAAGATAAACAACTTTTATTTTGTGATCACAGAAGAAAACTAATTAATTAGAAAACAGTACACTGTATATAATATAAATAAATATGATAAATATTAACACCGTAAATTAACACAACTGGCAGCAGCGTCACATTATCTAACTGTTTTATATGGTTTGATTTCTGTAATTGTACTTTACAGCTTCTTCCTGGTTGATTACAACATATAAATACTTTACATTTAGTTAACTGATATGCAGAAATAAAAAGATTCAATGGAAATAATAGACTTAGAAAATATGAATTCAGAAATGGACATTTATTTAAACAAATCATTTTTATTACAGTTGGAAATTTCAAGTATGCATTCTTTGATACGGGGACGCTTTTAAACCTGGCACAGGGATGTATGTCAGTATTTTGGTGCCCTAGGCAACATCTTAGCTGGCTCTCCCTTGCATCGCAGTCAATTTCACAATCAATTTTCATACACTCACACAGAAACTGCATGTATGTATTAAAGATTTTATTTATTTTAAGTCAAGAAAAAAGTGATAAAAATACAATATAAATAAGGCATTGCGCAAACATATTATCGCTCAGCCTCAGAGCGCCATCTCTCACTTATCTATTGTCAGCCGCTTTGCAAAACGACCTCCAACTCCTTCCATGTTGCCATGTGGGTATTGTGCTCCCGGCTATCCTCATGAACCTTCAGCAAGTGGCTTGCATTTTTCCAGTCCTTTAGTCCTTCCTTATTAAGTCTGTATTCTTTTGGAGGAAACATTTAGCAGCAGAAGCAGTGCAAGCTATCATTTCTGTTTGAGTACATCAGCCAGCTTCTTCTGATTTTTTCAGCATTGACTAAGACTCTGTTACAAAAGTCATGTTGACACTCTCCCATCTTTGTTTTTGGGAAATGTGTAACTGCTTTTTATTTGAAATGGTCCTCTGTGAACTAACTCTCATCTCACTTTGTCAGTTAGAAGAGATGGCCAGTCAGCATGCAGCCTTTAGTCCTGATGCTGTGTCACTCTGCTGTGCTGAGATAGAGGGAAGGGAGCACCTGATGCTGTGTCACTGGGCTGGTGGTGAAATACTTTAAAAGTGCATCTGAAGACAGAACATTATTACTTATGCAGATGACACCTCAGTGGTTGGACTCATCCAAGGCGAGGACGGGACAGCGTACAGGGCCGAGGTGGAGGAACTGTCGCTATGGTGCTCAGACAACAACCTGACCCTGAATGTCCAAAAGACAAAAGAACTCATCATTGACTTCAGGAAGAACATACAGGACTACAACCTCCTCCTCATAAATGGAGAACAGGTGGAGACTGTCACCACCTTCAGGTTTCTGGGCACCCACATCTCCGCAGAATTTATTCCTGGACCTACAACATAAGGGCCCTGGTTAAGAAGGCTCAGCAGCCACTACACTTCCTGCGTGTCCTCAGGAAAAACAAACTGGACACAAAGCTGCTGCTGGCCTTCTATCACTCCTCTGTGGAGAGCGTACTGACGTACTGTCTGGGTGAGTGGTACGCAGGCTCAACAGCGGCTGCCCTCTGACCGGCCTGGAACACATCGCCACATCCTGCTGCCTCAGGAGAACCAAGGCCATCACAGGAGACCCCTCACACCCTGCCTACCCCCTGTTTGATCTGTTGCCCTCTGGGAGACGCTACAGGTCAACAAAGTCCCACACCAGCAGCTTCTTCCCCTGCCCCCCCCCCCCCCCCCCCCCCCCGCGACAAGAACAAACCCAATCTATCTCCTCCTACCTCCCTTTAGCACCTTAAAGGGCTATATATATATAATTTATTTATATTACTATTTGTTCTATGTGTTGCTTTTTTATTTGTTGCTGCGGGAGCACCCTCAATTTCATTGTACCCTCCTGTACAATGACAATAAAGACTATTCTATTCTATTCTATTCTATTCTATTGTCATTGCAATACAATTCATACATATATTAGAGATGCACCGATCCACTTTTTTCCGATCCAATCCCAATACCGATACCGGGAATGAGCGTATCGACCGATACCTGATACCGATCCGATACCGTTGAATTAATAATAAACTGAATACCTTCCACCATGTGAAAGGGACTAAAGGCACCAGACTTTCCTAACTAAAACAAAATAATCAAACAGTTACCGAACATTGTAAACATGTGTAACGTTAATAATAATAATAATAATAATAATAATAACATTTAATAACATTTAATTTATATAGTGCCTGTCAGGGTACCCAAGGATACACGTAACAAAGTGGAACAAACAAAACAAAGAATGAATGTAGCGCTTGTCAGATAGCACGGAGGAAACACTAGCACCGAAGTCAGTAGCACCGTCCGTAAACAAACTAGCGTCTGGAGGCTCCGTGCACACAGCGGGGGCGACTATCCAGCATCGCTGCGAGCCGGGGAGACCGCAGCAGCAGAGGAGGAGACAAAGCAGAATAACCCTGAGGTTGTGGTGGAGGGAGGACCAACGGAGCAACGATGGACAGCCCACATAGTATTGAGTACGTCGGTTTGAAAGTTAAGTTTTAACCTTGGGACCCAAAATGGTCCTTCATAAAAGTGTAATAAAAATGTCATATATACATTTTTTTTTTCAATTTCACCGCATCAAATCTTTTCAACAACTTCAGATCTAACCATAGATATAAAGTTTTTATGATTTTGTTAAGTTTTTTTTAATGTTTTTATGCCCTTTTTATCATAAAAACACCAGATTTTTCTCAATGAGAAAAACAGAAAATTTGAACATTTCCAAAAATAAGGTTCAAAGTGGAATATTTAGGATGAGGTTATTAGAGCCTTGACTAGGTCAAAAATTGATAACAACATTGATTTTGATGCATTAATATTTTTGGAGCAATGACAGTTTATTCAACAAACTTACAAGTTTTAACCTTGGGACCCAAAATGGTCCCTCATTGAAAATGTAATAAAAATGTCATATATAACTATTTTTTTTTTTCAATTTCGCTGCATCAAATCTTTTCAACAACTTCAGACCTAACCATAGATATAACATTTTTTATATTTTTTAATTAGGGTCCGGGCAGCTAAGCTGCCAAGGACCCTATTGTATTCCTAGGCATTCCTTCTTTCTTTCTTTCTTTCTTCCAAGGAAGTCATACTTCCCATTGGCGAAAACTCACCAAACTTTACAGAAATGTCCGGCCCCGTGCCAGATTTACTTAATTCCAAGGACATGTCAATATTCCTTCTGGGGGGGGCACAATAAGCATTTACATTTAAAAACTTTAAAAATACCTACAAAATCAACAGTACATGCTACAGTTTTGAAACTTTCGCCAAACTGTAGCCCCAATACTGCTGAAACTTTAGTCCACTTAAACTTATTACAAATTATGAAGTCCATCACTCAGTTTTTTTCAAAACCTGTAAAACTTATAAAACCTATCTCCTCAACAAACAAATCACCAACATTTCCGTGCTGTCAAGATGCAATTTATGTATTATCAGATTTTTGTTCAGGTAACAGAATTTCTGACATTTTGACCATTTTTGAAATCTGCCTTGACAACAGCTGCTCGGACAGTGACTCCCTGAGTCGACAAATGAAGCTACACAGCATGTCTCACTTCCAGCCAATTCGCTCAGTGAGTTAGGAGCTGGTTGTTGGTGTCAGGGGTTGTGGGTTCGAGACCCAGCAAGGATGATGATGATGGTAGATCAAAATGTCAGCTGTCCTCAGCATGAAATACAAGACATTTTGTCTTGATGGTGGCATCACAGCAAGCCTCTAAATCAGTGTTTTTCAACTCTGTTCCTCGGGGAACACTGCCCTGCATGTTTTAGATGTTTCCTGCTCCAACACATCTGATTCAAATGAATGCCTCCTCGTCAGGCTTCTGCAGAGCTTGATGATTGGCCGATAATGTCAATCAGGTGTGTTGGAGCAGGAAACATCTAAAACATGCAGGACAGTGTTCCCCTAGGAACAGGGTTGAAAAACACTGCTCTAAATTAAATAAAAACAAATAGCTTGGACCGGACCATGGGTGAAAGCTAACCAAATTTTGCATATGGGTCCGGTCTCATGCCAGATTACCTCAGCTGTAAACCCAGGCCAATATGGTGGCGCTACAGCAAGCATCTAAAGTTCAAAGTATTGAAAATTCATAACAAATCAACCCGCTAGAACTTCACACTTTCATCAAACTGTAGAAACTTTTGTACATTTAAACCTGTTAAAAATTATGAAGTCCATGAAGTTATGATGCTTTTTTTAAACTATAAAACTTATAAAAGCCTCCTCCCACAATTTTTGCGTACAGTGCATGAAAATGTTTGACTGTGAACACTACTGTAAACATATACCTGCAAATTGATAAATAAATCTTCAATGTTCATGAAAAAATTGAACATTTTTCAGAGTCATGGTAGATGATGTTTGACAAATATCAGAATTTTACCTAAAAAAATGAATTTTTGAGAACATTTTGAATTCTGCTCTCATGTGAGTAATTGCAGTCAATGCAAGCAGCATTTTTAAACATTGGTTATTCACTTATGGAGCAAATCATTTTTAAAAACAAATTACCAACATCTCCATGCTGCAATATGTGTATTTTCAGATTTTTGTCTTGATAACTGAATTTTTTACAGTGGTTTCAAATCTTCCTGCACAACAGTGAATGGCTTACTCAATTTGTGAAGCCACCATTGTATTGCCATTTGCCAATTAGCTCAGAACGATAGATGACAGTCTTTGGTTCCAGAAGTTGTGAGTTGTGAGTTCAAGCCTGAAGTGGTCCAAAATGAACATTGTTGTCAACTGTCTTGTCTTCCTATTCTCCTGTTTGTTGCTCAGAATTGCCTAAATTTGCCAAAAATAGCCCGGACCCGACCCATCGCTGCGCAGCAGCTATCATATTTTTTTATGTTTTTATGCCCTTTTTGTCATAAAACTCCGGTTTTTTATCAATGAGAAAAACACAAAATATGGATATTTTCCAAAAATAAAGTGCAAAGTGGAATATTTAGGATGAGGTTATTAGAGCCTTGACTAGGTCAATAATTGATAACAACATTGATTTTGATGCATTATTATTTTTGGAGCAATGACAGTTTATTCAACAAACTTACAAGTTTTAACCTTGGGACCCAAAATGGTCCCTCATTAAATTGCATTAAAAATGTCATATATAAATATTTTTTTTCACTTTCACTGCATCAAATCTTTTCAACAACTTCAGACCTAACCATAGAAATAAAGTTTTTTTTATATTTTTTAATGTTTTTTTTATGTTTTTATGCCCTTTTTGTCTTAAAACACCTGATTTTATCAATGAGAAAAACACAAAATATGAATATTGTCCAAAAATAAAGTGCAAAGTGGAATATTTAGGATGAGGTTATTACAGCCTTGACTAGGTCAATAATTGATAATAACATTGATTTTGATACATTATTATTTTTGGTCTAGGTGGCCCACAGCCCCTTTGCATCTGTTGTAATCCAGGATGATCTGAGGTTTTCGTTTTCCAGATTCCTGGACCTCTGGCTCCCGATGTCTTGAGCTCAAGACAAGAACATTCTTGCCTTTCTTCAGGACATAAGAAACAGCAGTCCTGTTGCGGGTGAATGTAAACACAGAGGAAAGCACCTCTCTGTGTCTGATGTTGAGCACCTGAGGGGGGAGCTCAGGTTTATTGGACCTAAGTGTCCCCACCAGGGGGGGTGCTGTGCCCCTGTAAAGCTGCAGGCCTAGCAACGCTCCTGCCACCCGCATCCCTTGGTTGTGCTCTCCAGGTGTTGAGGCAGGCTTCCCTGTATACACTTGGAGCCTCCAGGCATACATGGTCTGCACGTCACAGAGAGCCCAAATCTTCAACCCATACTTTGCAGGTTTGGAGGGCATATACTGTCTGAATGAACAGCAGCCCCCCGCTGTTCATCAATGCATATGTCCCTCCCTGGGTTAAAAAGCTCAGGGAGGCGGATGCTCCATCTGCTCCACAGGTCCTTGTTCAGGGCCAGCTTGTCTCTTGTGCAGCGGTCTGGCCGAGACAGTCTGTCATCGAACCACACGGCTGATCTGCAAAAACCTCTTCTGGGACATTGATGCAACAAAAATTGCACGTCCCGTCTCATTGTCTTGTTGTGGGCACTTTCTGAGATTTGAGGGGGGCTGCCATACTGTGTGATGTTTGATTGGTTGCCTGGTTACGCTGCCGCTTAAATCTGACGTGAGCGGAAGGAGCGGGGTAGTGTGGGAAAAAGCGAACGGGGAGTCTCGTGGATGGATAAGGCGGACGCCCGGGAAAAGGAAGGTGATTCAAAGAGAGAAAGAACCCCCTCAACCTCCAGAGTGAATTATGCTTTATTTATTGTCTCGTCTAAACAAACCAATGAACTGACTAAACTGCGACCGAGGGTCGATGGACAGGGTTTGACGCAACCAAGAATGGCAGGGACTCTTTATGTGTGGGAGACCACAGGAGTTTCCCATGTTTGGTTCTCCATGGGGAAGTGTCATCCTCCATTGCCTCTTCCTCCTCCTCCTCCTCCACCACCTCTTCATCCTCCTCCTCCACCTCTTCATCCTCTTCCTCCTCCAAGCTGAAGGACCCCTCTGTGCCTGGCAGGAATTCCTCCCCTGATCCCTCCTGGCTTTCAGATGAATCCTCACTGCTGGTAACATCTACCTCAGTGACATACTGCTCACTCTCACTGCAAGGCTGCAACAGGAGCCTCCTCTAGCTTCTCTTCATGGCTGGCTGCTGGAGAAATGACCAGCCAGACAAGGCTGCAAACTATTCTCACAGACTTCAAACATGCACCTGCGTAAACATGCTGTGAAACACATCCAACAGGAGAGGTGGCTCTCTGCTGAACAACAAACAGCAAAAACAAAAAGCAAACAGCTCATTTGGTCTTTGATTATTCAGATTTCACACACACACACACACACACACACTCTTTTGTATCACTCCCATGAACCAAGACCATTGACCATGTTTTTATTGCCATGCATTTCGCAAAGTAAGAAAACCAGGCCTCCATTGAAACTGTATGTGATAAAGCTCTGCTGGCCCTGGGGGCTTGTGGGGGTGGGGGGGGGGGGTCATCAGACCTAAAATCTGTTTCCCCTGTATTTTGAAGGCAGTGGTTTAGATTTATTAGGTATTCATGGGAAAAGCATTATATCAAAAATATGTGGTTATAATGGGAGTCAATGTGTCCAAATCGGGCCCGAGGTGAAAGAGTGTAGTTATACATGCGAATCTCCTATTCTATACACCTTACAATAGAGGGGATCATGGAATTTTAAAAGTATTGATAAAAAAAAAATCCTGGCCAAGTTTCATATAATTAGCCTTTAAACTGACCGATATATTGAGAATCAAAGACGTCAAAAAAGCAAGAGTGTACACGTTTGGTACCCTAAGGTGCCTCGAGGGTTAAGGTGGAGTAACATTAACACACGTCGACTCAGCTATTTATTGATTATTAAACAATGCTGCTATCATCCGAAGTAAGCTAGCAAGCTAACACTCTGCTCCAACAACGGCAACTATGATCATTAAACTACTAATTTCCTTTCGCTTCATCACACTGACGTTACTGTACCTGTATCTTCTTCACGTCTTTTTCATCTTTCCTTCTTTTCCTTCACTGGGTGCCGGATGGTTTCAGTATTTTTGGACCTTGTGGTTCCGCTACAGTATCAGTAAATCTCTCTCCTGGTCTTGGGGTCTCAGTCCAGTCAGCTTCAGGCAGCTGGCTTCTCGACCCACCCCCCTCACAGAGGACAGGTACAGTGCACTGAGCCAGAACCCAGAAGAAAGGCCTCTCCGTTATTTAATAGTCTTTGCTATGTTGTTATGTTGCTGTGGGCTTATATAACATACAATATAATATATTTCGATAATAGTAGTAATGGCACTGGTAAGAAATATATATATTTTTTATTTTTTGTTATTATTATTTTTTTCTCCCCCCGTTTTCGGCGCCCCCCGCGGATGACAGTGCCCCTAGCATTTGCCTATACTGCCTATGCCCAGGGCCGGCTCTTGTCGGTGGTAATGGGAGATAGTTTCCTCTGCAGGGTGAGACAGTAGGAGATTTATGTTAGAAGCAAAGCGGTCTTAAAGACAAGGAGTCAGGGGTAGGGTGATGGTCCTCTGGACAACAGTCAGTAGCCCCATTCACACTGCCGTTTGGATGCGGGGATCCTGCGCCAATTCTTCACCTCCGCCTCTCTGTGTGAATGTCCCGGAAGCGACGATTGGTGAAATTTTGCTCCAGCACTGATCTGCCTCTGCAGGTAGTGTCAGAGGCGCAGTGTTGGCGAACCGAACCAGTGTGAATGGATGAGCCGGCTGCGCGTATCGAGGGCGTGTCGGTCTGACAGTCTGGTAACTACACCACGTTCCAAATTATTATGCAAGTTACATGTTGACACAGGACCACTTCTTTGATATCACCTTCACAATTCTTGCATCCATTGAACTTGTGAGTTTTTGGAGAGTTACTGCTTGAATTTCTTTGCAGGATGTCAGAATAGCCTCCCAAAGCTGTTGTTTTGATGCGAACTGCCTCCCACCCTCATAGATCTTTTGCTTGAGGATGCTTCAAAGGTTCTCAATAGAGTTGAGGTCAGGGGAGGATGGGGGGCCACACCATGAGTTTCTCTCCTTTTATGCCCATAGCAGCCAGTGACACAGAGGTATTGTTTGCAGCATGAGATGGTGCATTGTCATGCATGAAGACGATTTTGCTTTGGAAGGCATGGTTCTTCTTTTTGTACCATGGAAGAAAGTGGTCAGTCAAAAACTCTATATACTTTGCAGAGGTCATTTTCACACCTCAGGGACCCTAAAGGGGCCTAGCAGCTCTCTCCCCATGATTCCAGCCTAAAACATGACTTCACCACTTCCTTGCTGACGTCGCAGCCTTGTTGGGACATGATGGCCATCGACAAACCATCCACTACTCCATCCATCTGGACCATCTAGGGTTGTACAGCACTCATCAGTAAACAAGACTGCTGGAAAATTAGTCTTCATGTATTTCTGGGCCCAATGCAACTGTTTCTGCTTGTGAGCATTGGTTAGGGGTGGCCGAATAGTAGGTTTATGCAAACTGCAAGCATCTGGAGGATCCTACACTTTCGGTCCTACACGGTTCGTGGGACTCCAGAGGCACCAGCAGCTTCAAATACCTGTTTGCTGCTTTGTAATGGCATTTTAGCAGCTGCTCTCTGAATCCGATGAAATTGTCTGGCAGAAACCTTCCTCATTAGGTCTTTATCTGCACGAGCCCGTCTGTGCTCTGAATCAGCCACAAATCTCTTCATGGTACAATGATCACGCTTACGTATTCGTGAAATAACTAACGTTTTCATATCTTGTCCAAGGCATTGAACTATTTGACACTTTTCAGCAGCGGAGAGATCCTTTTTCTTTCCCATACTGCTTGAAACCTGTGGCCTGCTTAATGATTTGGACTGTCCGTCTTAAGTAGTTTTCCTTTAATAGGGCTCACCTGGCAGACGAATTGTCACAAGTGTCTGAGATTGATTTCAGTGATCCAAAGAGCCCTGAGACACAATACCATCCATGAGTTTAATTGAAAAACAATAAATTAAATGTTTATGACACTTAAATCCAATTTTCATAATAATATATAATAATTTGGAATGCGGTGTATACGGGTCCCTCACTCAACAAAATAAAGAGAAATGTCCGACAAAGCAACGTTACATCACAAAAAAGAAGTAACATAGTAACTGTAGCTGTCTTTGGCAGCTTATATGAGGAAAAAAATACCGCAGTTATGCATGGAGAAGCGTCTGTCCTCCTGTCTGTCCTTCCGCCCGTCACTCCCGCCTGTCTCCGGCAAAAACACAGAGTCCCTGCGAGTGACAGAGTCAGACAGCGTCAGTTTACTGATGCCAATTATTTAATTATGTAATTTAGAGAGAGAAACTCTGTTCTCTGTTTGAAAAGGGCTAGTGTGACAGACAACTGTCAGGCACAGACAATAAAAAAGGCAGTAAGAAAAGTATTTTCATTTGATGATTTTAGGATGGTAACAATCAAGCAAGAGGGATTAGCCCACCTGTGGTCTCTGTGAAGTGGACAATCTAAAGCAGGACAACATGGAGGGTCTCCTCCGAGTCCTCTCCCTGGAACAGACAGTCTGGACGTCTTTGTTGGTGCATTTGCTTATAAGAGAAAAAAACCTTTGCAAGATTTCACAAGTCAATGTGACACATGACTGAAATGAATCGATAGTGATACTGCATTGTAGCTCAGCATAACTGAGTAACTCAACTAAAGTTAATGTTAACAGCAGTCTTCAATGTGATTCACAGTCTTTCATGTGATAACTAATGTCAACTATTCAGCACGGAGAAGAGAGGACAAACTCACAAACCCATTAGCACAATAATGCTAATAGCTGCAAACCAAGCAAACAAACACAAACCAATATTGTTATTCATGAATCTATCTTACCTGCACTACAACAATAATCAACCAAGTTTAATGTCTTGTAATGTTAACTCTACCCTTCAGTCACAGCATGGTAAGCTAAGAGGACCACTCATAAAGTGCAGGTTCAGATGAAAGGTCCTCAAAAAGGAAGTCCAGAATTGGCTTCATGACTTCCTGTTCAGTGTGTCTTCTCCCTAAATATAGTATGGTTCTGTAGTTCCATGGCCTGTTTCAACATCATAACCAGAATTCTGTTGAAAAACAGGCTGCATGCCAACTGTGAAAGGAGGTTTTATTTGTTTCAGAACCAAGAAATTGATTCACTTCCGAACCAGCAATATACTCCTTGTCTATAGAAAGGCCCTCTACAGCCTGCTTATACAACTGATTATCAGTAATAGATGTAACCTCCTCTCTCACTGAAGCCCTATTGGGAGAACAAAAGGAGAACAAAACTCTGACAACTTAACAAAAATGACCAACAGTGAAAAGAACAAGTTAAGGACAACACAAGCTAGGTGCCACAAGCATTAGGCTACATCATTTTAATATTTTGGCACTTCTTACAGAGTTAATAGCAGAATAAAATACTACCAAGGCAGACAACACACCATTGCAACATATTTGTTGTTGTTGTGAATGCAACAACTCAGTCTCGAGCACTGTGAAGTCCCCACAATTAATCGCAATCAAAAACAACTTTGCGACACAAGAGTACATTTTTATTAGCAGCCTGCCTTAAGTAACAGCCCGCAGTTTGAAAACCTCTGCTGTGGACAGAATGACCAGCCCACATCACCATCATAATCCTAAGCCCCACCTCTTTCAGGGAAACATGCTGACCATTTTTTGTGCAACATGAGTATCAAGAGAGGGACGTCAACAGGCTCTTTAAGAGGCAGAACCCCCGCAAAGCAGCCGGACCAGATTCTGTCTCTCCATCCACCCTGAAGCACTGTGCTGACCAGCTGTCTCCGGTGTTCACGGACATCTTCAACACCTCATTGGAGACATGTCATGTGCCAGCCTGCTTCAAGTCATCCACCATCATCCCTGTCCCCAAAAAAGCAAGGACCACAGGACTAAATGACTACAGACCTGTTGCCCTTACCTCTGTGGTCATGAAGTCTTTTGAGCGCCTTGTGCTGTCCCACCTGAAAGCCATAACGGACCCACTCCTGGACCCCCTGCAGTTCGCCTACAGAGCCAACAGGTCTGTAGATGATGCTGTTAACATGGCCCTGCACTTCACCCTCCAGCATCTGGACTCCCCAGGAACCTACGCCAGGATCCTGTTTGTGGACTTCAGCTCTGCATTTAACACCATCATCCCAGCTCCAGGACATGCTCTCCTAGCTCCACGTGCCTGACTCCACCTGCAGGTGGATCACAGACTTCCTGTCTGACAGGAAACAGCATGTGAAGTTAGGGAAAAATGTCTCTGACTCCCAGACCCTCAGCACCGGTTCCCCCAAAGGCTGCATTCTTTCTCCTCTCCTCTTCTCCCTGTACACCAACAGCTGCACCTCCAGTCACCAGTGCGCCAAGCTACTGAAGTTCATGGATGACTCCTCCCTCATTGGGCTCATCTCTGGTGGAGATAAGTCCACCTACAGATGGGAGCTTGACCATCTGGTGACCTGGTACAGCCAGAACAACCTGGAGCTAAACGCTCTAAAAACAGTGGAGAGAGTTGTGGACTTTAGAAAGAACCCAGCCCCACATGCCCCCATCATCCTGTGTGATTCCCTAGTTGACTTTGTGGAGTCCTTCTGCTTCCTGGGTACCATCATCACCCAGGACCTCAAGTGGGAGCTGAACATCAGCTCCCTCACCAAGAAAGCCCAGCAGAGAATGTACTTCCTGCGACAGTTGGGGAAGTTCAACCTACCAAAGAAGATGATGGTGCACTTCTACACCGCCATCATCGAGTCCATCCTCACCTCATCCATCACCATCTGGTACGCTGCTGCCACTTGCCAAGGACAAGGGCAGACTGCAGCGTATCATTCGTTTCACTGAGAAGGCAATCGGCCGCAACCTGCCATCCCTACAGGACCTGTATGCCTCTAGGACCCTGAGGCATGCAGGCAAGATTGTGGCTGATCCCTCCCACCCCAGCCACAAACTCTTTGAACCCCTCCCCTCTGGCAGGAGGCTACGGTCCATCAGGACCAAAACCTTTCGTCACAAAAACAGTTTTTTCCCGTCTGCAGCTGGCCTCATTAACAAGGCCCGAATCCCCCACTGACACTGACTCTTATTCCCACCCTACATACATACATTACATTAATGTACTCCCGTCTTCTGTACAGTTCTGTATCTTTTCTTATCTTTCTTATTTTTATTTATCTATATTCTTTATTAAAAAATGTTATTCTTGTGTGATTTTTGTAAGACTGTACATTTCTGTGTGATTTATATTTTTATCTCTTTATTTTTTGTGTGATTGTATATTTAAGCACCATTGCACCTAGACAAATTCCTTGTTTGTGTAAAAACCTACCTGGCAATAAATCTTATTCTGATTCTGATTCTGATTCTGTTCCCATCATATTGTGTCACTTATGTGCTGTGTCTCTGTGCCCTCTGCAGTCCTGGACTCACAACATATCTAAAGAGAAGGAGTTCCTGGTCAAGCTGGTGAAGGCTGGAGTCATCCAGGACTGGACCGGTGGGATCTGTGGTGCAGGATGCTGATGGTCTGCACTCAGCTTCAAGGCTCCTCAGTGCAGCACTGTGCTTACCTACTCTGCCATCACCTGAAGAAGGAACCTTGAGGCTCTGTGGGACATGTCACCAGCAGAGAGCAGCAGCTTTCACACACAGTGCTCAGGGCAGACACTGTGAGTGCATGAGGACTACTGAACAGGACACGTTGTCCCAGTGTTGCATAGGGACACATTGTCAGCAATCAGCCTCTGCGTTGTGTGGCAGTATTTAGCTTGTCCTATTTGCAGGTTAGTATATTTACATGAATTTGATATCCAGCTCAGGGGTACGTCAGCAGTGTTGGGATAAAACCTGCACGATGACCAGGCTGCCCTCCTGCTAAAACTGCTGATGGCTAGAGAGGGGAGAAGAGGATGAAGATGTTGGGTTAATGAAGTGTTGAGATTGTGCCAAGAATACCTTTACAAGTGTCCTTCTGCTCACACTCTGAATGTAATCTGCACCAAACTCATATCTTCCTCTTTGTGTGTTAAACAGAATGCACACTACACTACATGACACATAAGTCAGCCGTCCTGACCGGTCTCAGACATCTGAGGGTAATCCCTCCTGTCTGTCTTAAGTTCGTTCACTTGAGTGGCTCAGAGTCAACATGAAGCTTCTTCAGCAGTAGCACTGATCAAACAGATGCAGAGCAGTGGGAAAATGTTGAAGATAATATGATCCCTCAACACTCATCCCTTCAAGTCCACTGGAGTCACATTTCACTTCCAATGCAGCCAAAGCAGCTTGTGTCTCTGAATGAGAGGAAATTAACAAAATTCACTTGTGAATGTACAGCATAAAGATGTCTATATTTATTGACAGTTGACTTTGTGTCTTTGTTCTGATGAAGAATGAGCGCTGTACTTCTGAATCAAGAGTGGAGACATAAGAATGGGGTGTAACCATATCAGTGGGCGCCACGAGTTACTTCAGCTCATTTAAAAAGTCTGACCTGCATCTCAGGTCATGCTGTTGAGTGCCGGGGGCTGTCACAATTCTCAAAATTCATAATTCGATTGAATTAAAAAAATGTTTTATAAAAAAATAAAAAATAAGTAATTCAGCACCAATGGCTCGCCATTCTTCAATTATCACACTCAGATTAAACCCTCTTTTATGAAGAGGGTTTAATCTGGACAATAAAGGATGTTTGAAAAAAAAAATAAACAGAACATGGTCAGTTAACTCCAGTACCAGTCAGCTGATCTTCTTCATCACACAATATCGGAGTCTGGAAGTGAGGTAGTTGTGTCGTCTTTCAAGGGTTTTTTTTTTGTTGTTTTTTCTATGGCAGGTTGGAGAATCCAGTGATCCAAATGGAAAGCTCATTTTGATAAATTTTTGATTTAGAGTGGAAATCGTGACACCTCCTTTGATGACAGAAAAAAATCTGACTTAAATGAAACAATGGAGGCTCTGAGTTGTCCAATTTGACAGGTATATTTCTTTTATTTTACTTTGATCAGTCAGTGTGGTCAGCAAACTCTGACTTTATGTGCACATCCTACTCAAAAAAGAAGCGTCTCCTTTTTCTACGGTAATATGTTTAGAATGTTGAGTAATAAGCAACACATTTGTAGATGACATCTGTATCTACTTTTTTGTCTGATATTATATGAAACAAATTGCTTCCATGACTGATATCTGATCATATCAAACTAAAGTGTATGAAGTCCCATAAGAGCCTTGTTCTTCAGACATGGATGGCGTAAGTTGGTCTTGATTGTTGATTGTTTGATTTAAGTCTGGATTTTTTTCACTCTTCAGAGCTCCCATTAAGTGTATATCCTGATGTATCTCCTCTTTCAGCTCAAACCTTATTCACAGGTGGACTAGAATAGCAACCGGAACAGCACTAAGTAAAGCGCATACCTCCACCAAGGCCCATGAGTCCCCATTTCTACTCATTAATGTTAAAGAAGGTGAGAAAAAATCCTGGATCTTTCCCTTTGACTGGATCAGCACCAAAGTTAATGGGGTCTATTCTGGGCCAAGACCTATCCTTTATCCAAGTTTGGTGGAAATCTGTTCAGGAGTTTTTGTGTAATCCTATTGACAAAACAGACCAACAAACAGACACGGATGAGAACACATTGTTCTTGGCAGAGTTATTTATGAAAAAAAGGCTATACAATATAATATAATGAGCCAATCCAAATGTAGTTTGGCATAAAAGCTATAAGCACATAATCCATATTCAACTCAACCTTTCTGGTTGTTACATGACAACCTATTGTTATCATTAATTACTGTGTCTTTCTATTATTGTTACTGTAAGTTACAGTAACTCTTAAACAGTGGACTGATTCTGCAAATCATCTAAGATTGATTATAAAATATGGTGGAATTGGTTTTATGGGATCTTGTCAGGTTTCGCCACGTTTCAAGGTTGTTCCTCTGTGCCGTGTCTGCCAATCACATGAGTTGATCATGGTTTTAACTCTGCTAAAGTTGACTTTGTTTGCCCACTGTTATTGAAGGTTACAGAAGCGGTTACATGATATGAGCTGACTAATATCCTGACCGGACAGAGGTGGCCAAGAATAAAAACAGGGGATCTTTGGCAGTTTCATCCTGTGTAATGGAGAGTCATGCATGTGGTGCATGGCTCTCCATTGCACGTGTACAACACGTTGACAAACAGACTTTGTTTGTCTTTAACACACAACTGCAGTCATAGAGGAGAGAGAGGAGTTATGCTGGTGTTGTCTAGTGGAACAGTAAAGTCAAACCAGGAAATCCTTCTCATTTACCATTGTTAGTCTCACAAGTCATAATAGTAGGGGTAATTATCAACGAAAAAGGGCCGAATCATTAAGCAGTGGATAGAAGCACCAACGCTGGTATAGTTACTCTTTAGGGTGTATCTCATCATAGATGAGAAGGGGGTGCCTAAATTTTCCAGTCCATTAAGGTTGATTTTTAAAGAGAAAATCCAAGATGGTCGCTAAAAAAGACCCAAGAGTAATATGATATTACTTGGCTTGGAAATTATGATTTATTCTCCCATTTTCTTTTTTGCATGTGATGTATATAGACCACTATCAAATAATATGTGCAATGTATCCCATGAAAATAATGTTACATGGCTTTTAAACGGCTTTAAAGAGAAAAAATTGGTAAAAAAAAAAAAAATGAAAATAAAAAAATTGGTCAGAATGATAAGTCATCAAATGGATCCTCATCTGAGTGGGAAATAATTTGTAAAATACAAATATAAATGGTTTTAAAAATGTTTACAAGAACCAGTGTTTCCCCTATATGCATTCTGCGGCGGCGTGCACTGCTCCAAAAGAAAAAAGACAGTGTAGGTTTAATATCACGGGCGAATGGCAAATTTAAGTTGCACACAGTGAAAGCACTACACCCCAAGTTGTCTTGAAATCGATTATTATTGTCATTACTGCTATTTATATAATTTTTACAAGTCACCGTTTAAGTCGAGTGACTGAAATCCTCGTCATCCTATTCAAAGGCTGCAACAGGCGACTAATTATTAACTTTGTTTCTGCCCAGTTCAAGGCACATTTGTACAATGATCTGGTCTCAGCAGATGCCTTGAATCTGTTGATTGTTATGTCATTTGTAAGAATGAGACTCATTTTATAAGTCAATTTTTGTCAATTTGTTTTTCAGAATTCTCACAAGTAGTCACCATTTAAGGGGTTATTTTTCAAAATTTTCTTTCAGGGGGGCATGCTTAACAGTTTCTTTGGCTGCACATATGCTGGAGCTGTAGCAGAGCCAGTTGAAAATGTCCCCATAAGAATGAATGGGAAAGCACCTCCCAAACTCCTGCGAATTTTGAAAAAAGTGTAATGGTTATCACCAAAATATTTATATATTGAGTAACAGGAGACATTGCTCATCTCTGTGTCTTTGCAGTTCTTGAGCAGTACACTTGTGTTCTTTACAATAAAACAACTGAAAAAGTCAGTGATCTCTGGAAGGAATTGTTTTCACAAAAATGTCTGTCAATGGAAAATATCCCTCCCACAAAGGTTGCACTGCTATAGTATTCTAACCGAGCAGTGTGCCAAGCCAGCATTTGGTCCAAATGTCTGCACACTATTTAGTTGGTGCCTTCCCTAGCAAAATATGGATGGACAAAAATAGGCGTCTTCTTTGTAACATATGATACGTAGTTAGCCATTTTGTATTCCTTTCCTTTTTAAGGTGTTTTTGCTGGGCTTTCAAACAGCTGCCAATTCTGTAGGCGGCCATTTTTAATTTCTTGAAAAGCTCATTTCCTGTTTGCATTTTTTTGGACTAATTTCCCCGGTGCCTTATGGTCACCCAAGAGTGTATATACCAAATTTCATGTTTTTATGAGATCGTTTTGGTGGTTTTTGAATCAGCTGGCAATTGCATGGGCAGCCATTTTGAATTTCTTGAAAAACTCACTTCCTATTTGAAATTTTTTTGGGCACCCCTTCTAGGATGTCTTAGGATCACCCGAGGGACTTCTATACCAAATTTTACGCTTCTATCCACTGCGTAGCGTTTTTCCATATAATCCCCCCTACTATAAAGACGGCTCACTGGACTTGGTCCTTGACCTTTTTGTGTTTTCAACATCAGAAGACATCAAAAATCAACAACCACCCAAAAATTAACAATTTACACACTGAAAATGGCAAGTTACTGTAATGCTAGCTTGATCGCTAATGCTACGGATGTTCTTTTGCAGAGATTTAGTCTCTTTTAATGGCAGGGCTAGTTCCCTATGCAAATAATTTACCAAAGCAACTATTTGGTAGGAACCTGCTGCTGTGTGTTTGGTTTAGAGAAATACAAACAAGGCAGAGGGTTATTTGCCCTTTATGGCAAATCACAGCTGCAGCCATGATGGGTGAGACGAGGTCATATGCAGTTCTTTTTTAGAAAGATTGTAGTTTCTTTTTCTGTCAATAATTGTTATTTAACATTTCAATAATCAAGTTATCGTGATTTGTTCAAAGCAATGCTGCTGCAGTAGCTTCTTAAGAATAAATCTGTATTCAGCACAAGGAAATAATGCAAATCAAATTCTGTTTTTAATTAACTTTGAACAGAAGTGATAAGGGTACCGTTAAAGTACCTAATGATCAGCAGTGTTGGTAAGAGGAGTGCCGTTATGATCTCGATGAAACCCATCCCTCACCTCTGTTGAAGTGTTACATGGAAGAACAGGGTCCAGCTCTGTGCTCATTTCTATTAAACAATTTGCTGGTTAAAATGTATTTGATGTGAATTGAACGATTTATTTGATGTGAAAGGACAGTTATGGGCAGGGTCATGCTGGTGATGGCTCTGAAGATTTAGAAGATTTAGATCTTCTGTAAACTCAGTGTGATCTTACACTTCTCTATCTGCTGCCCAGAATGAGAGCAGAGCATAATCTCATCATGATTACTTGTTTCACTCAGGCATGCCACAGGCTGCTATCTCAGGCCCCCTGATGTCAGCCATTATCAGTGTGACTATCAAGCAGAAATTGAGTTTTATCAATCTGTCTCACGTTGTTATCAAGTGTATTGTGAAGTCCATGTGTGTGTTTGTGTTGCTTTTACTCTCTGGCCTGCATAGTTTACAGGGGTTCCTAGACTGATGCTGGTCAGATGCTCAAGCCAAAGTATTCAAATATTTATTGTAGGCTGTGCACATTAAAAAAAAAGATTTAAGGATGCTGTATTTTTAATTCGTCTTGTTTTTTCATGATTTGTGTTGTGACATTGTCATGTTCATCCAAACAGAAATGAGTGCTGACAGTAACAGCTCAGCAGAGATCATGCCACTGACTTAAAACAATGTAAGTGAGGGGAGGTAGTTGATGGTTTGGGCTGGTATACGACCTGAGCTGTAAACCTGATGTGTCAGTAGAACCTTTCACACAGAGAAGACACATTAACAATGCAGTGGCAGTTCGCCAATTCTCCGCCATTGGTCATTCACACGGAGCGAAGCAGCTCCGCCTTAAAGATGAACCGCTGTGTAATTCACAGCAGTGGGTGTAAGTGTCTGCTGCTGAAAGAGCTGCTCAAGGCTTCCACAGTCTGGTGCATGGGGTGAGAGGTGTTGTCCATGATGGACATCAGCTTGGCTAACATCGTCCTCTCACCCACCACCTCTATGGAGTCCAGTGGACAGTCCAGGACAGAGCTGGCCCTACTAACCAGTTTGTTAAAGTGAAACTCTCGCCAAAAAGCAACCAAGGCTTTATTTGTGATTGAATATGAGTCAGACCTTTGTGTAAATGCATAATTACAATGAAAAAGGCACTTTTAAGATTTACCGTAGTTTCGTTTTTGGGCAAGCTAATTTTCAATGGAGTGCAGGGGCACTGGCACGCTAGCATCAAAATCGCTATTTTTAAAACACTAACAAGGCTCTACACAACATGAAACCTTGCTCATAGTATCACCAGGGTCTCTACACATTAACATGAGCATTGAGAACATTGTTTGTGTACGCAGAGTTTGCTAAAAAGAAGGCCATGACGGCGGCACACCGGAGATCCAGCTCCTACGGTGAGTAGTTCAAAAACCTTCTTTTAAGCAAACTCTATGTACACAAACAATGTTCTCAATGCTCGTGTTAATGCGAAGAGACCCTGGTGATACTACGAGCAAAGTTTCATGTTGTGTCGAGCCCTCTTAAGAGTAAGTGTGCCCCTGCACTCCATTGAAAATTAGCTTGCCTGAGAACGAAACTACAGTAAATCTTAAAAGTGCCTTTTTCATTGTAATTATGCATTTACACAAAGGTTTGACTCATATTCAATCACAAATAAAGCCTTGGTTGCTTTTTGGCGAAAGTTTCACTTTAAGTCTCTTCCTGTCCCTGTCCGAGCTGCTACCTCCTTTAGCAGACCACTGCATAAAGGAGCGCTGATGGCACCACAGTGTCATAAAATGTTTGAAGTAATGTCCTCTGCACCCCGAAGGACCTCAGTCTCCTCAGCAGATGGAGGTGACTTTAGCCCTTTTTGTACAGGGCATCTGTGTTGTCAGTCCAGTACAGTCCATTTTTAAAGGAACACCCAGGTATTTGTATTTTGCCACCATCTCTATGTCTAAACACTTGATGTTCACTGGTCTAATCTGTAGTGTCTTCCTCTGGAAGTTGATAACCATCTCCTTTGTTTTACTGGTGTTTAAATGCAGGTGGTTGCATTCACACCAGTTAACAAAGTCATTGATGACACCCCTATATTCCTGTTCATTCCGCTTGGACACACATCCAACAATGGCTGTGTCATCGGATAACTTTTGAAGTGACAGTTTATGGTGTTGTGCGTGAAGTCCGATGTGTAGAGGGTGAAAAGGAAAGAGGGGGCCCCTGTACTGCACAGTACCACATCTGAGATGTTTTTTGGGTGTTATTGTGATCTCTGACATGTCTAAAGGGACCAGGGGGTGGAGAGGGTCTGTAGGAGGGGCAGAGCCAGTCCGGAGGGGGTCTAGGAGGTTGGGATGAGACCTAGAGGCCCCTTTGGAGGCTGAATGGGAGTCCAGCGGCAAAGGCAAAAGCCCTCAGGAGGATGAGCAGGAGGACAGGAGCCACTGGTGGATGTCGGTCTGGGCCGCCTAATGAAATCACTGTCTGATGTCGGCCAGGCTGCTGACCCAAGGTACAGGACAGGAGTTAGTCAGGCAGCCGACCTGAGGAATGGGCACAAGAGTTGACTGGGCTGCCAACGGAGAACCACTGGCAGGTGTTGGCTGAGCCGCCGACGGAGGAGCAAGGGAGGCACCTTGTAGGCTAGGCAGGTTCAACAGAAAGCCGGCTGACAGCTGGCAAACACTGGAGCAGATTGGAAGCTAGCAGCCTTGCTGGCTAGCTGACACTGGAGCTGAGGGGAGGCTGGTAGACGGATAGCTAGCAGACACTTCAAGACCCACATAAGTGTGACTCACCCAAATTCCAAGATGCGCGTTGTAACGTGGGTGTCGGAGGAGGATGGGGGAAAAGAGAGGAATAGTTGAGTATTGTCTGCATAACATCGGTAAGAGAATTCATGTGATGTGATTGCAGAGCCTAGTGATCAAGTGTATAGTGAAAACAGAAACAGTCTTAATACTGAGCTTTGAGGGACGCCAGTTTCCAGAAAGCAGGGTTTGGACAAGGAGCCATTCCATGTGACCTGAAAGGTGCAATTTGTCAGGTATGTATGATCAGTGGTGTGAGCAGTCCTGAAGCCTGACTGATTAAGGTCAAGGAGGCCGTTTTGAGAAAGAGGAGGAGAGTTGGTTGAAGACTGCATGTTGAAGGGTTTTAGAAAGGAATAAAAGAAGAGATACAGGTCTGTAGTTTCGGATGTCAGCTGAGTCTAGGGTGGATTTCTTTAGGAGTGGCTTTACTTTAGCTGTTGTAGTGTCTGTGTTTTTCTTACACATCCTAGGCTCTAAGACAATAGTGAATGGTGGGAAGACAGGATGGGACAGGACCAGATGCTCCCCTGTAGACAAGTGTGGGAATATGACAGGGCAATGGTCTCCATGACCAGGAGCCTTGATCAGCCCTGAGGTGGGCATCAGAGATAAGCTACAGGAAATGGCCCACACCAGAGGTTCCGAGCTGACTCAAGTATACATTGTCATCTAGGTATAGAGAGACCATCCTGTCTACTTTAGCTGACATCAGCAAAGTTAAGTAACACACACAACAGTTATTTCATAGGAGATAGATAGATTTCATTGGATAGATGAACCTAGAAGATGCTTAATCCATCAAAGTGACCAATTAGGAGAAGTAGGCGGGTATGGAAAATAGACTTTAAAAAAGGCCCCCCACACCAGAGAAAGGTGGGTGGCAACTTGTAGATCTCCTAAAATCGAACGCTCGATAGGATTTCTGATAGGGCAGAGGGCGAAGCACTTTGGCATTGCTTTTGCCACAGAATTCCAGAAAGCGGCCGCTTCTGGTTAGGACGCGGGCTTGAGATCTGTTTCAATAAACATTGCTCTACCATTCCATCCAGCCTTGCCTCCTCAGAATTCTTATTCTCATACTACACGCTAACACCTTTGAAGACGAGAGCCCAGAGACGACACTGTCTTGAAAGGAGTTGGAATAAGGCGGTGGGTTGCTCAGAGTGATGAGGAATGGCAGGATGTCGCGAGAGATGTTTTGGAGGGGGGGGGGAATCGGTCCAGGGAACAGGTGGTGGCATGATTAGACATCACTTGTGTAAGAACAGAGGGCTGAAGCAGGTAAGGCCATCAGAGGTGAGGGTTGGGGGAAATGCTTTCTGGATGGGCATAGGAGTGAATGTCTTTCACCTTCTTGATAAAGTAAGTTGCAAAGTCATCAGCAACGAGGAAGGAATAAGGGGGAGGGGTAGGAGGGGAGGAGAGAAGACAATAAGGAGAATAGTTTCCTAGAGTTGGAGGCAGAGGAGTTGATCTTTGACAGGTAGAAGGCAGATGTGGCTGCTGATACAGTTGAGGTGAAGTCAGAGAGGAGGTGGTGGTAGTGAGCAAGTCCATCAGGATGACGTGATTTTTTCCTTTTTCTCTCTGCTTCTCATAGCACTGATCTATTGGTTCTCAGAGATTCAGACAGTCGGGGAGGGGGTCAGATGATCGTGCCGGCCGGGAGGTGAGGGGACAGAGAGCATCTTAAGAGGAGGAGAGGGAGGATAGCAAAGTGGAAGAGGCTTCCTCAGTAGACATTAGAGCAAATTGATCTGTGGATGGTAGTGAGGAAAGGGAGAGAGAAAGTGACAGCGTTATGGTCAGACACAGTGAGCAGGGTAACGGAGAGTGCCGAGGTATTACAGGACCTTGTGAAGACAAGGTCAAGTCTGTTCCTGGCCTGGTGGGTGGGTGGAGAGGGGGGAAGTGTGAGGTCAAATGTGGAGACGAAGTCGATGAATTTAGATGAGTGCAGCTTCACTGGGTGGATGAAGTCACCCAGGACAACGAACGGTGTGCCATCATCAAGGGAGCCACTTTAGAGGGTGGCCATATCATCAAAGAAGTCACGGAGAGGACCGGGAGGGCGATAGATCACCACAATGTTGAGTTTGAAATGAAGGGTGGAACAGCGTGGAATTTATAAGCACATCTAGGTATGTGGTCCAGGGGAAGGGCATGGTAGGATCATGTGGGTGAGATAAGGAGGCCAGTTACCCCTCCTCGAACAGTTTGTCTCAGGGTGTGTGAGAATGAGTAGGCAGTTGAGAGGGCAGCTGGAGCGGTGGTGTTTTTGGGGTTGATCCAGGTCTCTGTAATGGCCAAGAAGTGGAGAGACTGCAGGGAAACATAGGTTGAAATGTTGTCCGCCTTCTTGACTGCAGACTGGCTGTTCCATAGCCCCCCTAGTACTTCAAGTTCAGTACCAGTGGAGAATGTTGGGTAACAGAGATTGGCTTGGTTACTGCCTCGAGCGGTGTGTGGCTGGTGAAATCTTCTCTGGTTTGATGTCCTGACTGGGATTGTGTAGGACTCATGGCTGCGATCAGTGGTGGACAGTGAGTTACCTTGACTTCCTCGATAGATTCCCGCAGAGAGACTCCTAATGTCTGTTTTTTCGGCTGTCCTGACGCTGCAGCTGATGCTGTAGGGGCCGCCCAGACGAAAACGCTCTTTTGCGAAACTGCACATGTATTGCATTGTTTTGGCTGACCGTCCATACGGATCCTGAAAACGCAGCGCCTGAAAACGCACTTTTTTGAAACCGGGTCTCAGGGTGGAGAAATCCGAAAACACAGCCCTCCAATTTTCATGTGGACGGCGAATCCGCATACTTTCCGAAACGATGACGCCATCGCCCCACCCCTCGACCTCTAGCCTTTGACCTCTGAACCCCGCGACGTCTCATAACAACCACAACATGGCGGACTACTGCTTGTGTTCGTGTTTCTTGCAACTTACTCGCCTTGTAGTTGAGTGTGAGTCTCAGCAGCAGTTCGACCTCATTAACGGTCCACACAAACGATTCTGGTTTCCTTGCACTAGCTATTTTCGTTTTCTTCTTCTTGTTATGTTCGGTTTCTCCTCTACTGTCTGTTTGTATACAGAGCGAAAGCTTTCTGCGCATGCTCCGTGTCTTCTTCTCCGTTTTTGGTGAATGTCAAGCGCCACCTATAGGCCTGGAATATGAACTACAGCGTTTTCGGTCGTTTTCAGTGGATCCGTCTGGACGCAAATATTCTTAAAACGATGACGAGGAAGATGGAGGAAAAAAAAGAGGCCGTAGCGACTAGCCCATATGTGTCACACAGCGGTGAGGTTTGTCTCGTTCTGGGTTTTTTTGTCTCGTGAACTTCCTGTTTTATTTTGAAAAGTAACTCTACTCTCGTTTCAGGTCACTTGCCCTTCCTCATGTGTCACCGGTCTGATCGTCTCCCCTGATTCCTGATTGTGTCCACCTGTTCCCCATTACCCTTATGTGTTTTATCGTATGCGTCTTCCTTTGTCTTGTGCCAGTGTGTTTCATTCTTTCGTGCACCCCAGCCTTTCGCCCCAGCCCTCGTCTTGTCCAAGCCTCGTTTTCTTTGTCGGTAATTCTGTATTTCTTTTGCCTGTTGGAGAGTGATTTTTTGTGAATAATTTTATAGCGCAGCTCAGTCTCGCAGTTTAAGTTTATGGCCTTTTCTTTCCTCCGTTGGAGTGATGTGTTGTTTGTTAATTTTTCACAGCTTAGCCTTCAAGTGTAGTATTGTTTCATAGCCGTTTTGCCTTCCTCCGTTGGAGTGATTTTATGTTGTACCTTTTCATAGCCAAGTCTTGTAGTGTGGACAGATTGTAGTCTTTTGTTTTCCTCCTGTGGAATGATTTTTTGTCACGGTTTTCTCTAGTTGAGTTCCCTCCTTTGGCGTGTTTTTTTGTTAGGAGTTTTGTCTCTTTTTCCTAAATCTTGCTCTAGATTAGAACGGTAATTTTTCTCAGCCTGTTCATTTGTCACTCTGTCTAAGAGCATCTGAATTTCAGAATAAAAGCCTGTTGATCTGAACCCACTCTGCATCTGAGTCCTCATTCTAGCCCAGGCCTGACAATATGTGCTTGATTTACATCATCCAGGCTTAGCTCTGCCCTGCAATCAAACTTATTTGCCACAGCTGACTTGGCCTAAACTGACTGATACCACTCAGCTTCAACAGTTTCACAATTATTTACCAAAATAGTTTCCAGACAAGATTAAGTATTTCAATTAACCGTCCTCACAGAAAGCTTAAACACTGTATTTACGCTTTCTTCTAACTCACCAGCAGTAGTTCAACAGTTAACAGCTTCTAGTCCCTGGACAAAATGTAACTGAACAGCAGAGTGCTTGCTGCTGCTTTTATGCAGACTTGGCTCCGCACTGCAATCAAGCCTATTTGACACAGCCGAAACTGATTAATAAGATTCAGCTTCAACAGTTTCACAACAATTTACCCACATGTCCTGAAACTATGCTAAATGCTTGAGTAATTCATTTGCTGGGTCCATACTTGGCAAGATACTTCTGTCAAACTGTATGAAAAGGATAGGACTCAAAAGCAGAAACACACAGTAAGAGGGCAGGATTAAGAAACTGAAAACAACAACACAAATAAAGCTCAAGTGAATAATAATAGGCCAATATTTTCTTTAAGGATAAGGCATAATGCTCTTTTCATTCACATGTCTGAAACCTTTCATTATGTAAATCATGCAAAAGTTAAATGGATATTGGCATAATTGAGGATATTTTCAAGCAGTTCACAAATTTCCATTCAAGTGCAGAACTAAGCCTGTGCTATCGGTATACAGTATTAATACAGTATTAGGCACAGCTGTTTACATGAAAACAGTACAACCGCAACCACAACTAGCATTTTGCCGTTTGGGATATTTCCATAAGGTTAATGCTGTCCTCTCTGCCATCTCACTACACTGAACTAGACAGTTACACATGTGCACTGACACAACTGTAGGTTTACCTACAGCCACCTGCTGAGCAGCAGTAAAGAAACATAAACAGTGACGATGCTTCAGGAATTGTATTTAATTTTTGTGGTGACAAAAAAGAAAGGAGAAGACAGCAATTTTTTCCTGTAACAGAATTGTTACACTTGTTTATTAGAGTGTAGACCCAAAAGCAGACAATGAGGCAGAGACTAGTGTACAAGGTTACTTTTTGTCTTCCAAGGGATTTGCAGGTGAAGGTGTAGAGAGTCCTACGCGGAGTCCCCGTCTGGGAGTGTGAAGGTGCTGTGGCTCTTGGTGGCGCTGGTGGTAGCGTGGCAAGTTGGGATTCCGGTGAGCACAGGGTAAGGCTGTTGGCTGCAGAGGTGCAGAGAGCTGGACGGCTGGAGCTGGAATCACTGGTAGTTGGCGTACAGGTGAGCACTGAAGGCAAGGAAAACACAAGAAAGATTAGCCATGTACGACATCTAACTGCAAAATCATCTGATGCACGTGAGAATGTCAACAGCTCCAGTAAGTGGGAAGCTCCGTCTAGCCTCTCAATGCACCTCTGCAAACACAACAGAAAAAGAAACAAACGCCAACCACAAAATATCCACCACAGAATCTATCAGATCATGACAGTAATAATACTACTACTAACACGTTATGTTACTCGTCCAAACAAATGAGTAATCTGAGTACTCTAAGGGATTACTTTGTAACAAGTTATCTCTAACACTGCTTACCATGTCCTTAATGTTTGCCACAACGGTCAAACCAGAGAAATCTATGTTTATTATTATTATTATTATTATTATTGTTATTATTATTATTATTATTATTATTATTTATTAATAATATTATTATTATTATTATTATGTTGTTATGTCCCTTTCATGGCTTGACAGGACAGCCGAGGAATGACATGAAATGGGATGAGAGAGAGGAGATGATAAGAGAAGGGCCGCAGGCTTGATTCAAAACCTGCAGCGAGGACACATCATGCGCAAATGGTTATGTCCAAAACTGTACTGTGGAGAACACTCAGGGCAGCCATGAGCTGACAGTGCCCCTGGCCCCGAAGCAGAACAAAGCTCAGAGCGACCCCCAGTCAGGCTGCAGCAGGACAATTACCCAAGAAACTCTGAAGTCCCACAAGTACCCCCTGTAAACAGCCGTGTGAAAAATTGAAAATTGGTATAACGTGTGCATTAGAATAGAATAAAATTACTTTATTGATCCCAGACTGGGAAATTATTTTGTTATTTTTATTTTGAAGTAATTGAAGCTGAATGATATTCTTTTCAAAAATCAAAAAATAAAATAAATCAAAATTAGAATTGGTCCAGTACTTTGAACTGAGAACACTAACCTTTGTCTGTTTGTTGTTGTGTTTATAACACACGGGTGTAACTGCGCTCACACGTGATTCTGTAATTATTGTGCACACTCCTCGGTCTTGCAACTCTAGCTGTCCAGCAGTGCTGCATTGTGCTGCACAGTGCTGCACCAAAAATGCAGCCAGTCGGGGTTGACGGACAACATGAGCATATTGACACTGTAATTGTGACCTGCTGAAATGTTGTTTCTGTGCAGCCTCACAGAACTGCTGGCATGACTTAGAGTGAACCCCAAATATGAGGTTAGTTTCAGATACCAATAATTCATTATAGTAATCAGAATAAAAATATAGGTATAGGCTAATTAACATTCTAAATAAGAGCATGTAACATGATCATATGTTAATTATGTAAAGTAAAATTGAAAACTGAGCTAGACAACACCGTCACAAGCAGCAGATTGACCTGATCCAACATGCACCTTAAATGATTGAGCTGCTCTTGCTCCAGGTAAGGTGAGCAGGAGTTCTGTAGTGCTTCTGCAGGACTAAAAGGTCCACATCTTTTGCTAAATGTGACTTTGAATATGGCACCATATTTCAGTGGTGCACTGTATGACACTGTATAGTATAGGATCAATCTGTGGATCAATAAATACATTAATGTGCAGCAAAAATAATAGTAGAAATAACAATAGGCATAAATTAATTTACAAAATGTGACATAAATGGATGTTTCTTTGAACGTGTTTAATAAATGTTTTAAACTTGCTTCAGTATTTATTTACCTTTATATTAATGTGCCAACTTAGATTGTTTACCTGAACATTAAGTGAGGCCGTCTGTTTATCATGAAACTCTGTAAATCACTCAGAGCTCAGGCTGAGCAACCAGAGGACACCAGAAGGAAAAGCAGAGAATGTTTTCTGCAATATGCTCCTTAGATACAGGGTCTTGGTAAAAGCTGCTGTAAAGCCCCCTCCTCAGGTTTTTTCCTGTCTAACAGTCAGCATTCTTCTAGAACAAACAGTGAGGGTTTGCTTAATAGTTGGATATAATCCATTACTTCATCAAGTTTATGTGACATGATACCAAACATCCAGCAGACACAGAGCAACATTAGCAGTCATTTAATGTTAATGTGGTTCACATCATGGATTCCAGTTTTCACTCTGTTTGGTATCCACCGACTCCAGAGAAAATGACTGTCCACCAACTGGTCTGTGTATCTGGCCCATTGGTATTGATGGATTGATAAAATGGTGTTGTTTTCCTCGATATGCTAAATATTTGCACTGAGCAGGAACAGCATACATTTGAAGGAGCAAGCGATGAGATGTTTTATAGGATTTTTGAGCAGACAACAACAAACATAATGTGTCAGAGTTGAAACATTAAAATCAGAAAAGACACTGATGGTGTGTTATTGCAGTCCTCAGCCTTGGCGTGTACTGCAGAGCTGCAGTCAATAGAAAACAGATTTAGAAAGCGTGAGATCCCAAACAGCTTTGCTATGGACAGAAAGAGCAGGTGGCCACTATTATAAGAGGAGCCTTGACCTGGATGTGCTCTCAGGCTGTGTGTTTGTGGGGTCACTGGGCGAGTGCACACAAACAGAAGCTCCTCAATACTATGTAGGTGGCCTGGGTATGACAACATGGGAATGGTGAGGACACTGAGGGACAGCATCCACATACCAGCTACAACGGACAGACTGGCTCTGGTTACAGACGTAGTTTTCATCTTGCTCCCTCTCTTTTCATCTGTGGAACCTGATCCAGGCCGGTCGTCCCAGACCGTCATTTTGTTTTAATTAATCGTGGAGCTGGGGGCTGGCTCAGCTCCACTCTGCAGCACTGTGTATCTGTACAGGCTCAGGTTGCATTCTCCTTCATTTCCACCGACAGCGCCTCTGCAGCACACTCCCCTGTGAAAACCTGCACTCCACAGCAGCACATGTAGGGCCCCTGCAGATGGAATCCATGCATCTGTCTTTACCTGTCATAAACGTCATCTCAGGGGGATCCTTGCAAACGCCATGTAATGTCACTCTGAGGTGAACAGCAGAGGAACCCTCACTCCTAACTCTAATGTAAAGACGGAAGTGGTGGTGCATTGGTTTCCCTCATTTCTTGGTTTGAACCAACCGGCTGACAGAGACCTTTCTGTGCGGAGTTATTCTACAGTGTTATTCATGTGGTTCTTTGAGTTAACTTCAGGTTTCCTAATCAGTTGAAAGACATAAACAGGGCCCAAAATCTGACATCAGCTTACATTAACATGACATTTTCTCAAGACCACCTCTGAGAGTACACCTAAAGTAGTGCTGCGACTCTGCTATTCGCTGGAGCTCAGCCACCCGAGAACCAACTGTCAGATTCCCACATACACACTCAACCTACATAGCGTTGTTGGATCTCTGGATCTCAAGAACACACAACAACCGGGCCCAAACAAGCACGAGCACTTAGACGGAGGCTTGCTGAGTCCAGTCCAGTCCTTTTCCAGTCCCAGTCCTTTTTCTAAACTTCTCTTACTCCACCTTAAAAGTGTTCCAGCACTTTTAAGGTGGAGTAAGAGAAGCTTAGAAAAAGAATAAGAAAATGTTCTTGCACAAGGCCCAACATGTGAAAACACTGCACAGAGTATCTGTAATGCTTTATGTAAGTCCAAGTTTGAAAAGTGTGAATTGTAGGTGATAATCTTTGGACTGTGGTACAACACTTGTTTGGAAAATAAACTGTAAAATAAATGTTTCATTTGACCTCTTATTTTCCTCAAACTGTTCTGATCTCACAGGGGGTTTGTCTACAGTACTCAAATGTCATAGTTAAGACCAAGTAAAGATACAGAGTAACACAAGAGTCGCATCCAAATATTACTAAATTACTGTTACTCAAGTAAAAGTCTTAAGTACTAAATAAAGCATAAAAAGTAGAATTGAATCATAAAAAAAACAATAGTGTGTACGATGTGTCGGTGTTTCAGGTCAGATGTTAGGCATTTGTTTTAATGAACAAAATCAGCAATTTTAGTTTCTTTTCTAATCTACTGGCCAATAACAATACATTAATTTCATAGTGTGCTGCTTGCGCTCTCACGCAGCATGTAATCTGCAAAGTAAATTAGAGAATAAATGGAGTAAGTAGTACAGTATTTGCCCATGAAATGCATAGAAGTGGAAGTGTAAAGTAGCAGGAAATTGAAATACTTGGGTAAAGTACCTCAAAACTGCATTTAAATACAGTACTGGAGTAAATGTACTTAGTTACAACAAGTCTGCTTTGGCATCAAGAGCAGTTAAATGTAATGGTTTGATCCATCCAGTCAGACAGCTCAGTGGTCCTGGCAGCAACTTGAACCTGTTCATGATGGTGTGTTGTTGTTCTTGCTGGTTTTATAATTGTTCTATATAGTATTTGTGATGTGTCCATGTGTTTACCTGTTGCCCCATATGCTGTAACACAAATCAGGTCTTCTACAGATGCACCAGTGCAGCTCTGGCTCATTATTCACAACTTAGTGCAAAATACCTGCACTAGATTCAATGTGCAGGATTTGACACAGCATTCCTTAACAACTGAAGGAGATGGAAACTTGTTTTTAAAAAGTCAGACTGCCTGACAGCAGGAGAAAAGGAGCACCTAGGAATCTAATGTGAAAAGCGATGGCAATCAGAGGAACCAGGAGGCAGAACTGAAGGGTGAGACAGGCCTGGAGAGAAAAGCAGGTCTGGTGAGGCAAGGACTAGAGGCAGAGCCAGACCAACCAGAGGACAACCAGGGGACGGGGGCAAAGGGTGGAAGCCCTCTGGATATCAGGCAGGAGGCCGGGCTGGAGGCCAACGGCGAAGGCAAAAGACTGGAGAGTGGGCACCAGGATTGTGGGGTGAAATAGAGCTGGAGATCTGGTTGTCAGTAAAGGCTGCTGACAGATGGTCTGGGAGGCCTGGCAGTGGGTAGGCAGGGATAGTAGACTGCATCTGGAGCAGTTGTCGGCTGGACCCCTGGCGGTGGAACTGGACAGTTCTTAGTCAGACCCGGCAGAAGAAATGGGGCGCCGTCTGCCAGGTTGCTGGGCAGCAGAGACTCTGGTGTACTGGGCAGCTGTCTTTCGACTGGCACAGGAGTGGATAGATAATGAATGAGTTTTTCATTTTTATTGGGTGGAATGTGCCTTCGAGCTTACAGCGTCCTGTAGATGAGCGTCTGAGTCCAACATTGTGACTGAGCATAGGAGTGTAAACCTGGTAAGATGTCTCGTCCTCAGCCTGCATGCTGCCACCAGCAGTACACTGAGAGAGCCATGTGTGACCACCCAGTATAACAGTGACCCCTTGTCACTCCCTGCACTCTGGCTGGACCCCAGGGGGCCAGTGGAGTCAGTGACAAAAGGTTGTCTTGAACAAAGCAACATTAAGGTATCAGGTCCTTCCAGCAACTGTGAGCCTCGTTGATAGCGGGAGCAGCAATGTGAGTCTCAGTGAGATCCTGGGAGGTATGGCATGAGCAGTGGCAGGCCCTGACCTCAGGGTGTGTGCTGATTGCAGGGTAATGTTCAGATTGAGCTGATGATCAGGGTTATTTTTTCAGGATGCTTCTGTCTGTGCCTGCCGGCTCTCTAACATCAGCTGCCAGTTGTGATTGGCCATGACTGAAGAAACATGTGAGGTTTGGCAGTCACTCGTATCACTCCGTCACTCATCCACTTTGCTCTATAAAACCTAGCATGTGTTGCTCTTGGTCAAGTCAAATGTAAGTAGCAGCTTACAGGCAAAAGTACAACAAACAACTGTTCCTGTTGATACGAGGTCAGGTCGTGGCTTGTGCAACTTCTCCTGAGATCTCATTTCCTCCACATTATTCATCTTGTTTGTGCAGCTGATAACCATACACCTGAATATACATCATACTGACAGGGGCTAAATTGAGTTTAAATGAGTATTTAAATAAAATTATTTCAGCCATCAGTTCCTCTCTGAAGGGTTAAGCCATCATTCTGTTGGCAGGGAAAAGTTAATTATTTCCTTTGGGAAGTGTGGAGGAGAGGACCGATGATGTAGTGCTCTGTGTTAGGTCAAGATTTATGGGAAAATAATCAGGTGCAGCCGGTCAGACTCATACATTAGGATGAGGAGGGAGGCCTGCAGAGCTGGTCGACTTATGGAAGTGCCATAAATGGAAGTATTCAACGTAACTTATCAAAAGTGGATTTGGGAACCTGCAGGGGAAAAACTTCTGTTGCTTGAGAATATCTATGTTCTGTTAGCTGCCAGAGGCAAGGTTATGATATAATCATCTGGTCATCATATAGGCATAAATGATAAAGAGCAGCCGTTCAGCTCACAGTGAAGACACTCAAATTAATGTAAACCTAAACTAACCATCAAAACTAAGCATCATCACGTTCAGCTTGATAGCTCATAAACACTTTTAATTCAAGGTCCACTTATTAGCTCTTCTTACAATTTCATTTGCTAAAAAGTTGACTCTGCACTGCAGTCAGGGTGAAATGAAACATCCGACAATCAGCCCAGACCCAGTACATTACATCACTGTTCTTTCTGTGTTGGCCCTGTTCAAATAACAACACATGAACATCATGATGAAAATATTACACAATTATCCAGCACAATTTAAGTATTAGTATTGTCGTTACTACCGACATGATAGGTGCTCTTACTTTCACTATGATCCCTGTTATAGTGCTACAATAATCTGGACAGTTCACTGTTAATAAACTGACATGCCAGTGCTGGAGGATACTTTTAAAAAAAACAAACATTTTATTCAAATTTCTCTGCAGACGTATTGCTTCGCCAGCAACGTTGCTACATCTGCTCTGCCCTCCGGAACTTTGCTCTGTTCTGAGTGTGGCTGTCCTGAGTGTGCCAAGTATTAGCATAATGACCTGAAATACACCAGAAGCACGAATTGGAACTGCCCTCACTGAAAGAGTGTCCCATTTACATTGAACTGTGGAGATCAGTCTTAAGTTTGCAGTAGGAAAAGAAAGGAAATCAGTGAAAATCAGGAAAAAATCAAGGTTGTCATTGTAAAAAGTGTTTGTTTTTTTTTCTGTAAAAATCTTCTGCAGTTATAATAGTCTAGCCTAGTGTTTGCGTTCTTCAGCGTTTTCAATAGCTATAGATCGCATATTGTGAAACCTTCTTATTATTAAACCAATCTTATTATTGGTGAATCGGCCTCTACAGTGATGCACCGGCACCTGGACCAGTATTTCAGTGTGCAGGATGTGTGAGCTGACAATGACACTCCCAGCTGCTGCAGTTCAGGAACTCTTTCTTAGACTGAGTAAGAGAAAAAGAGTGTAACAATTCTATGCAGTTAATGTTGCTAGATACAGTAATATCCAGTTTAATATCCCTGATATGATTGTCATTCTGCTTCTGAGTTGAATTTTCACCGTGTTTCAGACTCTACACCACAGACTTAATAGAACTGATTTTACTTCTTCTATTATACTTTTAAGGCTTCACTCCCTTTATGTCCTCCTCCACATGATGACATTATAATTATAAAAACAAAACATCACATACAAATGAAGTAAAAACTTATTTTCACATGAATGAGTGAGGAGCATTGGGAGAGTGGAGAGAAGATGACGTGTTGTAAGGCGTTCAGTCATTGACAGGATGGAAGTGACACTGTTGCTTTAGATGACTTGTGAGTGTGGAAGTTTAAAAGTGAAGAGGTCTCTGTGTGTTTCAGAAAACTTTTCTCTCCTTTGTTCACAAGTTTTTACAAATGTCTCTGGCTGACTTGGCAGTGGCAGGTGGTTCTTGTGGTGTGTGCAGCAGATGCAGTTCACTGAGCAGGTTAGTCATGAATAAATGTGTTCCACGTCACTCCTCAGTGCCCCTCCGAGCTGTTGTCTCCTGCCCCGCTGTCCCTGCCAGGTCTCCACCACCATCACCTCAGCCCTGCTCATCTCACAGCCCTTCAAGTTAAGAGTGGTCCCTGGTTGGTGTAGGGTGGCGGGGTCAGGCTACAGCAGTGATCAACAGGCCGTTGCTGCCCATAGAAGGAGCTGCAGCCTTCAGAGGGTTTTAATCTTGTGATTTTGGCTCGGCTGCGGCAGGAGATGCTGTGTAGAGGAGAGGGTGGAGGGCTGTTCCTGACAATCAGGAGACAGGTTTAAAAGGCTGCAGTGGAGTTTTACTTGAGTCCAAGCCAATCTTGATAAGTCACACTGGATTGAGTGTTGCACACCAGCAATCGCTAGTGGGAAATGTGTTGTTTCTTTTATTGTGCTCTCTGCGCAAACAGTTTGCTGTTTCAAAGATAGTTTATGATTTAAAAGAACATTTTAAATCTTCAGAGGGTCAGATATGATCTCACTTCTTTCTTTTACCTCTTTACTGGTGAAGTGTCCCTTTTCTTACAAGCACTGGTGGGCCTGCTGACTTGGCTTTACGGTGATAAGTGGTCAAATTAACTCATGGTTTGGTCCTATGATGTTTTTACACGGAATTAGTCCTGATTATTATTATTGGGATCTCTCTTTAAAAATCCCCACAAGATGGAGCACCAGCTGTTGGAGACACGATCAACCAAGAGGGAGCGCTGGTCCTAAACATTGTTCTTTTTCACAGCAGCCGAGAAAGAAAGAAAAAGCACATACTGTGTATGAAGGGACACAAAGTACATGTTCACGTGTGTGCATTTGTGTGCTGCATTACACTGATGACATTCTTTACATACACACAAGCATGTATGCATTGGTACATGCATGAATACATACCTATGGATGAGGAAATAGTCATGTACATACAAATGCACGTATATGCAGTGTATACATTAAATTTGAGGACTTACAGCATATTTTAACATTTGGCTGCTTAATAAATCTCAGGTAGATAGATGGAGAATCACACACACACGTATACATAACATAAGACTACTGACCACTAATAACATTACTGAGACAGTATATGTATCAGTAAAAAAGTCCTCTACATGAAATGATGAACAACGTTATTTGTAAGTGTCCTTTAGAGTAACAAGCAGGAGAGTTTTGTGATGAGCAGGACGATGCACCTTGTTGTGACTGATGCAGCTGTGCTCCAGTGGAGACTGAGGTTATGGAACCAGTTGAAATTTTTTTTTTTCCTTTGGGCTCTAAACCTCAACAAACTGAGCACATGAGAAGCCTCAGCCAAGCCAGAGCAGTCTGCAGGAGTCTGTCTCCATTCAAGTTAAAAGATGTTTTGTCAATGCTCAAGGTTAATCAAACCTGAAATGTCCATATTGTTACTTTAGAGGACATTTTACTCTTGATATGTTTTACATATAATATAAGAGCAATGTATAACACTTGGAAAATATAACACAATTGACTTATTACATTAGATACATATTATATATCCCCTGTTTACTGACTTCTTAATAACTTCAACAAGCACAATATATAACATTTAGATTTTTATCTTCATGGTAAATCATTTTGTCCACTCTGTTACTTTACTCTATTTTGTACACACAAATTCTACTTTCTGTCTGTCCGTCTGCCCACCTGTCCATCTGTAGGCTCTGATTACAAATGTTGCATCATATGTTCTGATTCAATTGGTAAAAAATATCATTATTATCATCATCACTACTAATTTTAGGATTAATAGTGACTTTAATTATCTGAATTACAGATACATTGTATTAGTATTACAGTTATTACAGTTAATGCAAAATGTTTCCTGTCTTGTGGATTCAGTGTGAATACATTTGATAATGTAGTCTGATTAACTTATCACAGACTTATACATAAACCTTAAATGTTTTATCAAGTATAACATATAAAGTGAAGAGGACCTTCTACATAAGCATCATGTGTTCTACCAGCCAAAACACACTGATTGGTGACTCACCACGATAAAATCAGGCAAATGATTCTTTGAGGGTATTCTTCAATAAATCTGTGTCCAGTGACCCAGGCTGCTTCAGACACACTGTTGCTGCACGCAGTCCGGCTGTGCTGGGAATTGGGAGGAACAGGGCACATAGGTATACAGGGTAGGGGTCTGCACATTGACCTGGACATGTAACTACAATTAGTGCCCAAATACATTCATAAACATATGAATTGATTATTGATGTTTCGTCTCCTGCAGTAGAAACTGTCGGTTAAACAGTCTGAATAGTACTAACATGTGAAGAATACACTGCTGCTGCACACACACACACACACACACACACACACACACACACACACACACACACACACACACACACACACACACACACACACACACACACACACACCTAGACGTGAAGCTTGAGTCGGCCGGCCCACAGTGATTGTCCTGCAGCAGGACGCACGGGTACGGCAGCTGTGTGGAGCAGTGAGCTCAGTCCCGCAGGAGGATCTGCGGTGCGGTGCGGTGCGGTGCGTTGCGGTGCGTTGCGGTGCGGTGCGGTGCGGTCAGTGCTTTCACTTTCTGACAGGGTCTCCAGCCATGAGGAGCAGTGAGACCAGGACTGCGCCACTATGCCCCGGGATATAACAGAGGAAGCGACGCACGGCTCTGCAGAGAATTTTATCCGAGTGTGTGGGGATTATAATTATCAACTTCATCATCTTCATCATCATTATCATCATCATAATCATTATCATTATTACAGCAGCAGGACGACGACACGTTGCTTTTTACACTCACGTCCATGATCGGGGGTGCGCGCAAACTCGGCAAAGGTAAGAAGACTATTGATGCCTAATGTGGCATAATAATGTGAGTGTGTGAGCCCCGACCTGAGTTCAGCCTCAAAGTTTCAGGGTCAGAAATAATCCTTAGAGAGGCTTCATGCTCGGTTATTACAGTTTGTGTGGAGAAAACAAGAATGACACTTAGACATTGTGCTGATGTCCAGCGGCAGCGCCACGGTCCTAACCCGGATCTCTCCTCTTACTACATGTGCACATCGAAGAATGCTCCACACCGAGAGAAAGACATGGGGACGAGCTGGAGACAGAGAGCTGATCAGCTCAGAACAACTATCCGTGCTTCAGGGTGTCCCTAATTATTTTGGAAGGCTATGTGCTGTGACACAGAACATTAAGGGACATTAACGCAACTCATATATATATATCGATCTGCCCTGGCATAATAATTTAGTCTGTAGTCACAATGCGTGTCAGACCTAAATATGATGATGATCATCACTGTATGTGTGACAGCGGGGAAAGTCGGAGGCACATCTATTTTCTTATGACTCTTTGTAGACAACCTCTCTCTGCTCTCATGGTCCAGTATGGACATACCATACGCACAGCTTCAGTAACATTTATTTTCTTTGATGGCAGCTTTGTCTATTTCTCATCACTTACATTGTTCCATTTTGTAATATTTGTAATAGAGTGTACTGTAGATAGCAATGCTGCATGTTGGTGAAGGAGCAGACTCTGATGAAAAGAAGCTGTTGATGGAACAACATTACAGACAACCATTTGTTAGACTGAGCTCCAGCTCAGCAGCCACTTGCTTCTCTGTCCAACTCAAATAGATTTAATTTAGATACATTACTGTTAGTTTGATATCAGGTATTTTCTGTTGAACCATTCCTTATTGCAGGTAAGACTGCCACAACCAGAGCCAAAACTTGTAGGAGATGGATCAGGCTGATAGAGAGATAGAGCAGGGACCCCTCACTACATATATCTATAATAATGTGCTCTGTGTAAACAAGTCAGCAGCAGATGTGGCTACTGATGGCTAATGTAAGCCTCACCCTCTGAAGTTTCTGTAGTGGTTCCTGAGGTGGACGGTGTGTCGAAAAGTTACCAAAAGATCAGCTGTGGCTCCAGAATGTCCGTACATAATACAGATAATAAAAAAGATAAATGGCTAATATGTGTCAGTAGTACATATTTGTCTGGCCAGTTTTCCATCATAGGTGTGGCACGGTGATACGATTAATCAGTCACATGATTGTACAAGGAATCATGGGTAGACTATCATCAATGGTGTGATGATGGATTCATGTTAATGTATATTTAAGACACATTAGAATTTTTACTTGTGCTGTTGTAAGTATATATACACCGATCAGCCACAACATTAAAACCACTGACAGGTGACATGAATAACATTGATCATCTCATCACAATGCAATGTTCTGCGGGGAAACCTTGGTTGCTGGCATTCATGTGAATGCTATTTGACACGAACCACCCATCCAAACACTGTGGTGGTTCAAGTACACCCCCTCATCACAACAACACTACCTGATGGCAGTGGCCCTCCAGCAGGACAATGTGCCCTGATACCCCGCAAACACTGCTCAGGAACAGCTCGAGGAACGCAATAAAGGGCCCAAGGTGCTGACTGGGCCTCCAAATTCCCCAGATCCCAATCTGATAGAGCATTGGTGAGATGTGCTGGAGCAGGTCTGATCCATGGAGGCCCCACCCCCAACATACAGGACCCAGAGGATCCACTATAAAAAGCCCTGATGCCAGACACCACAGGACTTCCTCAGAGGTCGGAAGTCCATGAGAGAGCGAGAGAGACTCCGCAGCATCCAAAGGACAGTGGTATTATAAAAAACAATGACAATAGTAAAAGATAAACAATATAATTAAAAAGGATAGAAAAAGAATAGACTTGTATATACATATAAACATGATATTGTACAAAATTACCATGTAATTATAAATAGTGTGGCAGTGAATTTTTATTAATTTTTATTTACAAAAAATAAATTTGGGTATTAAAAAAATTTCCAGTCAGTGCAAACCAAAAATGAGCTTTGTAGAGTTATAGAGTCACTATGGAGAGTGTGAATTAGCTCATCACAGCTGATCACATCAGTTTGATCCCATTTAACATAGTGATCAAATCGGGTCTAGAGACGTCCTTTGATTAACTAGTTGGTGTTACACAAATGTGTATTGGCAGGGGGATAGGAGACAGACAGCAATCACCATTTTATGTCTGGGGGTCAAAGGGCTTCTCCCCGACGTCACTCCAAATATGTACTTTCTTCCTCACCTGCAGGGGGTGGGAATCCTTCACCAGCAGCGATGACAGCTTGTCCATCATCCTGCTCTCTCCCACCACCTGCACTGAGTCAAGAGGGCATCCCAGGGTGGAGCCGGCCTTCTTGTTAAGTTTATCAAGTCTTCTCCTACCTGCTGCCGAAATGCTGCTGCTCCAGCAGACTACTCCATAGCAATGGCTGATGTCACCACAGATAGATTTTTGAACATTACATGGTACATGGGAACGAAATGTCAGAAAAATGAATATGTTTGAAATTATGAATGATATCAATGAGCAAAAAAAACACCAATTGGAGATGGGAGCGCAGGTAGTCGAGTGGTTAGAGCGCATGCCATGAACGCAGTGGACCCTGGTTAGAATCCGGCCGGAGGACCTATACTGCATGTCACACCCCTGTCTCTCTCCCCTTTCCGATCTATCCACTGTCAAATAAAAGTGTCTATGCCTCAAAAAAGAAAATAACACCCTGGAGATAAGATTAATATTTTGATGTTTGAATGGAGTGGATTTGTTGAAAAATGTGGACGGAGTTAATGGAAAGAAAGTCAGACCCAAAGGATATATTAATAAAGTAATAAGCTGTATGTAGAAGAACATGCCTCCAGCATTCATAACCAATGATGATGGTGATGATGATGATGATAATGATGATGATAATGATGATGATGACAATGTCTAAAGAGATAATGCAGCCAGTTCAGGGTCATTGGGTGTTTTTAAGGTAAGATACTGAAGAAAAGTCACATTATTTAGTCTGGCCTGGTGAAGCATTCTGCTGCCTCTTTACAGGAACACAAATACAGGAAATGTGAGTATTAATGCAGCTGTAGCAGTATTACAATATAATACAACTTCTTACCCCTTGATTGAGCCCAGTAGGAAGAGTGACAGGCTGCATACAATGTTCCGATACGCAAAATATGGCAAGTATAGAAACACGTCCACTGTGTGTCTGAGTCAGAGCTGCTGGGGTGTTCATAAAGACAGAACTCCTCAGATTACCAAGCAAAATGGATCCTAAACTAATATTCATACTATATACCCAAATTGAGTTATGTTGCACTAATGCAGAAATTCATAATCTGCTTTTATATTAAACATTGCAATAAACAGTACAGTGTCCCTTTAAAGCATGCATCCAATTTCAAAGTTGTCACTTTGAAGCAGTTTTCATCACATTGTACTTGTTAAGAGTTATAAAACAAAGATAAATAACTGATGAGCACTTTGTGTTATTGAAGGAATATTTGTGTGTATATTTCACAGAGTATTACAAAGTGGACTACTTGTGCCTAACTGATGATATGGTCTTAACCTATATTCTGTGGGCAGAACTAACAGTCATATATAGTGTAGTTTACTTTACTTTGTGTTATTATGATTCTTTTGAATAAAACAAAGTAATACATCAAAAACATAACTAAATTGTAGGAATGTAGGCAAATTTGTTCAAATTATATTGTCACAATAAATATTCTAATAAATGTGGTAAAGAAAGACGCAACTAACTCAGTAGTTAACAATAATCCACTCAGACCAATAATCCACTACCACAATAGTCCATAATAATCCAAAGTAGGCCTAACTTGTGTTCTTTAGCACACTTCGCATTAGAGACCTATAAACTGAGGACACACTAAAATAATCCTAAAGTAATGTTACGTGGCAAATATTGAACAGCAGAGGAGGACTAGGAGGAGGTTGCTGAGCGCAACTCGCCTCACCTCGCCTCGCTTAATAGTACTGGTCGTCATAACAACACGACGCGGTAGAGACCAGATCTGACCAATCAGCAGGCAGACGTATAGCCTTGGCTCGCTTGGAACCTCAGCGGAGGTGCTGAAAAAAAAGTGCCAGGTACTTTTCATACCTTTTCCGTCAGTTCACACCTCAGATTTTGAGGCCAGACTTGCAACTTGAGTGGCAAGTCTAGTGGTCTAGTGGTGTGGGGGCCCTATGCACCCGCATAGTCCACATATAGCAAGAAACGGCTCTGAGACCCATACTGTAGCTCTGTTTCCCAAAGACAAACATGGTGGCCCTGCCTTCCTCCCTCTGGTCTCTGTGACCTCCTCATAGCCTGGGTATACTTGTGTCAACTTTGTAGATTGTGATCATTCTCTGTGCTCAACAAGTTGTTTGTGTTTCATTGCAGATAGGCAACCATCATAATTCATAACCAGGCACGTCTGAAAGAAATGATCTCGGGGAAGAATATGCTGTGTATTAGGAGAAAAGAGCATGTAGTCTTCTGTAGCTGTAAAGTCATACTTTCAATAATTCTGAATATTGTAAAGATTATACAAACCTAACTAGGATATTTCTGAGTCAGGCATGAAGATGTCTATCATCATCTTACCCTGAGTAGAGTAAGCCTTGAACCAGGATAGGGGCTGTTGATTTATCTGCACGCTAACATTCAGTGTTGGTCTGTTGGGGCTCACTGGATTATAAAGTGTGTATTGTATCGGCTCCTGCAGAATGTGAAAGCAGGTGATGTCGGTGGTCGTTTGTCTTTTGCTAAGTAGTGTGGAAGGCTCGATATGGAAGCAGAGTTCAGATCCACAAACATTAAGTTCTATAAAGTTATGGGCATGACAATAAAAAGAGCGTCTGAGGCCCTGACCTCCTCATCAGCCTGGGTCAGGCTCAGGCTTACAGTGTCAGGACAGTCTGTGAAGAGAAAGAAAAGAAGGAGCTCTTGCCACATGCCTGGTGTTGAGCTCATATCGCCATCTGCTCCACACCAGTCACACTCACACTCCAAACACTCCAAACAGTGTGCACTTGATTTATAAAAGCTCATTTTATACACACACACACACACACACACACACATAAACATGGACATTATGTATTCTGTTCCAAAAGTGTGTGATTGGATGCCAGTGTTTATGCACAGTGTTAGGGAAATAAAACTGACTGTGGAGGCTGTGTGGGTCACAATCACACTGTGATCACAAGGGACTCATTGGCATACACCAGTCTAACCACAGATGAAGTGTAGAAGTGTTTCCACCTGTAGTTATGACCAGCTACACTGTCTGCTTCACTAGAGCAGACTGAGGTAAAAAGTGAAGCAAAGCTCAGTGTGGGATCATGTCTTCCAGAAATGCAGCAGAGTCAAATGTGTGTACTGTAGTACTAGTATTGAACTAAGCTGTACCACGCAAGAACTGCCACCCTGTTGTGGGAGGCTCCCTGCCAAAGGTCGCGTCACTGCTAGCCATGGAGAAACACTGTGAGGCGCTGGTCAGTGTAGAGACATTCAAAAAGCTACTTTTCTACCTTCAGCCTGAGTACCTTATGCCATCGAGAGCTACTGTGACTGAACATATGGAATAACACGTTGAGAAGAAGGAGGATGAGTGAAGCTAGCCAGGGCAGACAAGCTACTATTAGCACTGTAAGCTCCTCAGTGCTGACCAGGGAGATGCAGGCCAGTGTGCTCTGTTCTCCAGAGCTGGCACAGTGACAACACAGAGTGTGAATGCTTCTGTTTTTACTTCAATATTAGTTAGCCATCACAGGAGTGCATTGCTGCCAAACTGGCCAGGAAGAGCACCAGGCTATGAAAAACCATGCCATTACATCATCATCTGATGCATTGTGGGCCAGCTACATTTTTTCCCTTGAGCTTATGTTATCAAGAAGTCCATAGAAGTGCCTGAAATGGACGATCGATGGTTGGTCGATGGAAGTTTCTGGTGCTCATGCTCTCATGGGCCCCACAACACAGAAGATCATCATTTTATAACTGGGGAAATCCAGCCATTTTGGCTCTATGCTGTCTTAGGAGTTCAACACTTTAATTGCTGGTTAGGTTTAGGGTTGCTGTTGTTTTTACATGATGAAATACATTTAAATTGGAATTGTATCTAAAAAACAGCCTCAGAGGTTTGGGATGTTAAATGAAGTGGTCAGGGATCTGTGGTGTATTAATGGAATGTATAAAATGATTTGGGTGAATTTGAAAGGCAATCACAGAAAGGTTACAAACAGAACAGACTTTTTGGGTCAGTTCATGATTCATGAAAATACTAACATGATGACGTGGAATCATTTTTGTCTGAATGCTTCATATTGTCGTCTCACTCAGATGTATACAGTGTATTTGGACACTGATTTACAAAGTGTGTGTAATGGATGAGGTCTGGCTTCACTTCTTTTCCTGAGTTATTCATTTGTTTTCACTCACTCTAGTTCAGGCACTTCAAACGTTGCAGAGTTGACTGAAATCTTTGTCCTGTGTGTGTGTGTGTTTGTGCTGATAAGAGGTGTTATCAAGAAATGTGATCATGTACACATATTCATGTGTAATGAAACCATGATAGTTTAAATTCTCTCATGACTCGTTATGCAACATCTCCACCGCTCCTGATGTTGTTTTACATCTCAACATCTGAGCTGTGAAAGGTAGCCTGATTGTGTGGGGCAGCCAGTGTTTGAATCGTCGGCACATATTTGAGTCCGGTGCACCGTGGTGTTCATGTAACAGTAAGGGCAGGGAAAAGTGTTTAGATGGAGTGTCAGCCAAACAATTGGTCAATACATTGGACTTTCCCCCCAGATATTGAGGTCCATGTTCAGTGAGTGTGATAGAGATAGATAGATTGAAAGATACTTTATTTATCCCGAGGGAAATTTTGAACATCCAGTAGCTTATAAATAGACACACATACACACATATTTCACCCACATAAAAAAGAACAGATCACTCACAGAAATAAATAGTAAAGGTAAAAAGTAAAAAGAATAAAAGTAAAAAGAATGTGAAGAAGACAGTGCAGGGATATAGTCAGTGCAAACTCTGCTTGTTGTTAAATATGGGTATGGAAATGACAAGAATAACAGAATAAAAAAAGTAAAAAAGTTGCCAGCTTTGTAACTTGTAACTAGTTCTTTATTATTTATTTATTAAAGTTAATCAAGCATTTTTTGTGTCTAGTCCTAACCAAACCACGACTGTTCACAAAAAACACAGTCCAAAAGTATTTTGACATAATTGATTGACTGTTTGTCAGCAAGCTTTACCAAATGATTTATAAAACGTAACATAGAGAACTGCAAGAATGATGAATTTGTGTTGGCTAACAGGCAGTTAGCATCATCCTGGTTTCCTCTGGAGGACTATGGAATTGTATTTTGGATTATTGCAGAAAAATAATCTGTGTGTCAAACACAAGTTTATGATTCTTCCAGGTTCTGTTCATTGAGAGAATCTCCACAGATGAACACCACTTTGCGATGTTTGAAATGTAAATTAAATGTGTGCCAGTAAAAAGCTAATGTTGGGCTACACAGTTACTATCCAGGTTTTCTATAAACTGATCAATGTACAAGTTGTAAAGTCAGAGTTAGAATAGTTTGTAACTAAAGTGGGCCTGCAAAGATAAAGACAGACTAGTGAGTAGATGAGTCCTCTTAGTCTCATTTAGACACTTGGGCAACCACTGTTTTTAACATGCAGAAGAGCTTTATAATTAAACTGTGGGACATTTATTGGTGTATTTTATGTCAGAGAACAAAATGTGTAAATATCTCCAACCACTACACCTTATTTCACACATTTAACTGAAAACCCATTCAGAAACCAACTGACTTTGAGATGAGGGACCCAGAAGTGAGAAAAAGCTGACTGACTTCAGGCTTTTAGGACTCATTCCTGCAGGACTCTATTGCTAACTTGACACTAGATAATTTGATGAGTTGGAAGTGAGAAGGTGTTGGTGGAAGCTCTCAGTACCAGTGATCCACATTAATATCCTGTAAGTAATGGAGCACCTTGTAGCAGTCTGGTAGTAGTAAGAGGCTCTGGGATGAGGCACTGCTCATCTCTTAAGTCTTAGTATAACTGCCACTCTGAACTTTGATTCATACTGTGCAGTGGACCAGAGACATTCAGTACGTTTACATGCACAGCTTAGTCGGATTACAGCCATAGTTCGACTATGCTCAATCGAAAAACTGCAATTGTCCGAGTGAGAAAATCGAATTACTGGCCGAAGCATGTCATACCCTGGTACGATAGGTGGCGCTATACCCATTTCAACTAGTGGTAACAGAGCCACCTCCGGCTGACCTCTTTACGTCACCAGCAACAACAAACTCTGTCTCAGCATGCGAGAAAGATGGCGTACGTAGAGCGAGACGAAGCTAAGTCTTTGTACATTTCGTATATGGTGTACATGATAATAACACAAACTAGATGCACAATGGCACTCTTGCTTGCGGTTATTTCGGAGGAAAGACGCCTCCACCGTCCTTCTACTTCCGACTCACGGCCCCGGGAAAAAAATCTTGAGCCTGCGCAGAACACAAAATCCGAATCCAATCTGATAGAACGTATACATGCACTAGTAATGTGACTATCAATCGAATAATCTAGGTGTTTTAATCCGACTATTAGAAATCCGATCCGGTCCGATCCGTAATTTTTCTCAAGTGTCATGTAAACGCACTGATTACAAGAGCTGGGCAGTATTTCATTGACAAGCATTTGAATATGTATTTAATTACATTAGAATATTTTGCTGGGCAGAGGAAGATAAATTATAACTTGTGACATAATACTTTAAGAGCTTGTATTTGTGTGTTTGAAATACTTAAATACAATGCTGTGAGCATTGTTGTCATTTTCGCTAACTTCCTGTCCAGTTTGTGGAGAGCAGTACTCTCCCTCCTCTCCTTGTCAACACACCTCATGACTCACTCTCTCTTTGTCTCTATCTTTTCTTCAAGCACTTGTCATTTCATCTTCACCAGGAGTGCTGGAATTGATAGCTTTCTGTGACCCTCAGAACAAGAGGATCCTGCTCTCTGTGTGTTCATCAGGACCGCCTCTTTGTGGCATTCTCTGTCCTGATTGGATGAGGAGGGCAGAGATACCAGAAGATTAGTTTTCTCTTTTACTGAATGAGCAGGGGGAGGAGAGGCATGTGTTATTGACAAAACACTCTCTAACAGTGATGTACTCATCACTTACAGCAGATTTAACATATCAGTTCATTCTCAAAAGGAACACATTTCGCTCCCCAGGTTTAGAAAATCAATTTATGTAACATAAACAGTTTAACAGTTAATGTCTTCACAGTCTCTGACTTTAGATCAGCTGGTCTCTCTGCTGATGTGTACTACACAGCACTCAGTTGTTATAGAATTCTTGATGTTACTAACAGTCTCAGCAATGAGAAAAAAACACATGACAGGAAGAGCTAAAAGCTTAGTTTATGATGTAACTAAAATTAAGGGGAGACATTTGCCTCATGGTGGCACTCTGTTTCCTTGATTAATACTTTTAAAGTAAAGAGGGAAAGAAAACAGTCGGTGCCCTAACCACAAGGGAGGAGGGGAGGAAGAACCTGGGAAAGCTCTGCACACAGAGAACACGCAGATGACGTGAGAGCCAGCAGTGGCCAGTGCCAATTCATGTGTAGGTGGCGATGCTGTCTATGTTCTCACATTTTTTCAATCATGTTGTTCAACTATAACAGTGTGTCAGCGGAGAAAAGAAGCACTTTGAATGGGTGCAGTCACCCCAGAGGATTACATCATAACTTTACTGCCCGGCTGCAGCTGGCTGCAGAGTCAGGCTCAGTGCTGGACACATTTTAGAAATTTAGAATTAATCACTTTGATGTAAAAAACGAAACAAAACCTGGGATAGCAGGGTATGGGTTGGGAAATACTGAAGTTACTCTTTCATGCTATAATGCTATAAAATCTGTTGTAAGATGTATTCAATATTTTGGATTGTATCCTTTCAGGGTGTTTTGGACCTGTACTGTAAAATCTAGCAGTGCAGATCAGGGGTGTGTCGGTCTGAAGGTGTTCACAGTCTAACAGCTAAACAGAGCCTTCACTCACTCATAACTAGTAGTGTCTTTGGCAACTTATATGAGGAAAAGAATACTGCCAACGTGGAGAAATGTCTGTCATCCTGTCTGTCCTACCAGCTCTTTGCCTCCAGCTGTTGAATGGCAGTGATTATGTAACATGATTTACAGCAAAAAGCTTTAACTCACATGTATATGTCCCTCTTCCACGACTGTGTTGCTGTAGTTACTGTCTCTGGAAACTTTCCCCCAGAAAGACAGCATCCTGTTTACTGATGGTGATTATGTAATTATGTAATCTGGAGAGGAAAAAATAACTTTGTCACTGTCTGGGATGATTGGTGGGTCAGGATCTCAATCCCAACACATTATAACTACATCCATATGATTATACACAGCCAGTGGGTTCATGTTTAGATTAACAGGTGGAAACACATAGAAAAATATATATCAATTTCATGATGTGTTACATCATACCATTTTTGGTGCAGCATCGCCATTTGGTTCAGTGTGAACAAACAAAGGCAGAAAAAAGGCGAGCCTTTGCTGTGCCGATAATGTGGCGTCTCTGTGTGAAAAGGGCTAGTGAGTGAATGATTCCTACCAAGCTGTTAGTAAATGCAGTAAAGTGAAACCTGAAGATTCTAAGCTCTGTATCGAAGGCAACTGGACTGACTAACTGGAGGAGCGTTTGCAGGCTTTTAAACCCTGTGTGGGAGTGTCCTTACAGAGTTGTTAAGGACATGTGTGAGCTCTGAGTTTCAGGGTTGTTAGGGCCACTTGTGGTTCATTGGCCCAACTGGCCTTCATGTGGGTTGCTATGGCTAGGTGAGCTCAGGTGTGAATGGTTGTTAAGTTGTCTGGGGAGGAAACTCCCAATGTACAGCATTGTAGGTGGGTGATATGTCTTAGGCCACCTCCTCTGTTCACAGATGGTTGTTCCAGTTTGACATAGATGGATTCCTTTACTTCTCTTTCAAACCATCCGTCTTCTTCGGCCAAGATGTTCACATTGTCGTCTTCAAAGGAATTATTTTTCTCCTTCAGATGTAAGTGGACAGCAGAGTCTTGAACTGAGGAGTTGGCCTTCCTGTGTTGTGCCATTCCTTTATGGAGAGGTAGTTTTGTCTCCCCAATGTACAAATCTTAGCAGTCCTGGCTGCATTGCACATAAACTACTTCACTCTGTTTATGCCTGGGTGTTTTGTCCTTAGGATGGACAGGTTTCTGCCTCAGTGTGTTGGTAGGTTTGATGTGAACCAGGATATGATGTTTATTGAAGGTTAGCCAGGTTTAGGTTGGCCACCACTAGGAGCACCCATTGCACAGCTGTGCGTCTGTCTGTAGAAAACTTCACTGTACTGGAAGTGGGTGGTCATCAGACAGAGGTCAAGAAAGGCACAAATGTGGTCGTGGTTGAAGTTGGTTCTGCTGGACAAAATGCTGGCCTGTAGCAGGCGTTTCTTTACCATCTTAAAAGCTTCTTTTTTTTCATATATATATATATTTTTTTATTTTAGTTATGGACTGAATACAGCACATATTGACAAAACAGTCATCACAATCTTGAATGTAATGTATTTCACTACAGAGTATTATAAAAAATGTTTTTTAAAAATCCAAAGGAAAACACTGATCAAGGTTTTCCAATAGTGTACAGCATTAGGAGTTAGTCAGACTGGGCCCTTTATGTACAGCAGTAGAGGGTCCCAGATCTTATCAAAGTGTTTTGATTTATCATTAGCTGTTTTTATACTGGGCAGCAAGCCGCCGATTTGGCCGTCTTTTTTGCGGCTCGGTCCACCAATTTTCTGCCTCAGAGGGTGCACTTATTTCCGCCTTCATTGCTTTCTAAATCCGAGGCGTTAATGTGCCGGCCCCTGCGTGAGATGGGCGGAGGTGTCGATGACCTGCACTGTTGTATGACCCACCGCCGGGGAGTTGTAAAACCAGGAAACAGCTGATCACAACAGTCAGTCAATCACTTCATCCGTGGACGTCAAGATGAGCAACTGGACAGCCGCTGAAATCCAGGAGATGCTAGCGTCTCCTCGGTCTCTGTAGCTGTCTTCGTTGTCCGCTTGTTGTTGTAGCGGGAAGCTACGAATAGAGTGCATAGAGTGAATAGAGTTACGAATAGAGTGGCGACAACGCTGGCCGATCACGTGGTCCATGTAGCTTTCAAAAGTTCCAGGAAGTGCTTAGCAAATAAATTAAATTTTGATTTGAATTCATTGCAACTAAATTGAATTCTATCACTATTTGTCAACTATTCTTACCCTGAGGGCTCGTCCACACGTACGAAAACGCTATCTGCTATTTTTTTTTCCCTCCGTCTACCTCGGCATCGTTTCAGGAATATTTGCGTCCATATGGATCCACTGAAAACGATCACTGTAGTTCATACTCCAGGCCTATAGGTGGCACTTGAAATTCACCAAAAACGGAGAAGAAGAGACAGAGCATGCGCATAAAGCTTGCGCGCTGTAAACAGACAGACGGAGAAACCGAACACAACAAAATGAAGATGAAAATGGCTAGTGCAAGGAAACCAGAATCGTTTGTGTGGACCGGTAATGAGGTTGAACTGCTGCTGCGACTCACACTCATGACTACAAGGCGAGTAAGTTGCAAAAAAGGCTCAATATCTTCTGCGGCACGAACACAAGCATGTAGTCCGCCATTGTTGTTGTTGTTGTTATGAGACGTCGCGGGGTGGGGCGATGGTGTCATTGTTTCGGAAAGTATGCGGATTCGCTGTCCACACGAAAATGTATGGAAGCCAGTTTCCGCCACTAAAAAAAAAAAATCCCAGTGGTAAATCATAATTATGAGATTAAAAAGTCGAAATTATGAGAAAAAAAGTCATAATTATGAGATAAAAAGTCAAAATTATGAGAAAAAAAGTCATAATTATGACATAAAAAGTCGAAATTATGAGAAAAAAAGTCATAATTATGAGATAAAAAGTCAAAATTATGAGATAAAAAGTCGAAATTATGGGATAAACAGTCGAAATTATGAGATAAAAAGTCATAATTATGAGATAAAAAGTCGAAATTATTGGATAAACAGTCGAAATTATGAGATAAAAAGTCATAATTATGAGATAAAAAGTCATAATTATGAGATAAAAAGTCGAAATTATGAGATAAAAAGTCATAATTATGAGATGAACAGTTAAACGAAGCCCGTTTCCGCCACTAAAAAAAAAATCCCAGTGGTAAGTCATAATTATGAGATAAAAAAGTCGAAATTATGAGAAAAAAAGTCATAATTATGAGATAAAAAGTCGAAATTATGAGAAAAAAGTCATAATTATGAGATAAAAAGTCAAAATTATGAGATAAAAAGTCACACTCATGACTACAAGGCAAGTAAGTTGCAAAAAAGGCTCAATATCTTCTGCGGCACGAACACAAGCATGTAGTCCGCCATTGTTGTTGTTGTTGTTATGAGACGTCGCGGGGTGGGGTGATGGCGTCATTGTTTCGGAAAGTATGCGGATTCACTGTCCACACGAAATGTATGGAAGCCCGTTTCCGCCACTAGAAAAAAAAATCCCAGTGGTAAATCAAAATTCTGAGATTAAAAAGTCGAAATTATGAGAAAAAAAGTCATAATTATGAGATAAAAAAGTCAAAATTATGAGAAAAAGTTATAATTATGAGATAAAAAGTCGAAATTATGAGAAAAAAAGGCAAAATTATGAGATAAAAAGTCGAAATTATGAGATAAACAGTCGAAATTATGAGATGAAAAGTCATAATTATGAGATAAAAAGTCATAATTATGAGATAAAAAGTCAAAATTATGAGATAAAAAGTCATAATTATGAGATGAACAGTTAAACGAAGCCCGTTTCCGCCACTAAAAAAAAATCCCAGTGGTAAGTCATAATTATGAGATAAAAAAAGTCGAAATTATGAGAAAAAAAGTCATAATTATGAGATAAAAAGTCGAAATTATGAGAAAAAAAGTCATAATTATGAGATAAAAAGTCGAAATTATGAGATAAAAAGTCATAATTATGAGATAAAAAGTCGAAATTATGGGATAAACAGTCGAAATTATGAGATAAAAAGTCATAATTATGAGATAAAAAGTCATAATTATGAGATAAAAAGTCGAAATTATGAGATAAAAAGTCATTATTATGAGATAAAAAGTCGAAATTATGAGAAAAAAGTCGAAACTATGAGATAAAAAGTCATAATTATGAGAAAAAAAGTCATAATTATGAGATAAAAAAAGTCGAAATTATGAGATAAAAAGTCGAAATTATGGGATAAACAGTCGAAATTATGAGATAAAAAGTCATAATTATGAGATAAAAAGTCACAATTATGAGATAAAAAGTCAAAATTATGAGATAAAAAGTCATTATTATGAGATAAAAAGTCGAAATTATGAGAAAAAAGTCGAAACTATGAGATAAAAACTCACACTCATGACTACAAGGCGAGTAAGTTGCAAAAAAGGCTCAATATCTTCTGCGGCACGAACACAAGCATGTAGTCCGCCATTGTTGTTGTTGTTGTTATGAGACGTCACGGGGTGGGGCGATGGCGTCATTGTTTCGGAAAGTATGCGGATTCGCTGTCCACACGAAATGTATGGAAGCCCGTTTCCGCCACTAAAAAAAAAAAAAATCCCAGTGGTAAATCATAATTATGAGATTAAAAAGTCGAAATTATGAGAAAAAAAGTCATAATTATGAGATAAAAAGTCAAAATTATGAGATAAAAAAGTCGAAATTATGAGAAAAAAAGTCATGATTATGAGATAAAAAGTCGAAATTATGAGAAAAAAAGGCAAAATTATGAGATAAAAAGTCGAAATTATGAGATAAAAAGTCATAATTATGAGATAAAAAGTCGAAATTATGAGATAAAAAGTCATAATTATGAGATGAACAGTTATGGAAGCCCGTTTCCGCCACTAAAAAAAATAATCCCAGTGGTAAGTCATAATTATGAGATAAAAAAGTCGAAATTATGAGAAAAAAAGTCATAATTATATGATAAAAAGTCAAAATTATGAGATAAACAGTCGAAATTATGAGATAATAAGTCGAAATTATGAGATAAAAAGTCATAATTATGAGATAAAAAGTCGAAATTATGAGAAAAAAAAGTCATAATTATGAGATAAAAAGTCAACATTATGAGATAAAAAGTCAAAATTATGAGATAAAAAGTTGTAATTATGAGATAAAAAGTCATAATTATGAGATAAAAAGTCATAATTATGAGATAAGGAGTAAAATTATGAGATAAAAAGTCGAAATTATGAGTGTCATGGTTACCGATGGATGCACCAAAAATGTTGGTTACATGGAATTGTGACTGACAGAGAAACAGTTCGAAAATTGCTTCGGCTATTGGATGGTGAAGGCGTGGATCTGAGGTCGAGAAACAGACTGCGAAGACGTGTTTACCACAGCTGTGGTCCAAACTGTGTATGGCACATTGATGGCTACGACAAGCTTAAGCCATTTGGAATCGCAATCAGTGGATGCATTGATGGTTTTTCCAGAAAGCTGATATGGTTTGAAGCTTATAAAACAAACAGTGACCCAAAGATCATCGCTGGCTACTTTATGGATGCTGTGATCAATGCTGATGGATGCCCTGTCAAACTCAGACTGGATTTAGGAACAGAAAATGGCCATATGGCTGAAATGCAGCGGTTTTTGCATTTGCCTGCAAACCAAGCTGAAACAGACAGTGTAATCTTTGGTCCAAACACTGGAAACCAGCGAATTGAACGATGGTGGCTGATCTTGCGAAGTGAGTGTGTCCAGTTTTGGATAGACCTTTTTGACAAACAGAGAAGATGGCTACTTCTCAGACAACTTCTTGGACAAGTCCTTGATCCAGTTTTGCTTTCTTCAAACAATACAGGTACAGTAGTTCACACATTATGAGATAAAGAATGGCTCAATAATAATTTCAAGAGCCACAAAATGATCATGTGTAAAAAAGTAATTGCCTGTGTTTGTGCAGAGAAAGATGAATAAGTTATGGATTTGGTTTGCAAAATTAATGTGGGTTGTGGTATTCAAAGTAGCTGTGCATCAAATAAGTAGGCATTATTTAAGACTGTACCAGTTTAATGAATGGCATGGCATAATAGTATAACGGCCCCTTTACATTTAAGGTTCTTCCACTTCATATTGGTAGCTGTGAGAATAACACATTCATTAATATTAGTGTGCTAACCCACCATATCATGATCAGAAGACAAATCTAACAGTCAGGACTACTTGACTTAGACAGTAGTCACCAATGCCTAATATTTGAGGTTGCACTGACTTGGAACAACCACAGAGTCTGTCAAGTCCACAACTCATGATCACCCCATGGACATCCCTCCATATTGCATGCTGTCCCTCACCTGTATGGAGGCCGAGATTGCTTGCACCTTGTGGACCTGGAGAAGGTTCAAGTGTGCCTCGAAGAGTGTGCGTTTAAGGGCTTTCTATGTGATGAGGACGTGTTCCATACCTGTGTTGACCTGATGTCAGAGTATAATCTGACATTAACAAATGATGTGTTTGAAACAGTTAACCTGTATATTGAACTCAGGCAGCTTTTAAACAATGAACTAGATCTAGATCATTAACTCTTTTGTTTGTTTCCTGTTTCATTCTGGGACAAACTGAAACTCATATGTGAAACAAATACGTAAACATACACAGATTACTTTGTTTTTCTTACATTGACTATGTGTAAGAACTGAGTAAAAATGCAAAATCCACACGTATTACTTGAATACATATATTCAAATATTAAAACAAACACAGCATACAACCTGTATTATTTCATTTAACTGAAATTTATTCGCAACAGATAAAAGTATTAAAACATGTTTTAACTCAAATGCAATTTATTTTGGTACCCTTCTGTGCTTAATTCAACTTGTTATACTGCAGAGTTTACCTGATGTAAAGCAAAGTTTTCTCAGAAAGAACAGTGAAGCTGGTTGTTATGTGTGTGTGCTCTGGGGATTAGATGAATAGCAAGTGCTTTCAAGTTTCAACAAACACATGTAATTGTAAAAAACTGGGGGGAAAAAAGTGTTAAAGGAAAAAGTTCCTCAATTTTTCTTTTATATCCCAATTACAATCCCAATTGCCCAATGCGTTATGACATGTGAACCATTTAACAACCATACAATTGTTGTCTAAAATACAACATTTAGACATATTGGTAATACCTAGCAATATAAACTGAGGTACTCACAGTAAGTTGCCTGCATTAAAACACACCACTTAAAAGAACATGTTCTCAAACAGTTCAACAAAACAAAAGTGGCAAAAGCAGCAGACAAATGTGGACAGCACATCAATACTGTGACAGGTTAAACCATTGTAACTGTAGTAGTTCCTTCATAAGCCAAAAGTCTGGAAATACTACAAAGCCTAAACATGAATTTCTGATGTTAGTCCAGTGTCTATAAGCTGAAATCATTGTACCTTAGACAATGTCCATTACCCACACGTTGCTTTCTAATACTTTGTTCATTTCATGTCGAAAATCTGGGTAGTTATCATAACTGACTGGCAACTCCAGGTAACAGCCGCATGTATGAGCCACTGGTCGTCTCTGAAATCCCTGAACTTGTGTGAAACTGACAGTGATGCGCTTTCCTGTGAATAAATCTGACCCAGTGCAAAATCTGAGGAAAAAGGAGAGGTGCTGGACGTCTGACTCTCTGAGATATGTACTTAAATACTTGACAATTTGTTTCTCCTGAGCATTCTGGGTACTAGGGTAAGTAATTCATCTCATGATCTTTCGTGATGTTGTTTGTAGTTCTCCATAGAGTGCTGCAATCCCTTTCAGCTCTGATCTAACAGGTGCAAGCATGTTGCTCCACTGTTCAATGACAAAAGCGGGCTCTTGAATCAGTTTTTGGTGAGCAAGCTCCCTCAAGATTTGCTCAATGTTATCTGCTGCTGGAAGCCTCCGGCATTTGTGGATATCCATGATTTCCAACAATTCCTCTTGGTCAACACTTTCAAAATCTGAACAACAAGATTCAAAGATCACTCGCTCAGACTCTGAGACATACTTGAGAAAGTTGTCCACAAGATCACTCTCCACACAACGCAAAACAGCTTGCTCCAGAAGTACGGGTGCAATTTTTACAGGAAGGTACTTCTCTTTCTGCCAGCCAAATGTAATAATTCGGCCTACACTTTCCCATTCTTGTTTACCAAAATCATGACGTAGGTATGGCACTTTGAAGCCATTTCCCATGGTGCACTGCTCATAAAAGTCATTCCAAAATTCTGACAATACATCCCTCAAAACTCCTCCATCATCCACAGCCTTTTCAAGCTTTCCATCTGGAAGAATAACTTGAAAGTTCAAGTCATCCTCCATGATACTTTGCTCAGAAAACACTTGAATAAGTTCTCTAAGAATCTGTCCACAATGAAGAACAATAATTTTCTTCACTCTCTCTCTTTGACTGGCTAGTTCCTGGAACATATCCATGGAAGGAGGCAAGAGAGATTCCATTGTCAGTTCCCGAGAGAGAGGCAAGGTATCATCAAGAGTGGAGGACTCCATCCCATGGATGCTTTCTGTGTGAAAAGTCACAATTCCACTGTCCTCTAATGCACCAACATGAAACAACGTTTCATGTTCTGGCAAACCAGATGCATCAGTTTGGTCGACTGTAGTGTACAGAAGGGAAAGACGTTCACTGCTTGCATTTGCAAATACAGTGCTGCTTGCAACAAAAACAACATCTGAAGTATTTATCTCCACAGCGTCTGCTGCAGAAGTGTCTGGAGTGGCAATAGATATCAGGTCTGTCACATGTCTTTTCACCATCTTGTGTAGTTGCATCGCTATTGTCTTCCTCCAGATTTATCACACTGGTATTGTCTCTTTTTTTGGTTGTTAAATAGAAACGCAACAGAGGCAACTTTGTCTTGTCATATAGCTCCCCGACTGTGATACTCTCATCAAATGAATTCTGCTGAAAGTCAGTTAGATTAATGTCAAAATCAGTAAGGCTCCCCTCTGCACTTTTCTCATCAGGAAAAAATAACTGCACAGCCTTTTCAATCAAGTTCTGTTTTTTACTGTCCTTTGTGACACTCTCTTTTCTGGTTCCCCCACCTTTTTTCGTGCACATCTGCACAAATTCCCCCTCTCTGAAATGCAGCCATCCCAACTCAATTTTTCTCTGATTCTTCTGAGCGTTCTTTTGAGTTTGATGCTGTCTCTCAGACATGTCATCACCTTTGTTTCTAGAGAGTTTTCCTCTGAGCCGCTCAAAGATCTTTGACTTGCGACTGTTTTGTTCTTTTTCCTTTCTCCTGCAATATCCAAAAACAGCCAGCCGATCACCATAGGATGGCAGATACTCTCGTAGCTGGTGTATGACACTGGAATCAATCTAAAATGAAGAAACATTCAGAATTTTTTGCAATGAACAACCTGCTTATACATCACCCGATATTATTTACTAAGCTCTTCAAAACATTTTTTAATGCTTATGTGTGATTTGCCAAAATTGAGCATTTCCTATATTAACTACCTTCTCCTGTTCCATTCGCTGTATGTCCTCCTCCGGCACATGCCGTGACCTTAAGTAGTCACCCAGCTCATCCATATTATGTCTGTTCAAAAAACCTCGACATCCCTGTTGAAGAAAATTAAAGCTTAAATTTGGCCTAAATAAATTACACTTCTGTACAAAATCATTTTTTTTCACAGTCAGTGTCATGTTTAAATAAGACAAAACCTGTTACTATGCTTTAAATTATTCACATAAGAAGAAAGGTTGTATTATTTTCAATTTATTATCTTCTTTTAAAATAAAGCTCTTGGTTTTCTGATTTTCTCAAGCTGCCCTATGATATTATGACAAGTTCACACTCAGGCGATTTTGGACCACTTTTGGTCCCCCTGGATTTATATGTAATAAAGCTTGTAAAACATCAGCCCTTTAATGCACTGTCAGGTAACAACGCAGTTTTTTTCTTTTTTTTTTCAGGACAACCTGAGCTCTATGAATATTTGTGCTGCAGTGTCATAAACTGAGAACATAAAATGTGTTACATTGTCCGAAGACTTTTCAACATACTGTAGGTCTTCACGGCACGTTGTACTCTAGTGTTGTAGATTGGCGTAGCCCTTTTCAGGAATAGGACAGTGCATAAGGTGTGTGTGCGTAATAAAACCTGGTTTATGCTTCTGCGTCGCGGCGACGGCGTAGCTACGTTGTCGACCCTACGCCGTCATTGAGCATTCGAAGTTCTGCGTCGAGGGAACGCGTTGGTGTCGGTGGACGTCATCAACGTCAGTGATTCAGGTTTGTTATGCTAACAGGCTAAACAACACGTAGTCAGACAGGCGGCGGTGCTAACGGAGCTAACAGCTGTCTGTCAGTCTGACCGAGAAATTTCTCACTTTACTTCGCTGTTAGTTGAAGTGAATGACATTCACGCTGTCTTTAACTGGCCGTGCGAACCAGTCCGCAGCTTTGTGTGTCTGTTTGTGTGTCTCTGACTCTTGCGTGTTGACGTGACATGTTGCGGACCAATCACAGTCCTTGCCGTTCGCGTCTCGACGCGTTGACGTGACGCGTAGTCAGGATTTTTTGGTGGCGCACGTCAGGCTACGGCGTAGGGTCCGCGTAGGGGTCTGCGTTGACGGCATAGCTACGCCGTCGCCGCGACGCAGAAGCATAAATCAGGCTTAAGGTGTGAGTGGGCGAGCGAGAGTGAGGGAGCGTGCATGCTTAAGGACGGTGAATTTATACGAGAGGAAGGAAAGCGAAGGAGGTAACTGCGACAGTATAATGTACAGTAAAGGCTGCAGTTTTGTTTGAAATAAAGGCGACGGCTCCTCCAGATACAGCAAAACTCCCTGGTATTATTTCCCGACCAGCTTAACACGTGAAAGGTGTTTCACCCCGAAGGTAAACACAAACTTCGGCCCTGGAGGAAATTATCTCCCCTGTGCTTTCCGACCACGGTCCGGGAGCCGAACAAGAATGGTGTAACACTTAAATGACTATAGGAGTGATTCTATAATTAGGGGTGCATTTCATGTCCATAGACTTTATTTATCGGATTTATCAATTTATTTATTTATTCACTGCAAGCAATGATCAATTTTACATCAGGGCACATTCTCTTCTATTTAATACAAAAAGTCAACAGATCTCATCATTTATTTAGCAAAAAATGCATATACTAAACTGGAATTTGTTGCTTTTTTGCTGTCCGATTTGCTTAATGTCAGGTTTTGCTCCTCAGATTAAACCTAAATGACATGTTTTTGTAGAATATTTTCATAAATATTTGTTCAAAAATAATTATTAAAACATGAGAAAGGCAATTTAAAATCTATTTTGTTCATTCATGTACATTAAATCAACCACTTTGTGTGTGTCCGAGAAATCTCTGTCAACTGTGTTACTCTTTGAAATATCGCCTATAAATCACAACATCACTTGATGTAATTTCCTTTTTGGAGAGAGATGTGAAGAGGGTGTGGTAAGTCTCTACTTCTCCTCTTCAATATTTTATCAATAATATGGTGTGCACATAGAGTAGATTAATTCATTGTCAACCGTGTTACTAACTTGTTCACGTGAACTTACATTAGATGTTATATTTACAAATATGCAGATAAAGTGTATGAAAACACAAGTTGATCAAAGTCATATGGTGACAGGTCTGAGGTCTGCAGTGAGCACAAGGCCCTAAAATGGCTGAAATGTCAACTGTGTTACCTGTCAACCGTGTTACGAGCCACTGTAACACAGTTGACAGTGTTGGCAGTTAATTGTAAACTTTGAACTTAATTAAGTTAAGTTTATTGTATGAAATAAAATTTAAGTTTGTTGAATCAAAATAAAGTTTTTTTTCTTAAGAAAAGGGTTTTCTTGTTCTCCTGTCCTGTCAACTGTGTTACTCCTGTCAACTGTGTTACTATTGTCAACTGTGTTGCATGTGGTTTTTGTATCATAAATCTTTTAAATGTTGGAAAAATTGTAACAAAAAAGATTGGGAATATCTCTGGAGAGGGAGATCTTACATATAGGGATGATGAATAATTCTAAATTAGGTGTAATGGGGATTTATGTTGTAAAAAGTTCATCCTTCATCATAGCATCTCGCAGAATTACCATCATAAAGCTCAAAATTCAAATTTTTTAATTAGTTTGAGAAATAACCTCAAAACCCCTTTTGGACCACTGGTGAATAGACTCAAACACTTTCAAAAAAGTGTGTCATTAAATGTGTAGTATTTTATATATGTGTTATATGATGCAACATTTGTCCGTAACACAGTTGACAAAATAATGAATCAAATGTTTTTTTCATTAAGATATTTAAAAAGTTATTTGACCTTAAGCTTGCCAATTAATGAATTTAGCACATTAAGGGTGTTTATTATGGAAACATCTAGTTTATTTATCAAAAAAGAATACTGATGTTTTGACTTTTTGGTTGACATGAAATGTACCCCTAATTATAGAATGACTCATAGGTTGATATTGTAGGTGTGATAACACTTACTGATTAAAGAGCTATGGAGGCTGATGTTTCCGCCTTTGAGTAACATTAAGCAACTCGCCGCAGATCTACCGACACTGTTGTCAGTATTGGCGTGAACGTTAGCCTGATATACAATTAAATACAAGAGATAGTGTCAACAGTGGGCTGATTAAAATACTACAAAATTCAATATAACATTAACAAAAGTCTTGACGGGACAAACGGGAAAGTTCAGCTCAGGCAGTGATGGCGATAATGATAAAGGCACCTCTGCGCGCTGCAGCGCATGCGCACTTCCATCTCATAATTTCGACTTTTTATCTCATAATTTCGACTGTTTTTATCTCATAATTTTGACTTTTTATTTCATTATTATGACTTTTTATCTCATAACTTCGACTTTTTATCTCATTATTATGACTTTTTATCTCATAATTATGACTTTTTATCTCATAATTTCGACTTTTTATCTCATAATTATGACTTTTTTTCTCATAATTTTGACTTTTTAATCTCATAATTATGACTTACCACTGGGATTTTTTTTTTTTAGTGGCGGATACGGGCTTCCATAAAAACGGGAGGGCTGCGTTTTCGGATTTTTCCACCCTGAGACCCGCTTTCAAAAAAGTTCGTTTTCAGGCGCTGCGTTTTCAGGATCCGTGTGGACAGTCGGCCAAAACGATGCAATACATGTGTGTTTTCGCAAAAGAGCGTCTTCATGTGGACAGCCTCTAAGTCTGGGCTCACAACAGCATTATGATGATGATAATATGATGATATCAGATGATGATGATGTTCTAATAGGAAATCCATGGCAAATAAATTACATTTTGATTTGAATTCATTGCAAATAAATGGGATTTTATCACTATTTGTTAACTATTCTTACTTATCCCAAACTTACTCTACTCAATGATGCATAATAAATTATACACAGTCATGTTTTTCCCACTGCACCACAATGAATTCCTTAAAAACGGTATCTAAAGAAGTCAAACAGATCAGCATGTCAAGCTATTTGTGTCATTTTCGCTATGTTGTCAAGAATACAGTCTTCACCATGGTTTGATGTGCTGCATGGGGATGCTCTATGCGCCTGTATGGCTTCCCCAAAGACAGAGACAGGAAAAAAGCATGGGTGTCTAATGTCAGGAAAAGGAGCAATTTAACCACCTACAAAGATATAAACAACAAAAAAATATGTGGGCTAATCTAGTCTATTCTAACAATGCATTTGCACTTCCGCACACTTTCAAATACCACACCACTGGGAAGTTTAAGATTTTTTAAATTAAAAACAGAGAACACAGAACAGGAAAAACAATGCAAAAACCAAGGGAAGGGAAGGACAAAGACTGGTTCCTTCCTCATGGAGCTTCCAAACGCAGTGGGTGTGTTGGAGAAGGATGCTCTGGCACTCTCCAGCAGGCTTCCATCATGCTGTGGAGTAAAAGAAAAGATCATCAGGAGATTTATTAGGTTGAGGTTGCGGATTGAAGCAAAAAAAAAAAAATGAGAGGAAAAAACAACACTTAAAAGATCTTGGCCATCTTGGAAGCAAGAGCCAAACCAAGAAGGTGAAAAAGAACAGTGGCCTAGGTTCAACATCAAGCAACCCCAGAACAGCTGAAAGTGTTTCAGGAGAAAGCCAGCATCACTAACCCTCTACCTACCTGTATCCCGCAAACATCACTATTCCACCAACTACCAGAAGGCTACCATCATTAACAAGAGACATGTAACATCCTCGTCATCATCACTCCTGAGCTATAAGATTTTTGGTCCTTACTCTTCAATTCTCCTGACATGCAGCATGCGGCATCAATGCCGTATGATAACTTAAATTATTAATTAACCATATATTCATTACAGTTACTAATAAACAGACTTATCACCCATGTCAAAAGGCGCACTTGTGCAATCTAAGACAATCCAATTCAACTGCTCTGCCATACCTTCTTCATTTCTAAAACTTACATATTTCTAGTTTTAGCTGACATTGTCAAAAAGGGGATAATTCTGGTTGCTGTTTATTACAGGAGTCATAGTGGATGCTGCTGTGCTGAGGTGCATTATATTCATCAGTGTTCCTGATATTTTGCCCTCTCCATTAAAATACTTGAAGGCAAAATATAAGCAACAGTTGTCGTGATAATGCAGTCCAGCACAGCACCACCACCCACTCTGACCTCAACAAATAACATAAAGTAGAATGAACACCTTTCTGATAATGTCAACAAAAACTGAAAATGCATTTATAATTTACAAAAGCAGAATTAATGGCACAGCCTTTCTACTGCACTGCATGATGTTGCACAAGTGTATCAAATAATATGACTAATAGCAATGGTTATGTGTAGTATGACTCCTTTAATAATATTGCAAGGTGATACCCATTTAGTATGATTTATTACTTTATTACTCACTGTGGTCTACTCAGTACTTCTGGCCTGCAGCATCACTGACGCTCTGCAACACAGTGCTCCTACTGTAGGTCCCCAAATATACACAAAATGATATCACCTGTTAGGGACATTTGTTTAGTATGACGGCTTGAAAAACATCACATTCATTATGTGTTTTCAGACTCACTATTGTCTACTCAGAACTCCTAGCCTGCAGCATGCAAAATAAAGTTGTGAAGTGGCATCACTGCGCCTATATTCCAATATCAAATAAAAACTGACAGCCCTAATATAGTAGGCTATTGTATAAGTGTATGGGCTGCAATATTTCACAAAATAGCTCTCTTTCTAGAAACATATACTAACGATGGTGTTGAGTCAGTGCAATGCGGTGGTGAGACATTATGAGCTTGCAGTTCATAATCAGTGTCCTCATATCATAAGCTTCCCCCATCACTCCGCAGCCTCAATGATATTAAATTGATGTTTAACTACAATCACACTCCCTGCACATTAACTTCGCAGTATAAATTGACAGCGTTTGATTAAGTTATATTTAGAGAACAGAATTTACAGTTTAGCCTGTTGCATGTGTTGCTATCGTTATCCAGTGTGCTAGCCTAAACTTTTATCTGTTAATATTCTCTAAATCTTCTAATCTAGACAGGGACAATCTGCCAACATACTTAAATACTCATGTCAATTTAATACCGATGCACTACTGATGTGAAAATGTCATTCTTTAAACATTTTACCCATTGGCGTAACCACGCAATATTGAGAAAATGGCAATCTGTCCCCCCAATATACAGTAGAAAATATGTTAATTATGCACTCTTTTATAAACCCTGTCAATAGATCTGTCTTGTTATTTCTTATTTATTTTCAATTTATTTCCGTTTTTAAGGAAAACACAAGTGTGTGAACCCCCCCTCCCAATTGTAAACTTGGTTGCGCCCATCCTAAGGTATTAAAGGGGCACTATGCAACAATATTAGCAAAAATTACCCTAACTATGCAGGCTGAAAGTCATTCTGAATGTTCCTTGACACTTTCTGGGTCGTTTGGTCATTGCTACGACTCCCCCTAGCGCTTCTGGGCGGAGAAATGGAACATGCAACTTGCTGCCACCGGTCCGAAGTCAATCCGGAAGTGAGCCGGCGGAAGTATCCCGCCGCCCCTCGAAAATGTAGTCAGATTGTAGTTTCGAAACTGCTTTACGGCAAACACACCCCCAAACATGGAACCGGGTAGATATAAACTGCCAGTTGCAAGGCAATTGTTGTATTCCTCATGTATCAGTCGACTATAAAGAGACCCAAGAAGCCACAGTCGGAGGAACAGAAGAAGAAGAAAAAGGAGCTTGACAAAAAAAAGAGACCAGACACGAGTAAACATAGGACGAGCTTTTGAGGAGTCCAAAACAGGCGCCGACTTGGCCGTGTTGCTGTTGAAATTGTGAGTGGATGAACTTTGTCTTTGCAACGTGACTTGATAGTCTTTTGAACAACGTTATTGCTTGACTGTTTTACTGTGAGCCCTGCATGTGTTTAGCTTGGTTTCTTGATGGCTCGCTCGATAGTTAGCGGGTGTTTAGCGTAGCAGTCACTTGCTACCAAACACGTTTGTTTGCGTTCTGAATCCAGGTTCTTGTTGGTATTTAGATATCTAGTTCGGTCTTTGAATGTCGCATGGTTTGTCGCCTGTATCTTGCGATATGTCCGGCTGAACACAGAGCACGAAGTGCATTAAGTGCCAGACGTGACTCGCTGTTTAGCTGGCCGGCTTCTTAGAAAACAGATGCACATGGTAACGTAGTAGCAGCTAGGTGGGCGGGGGAGGCTCGTCAACAAGTCTTTTTGACAGTGTATCTGCGCCGAAGCTGTAGGGGGAGCCCTGCAGCGAAAAGCGTATGCACAAAACTGGTGCAAAGCTAGAAAACGGCGAAGGAATCTGGTCTGGAAACTGCTGTTGCATAGTCCGGCTTTAAACCGTTTGCCCGCCCCGTTTGCCCGGTGTAACAGCATACTGAAATGGAGCACACCTCAGTATGCTGAGTAGCTCCCCCATACATGAAAACCCATTGGTCAAGTTAGAGTGATTGACAGCCATCAAGCCAATCACAGCCATTTGACCAAACCCACTAGTCCCGGCCAGAATATAAACAATTACATGCTAACACAGAGCTGCAGTCACTCACTGGCAGACAGCGAACAGAGTGGAGGTATGAAACGGTCGTTTAACTAGTTAATAATGTAGAATTTTGTCTGTAAATAATTCTGTCTTGCTTTGTGGCATGTTAGCTAATATTAAGCAAGCCAGATGGCAAACAATTGGCCAAGCCAGGTAAGCCAAGTAAAGTTAATGGTAACTGACAGACAGTTTTCTAGAAACATCCACTGATTTTGATATCATTCAACATGATCATGAATGCCAAAAAGGAAGAGGCAGCAGAAGATTGACTTCTTTTTCAAGTCAAGTTGTCATGTAAGTTGAGTTATGTGACAGGATTATATTCATATTCTTGCATTAATGCCATGTAGGTGTTCATTTACGTACTTTAAAGCTATTTGTTGGAGCATAACACCTTTTTTTCAATGAAGAAAATCTCCTACACCAACTCATTCCTGTTACTGCTCTCATTTGTTACACATACAGCTCCTCCAGGTAATGTCCAGATAAGTTCAGAATAGCAGTGCATGAGTGAAAAGGGCTACACTACTGTACATTGTACACTGTAATTTATGCACTTAGTATATAGCTAAAGCAAATAAACTAGTAACACAAGCAGAAAAATCAATGTATCAAATTAAAATGATCATCAAGGTCAGCTATTGTTCTTCTGGTAAAATAATGGTATCTGGTCACAATGTAGGCAGCACAGAGACACAGGGAGAGGGAGAGGCAGGTGAAAGCAGTGGCCAGGCAGGGACATGCTCTGGGGATACAGATGATCAGGTGAGAAATTTCAATGAGAACTTCAACAACTTCATAACATTAGTTTAAACCTAGGCCTACATGTCAGCAGTAAATTAAACTAGTAACAATGGGCCTGATACTGGCATATAGGTGAGATATAGAGCAAAACCTTTGAGAAAAAAAACATTGATTTTCACTTAATGGGAATTTAAAGAGAAGCTTTATCTCGATTCTGTAGGAATCCATGCAATTTCACAGAATATTCCTTTACATGTGAATTCAAATGGGCAATGTCTTCTAAATGTGCGAATTTTCATATATAAAATATCATAGAATTGTGGGAAATGTAATTTTCAAAAAAATAAATTCAGGGAAAGGGCTCTCATATGGACCCCCCCAATATCTATACCATGGTTACGCCCTTGATTTTACCTTGAAGAAGTGTTGCTCCGACCGTGTGCTCCATAGGAATTATGTTGAACGTGGTTAACTTGTGCTAACTCCTGGGAACTTTTGAGGGGCTCCATGATCCGCCATTGCTGTGAAAAAACTGAACCATTGCACTGAATGGAAGTGGCGCCACTCTCTCTCTATCCACCCGTTTCCTCAGAAGCCTCTGGGTGCTGCCATGACAGATAACAACTACCGCTGGTGGTTTTCTGTTTCCGGTTGCCTGCAACTGCATGACTGACTGCTGCCGCCAAGCTAGCCCTAAACAACTAGCGTTATGTCATAAATGCTAAATTGTTTTTAAAATGAGCTCAGGTACAACATGTGCCGTTGTTAGTTGCCACAACAATTAATGAAAATTGAAGGTTTTTTTCAGAAACTTGTTGTGTAGTACATCAACAACTTCGACAAACATGTCCGTGCCCTGCACCCTAAACGACATGCTGAGGAAGGAGGAACGGAGACTAGCGTGGCTCGCGGCTTTGACACTAAAATAACTATTTGGGTTTATGAATATCTTCCACAGAATAGCTGCTGCATGACTACATGACTTCCCTAACCCAGCAATGCACGAGCAGCCACCTACTCCACGACTCCACTTTCCTTCAGCATTATTCACGCTGTATGCTTAGCTTGATTGACGCTGTGGCTGGGCGCTACTGCTGCCTTCAGAAATATCAACTTGTCGATGTCGATGTCGATGTAGCTAACGTTGGGCTATTGCTTCATGTCATCTGCCCACTCTGTGAGAACTGACGGGTGAGGCACTGTTACAGAACTGTCCTTACGACTTTTTAAAACATCCGTACTGTGTATCCACCTCCGATTTTTGTCAATTTTGTCGCTTTCTTTGTGTTAAAAGCTGGTTTTTAGAGCGAAGCATGACAGCTACACTAGCGTAAACACCAAGTTCAACCAGTTCAACCAGTTCAACCGGAAGAGCAAAGCCGACTACCGCTAAGAACTATGGGTAAACTCACGAAATCAGGAATAAGGTGAATAGGACTCTAGCTACGAACAGTTGCTACTTTCAAATAAAAAGCCCCCCGCTAAGAACCCAGTTCTAAACTCCAATGGGGTGCAATGTAAAGCTCTTATTTTGAAGACAAATTCGTTGTCACTGTTCACTGCCCAACTTCGTACTTCATGCACGTCATATGTTTACGCCTACCTCAGTGGTGGCTTTTGGAAAAGGAGGAATATTACGCCTCCAATTTAGAAAGACAGGCACATTGCCACCCTTACCTTGGAGCAAATGTGCTGCCTTTTCTATCTAAAAAGGGCTACTGTTGTGATATCTGATCTTTTCAAGGCTTAGTACATTCCCCATTTCATAACTTGGTGCAGAGTCACTTTTCCACATATGCAGAATCATTTTTTTTGCCACAACCATACCCAAAGAAACAGCTTGAGCTTCATACGTATTAACCAAAAGCAGAGCCCCTTTCCCTCCTAAGATCGCAACCAGAGGATCTGGGTTCCATTTTTTCTTAAAGGCTTTAGAGAAGCATTGGAAAATATTAGACCAATAAGATGCCAACTCTGTACAAGACCAGAAAGTTTGAGCAAGTGTTCCTTTAGAAACCTCACATCTGTTACACAGTGGGGATGTCGATGGGACAAACTTGTGCAGCTTGGTCCTGCAATATATGTGTTATGTTTTAAACTGTATCAAGTTTGTATGTCAATGTATGTCGAACATTAACTGAACAATCACTTATATTTGACAGTAATTGTTCCCAGAACCCCTCACCTATCTCCTTATTTAATTCCTTAACAGCTTCTTGAGTGGGAATGCATCTAAAAAGTGAGGTTACATCATAAGAAACCATTGTTTTGTCTAGGTCCAGTGTTATTTCTCTCACCTTGTTGGCGAGATCCTGTGAATTTTTGATGTGGTGTTGAGTGTTACCGACCAAAGAATCTAGGATAGTGCTTGGATATATTATAGGTAAGTGAGTTTATGCTGCTGATGATGGGTCTGAATGATGCTCCTTCCTTGTGTATCTTGGAGAGTCCATAAGGATGGCTTCCCCGGGGTACAGTCAGTAATATAATGGCCTGTCAATGGCTCTGTGGTTATTCCATAACCTTAGCTTTGTAGCTACTGGTAGGATGTGTCTCAGTGTCTCATAGGTGCTAGTGTCACTAACCAGATCAGTGACTTTGATTTGAATGACCAAACTTTTGCTTGGCTGCGTCAGGGAAAAGCAGTTTATTAGAGAGGAAAAAACGCTATTTTCTGATTGTGTCACATCGGTTCGATCTAAAAAGAGAAAAAAAATTGGGCTGCCTCAATGTGGGATTGTGTGTGATTGTTTATCTATAAATATGGTGCATTCATACATTCAGTCAGAAATGGTTGTTCGGATATTTATATAAAATTAACAACCTCAAATGTATTATAGTTCTATTGTGATGTCATTATATTCAATGATTAAATAGTGAGACACAGAATACACGGGTTAGACAATACAGCAAAGCTTTCACTCTGACGCATGCAGGTATAGATCAGTGCTGAAAACATTCACAGATCAGACGGTAAGTGTCCTGCTCACTTTAGGCTCATTCTTCACTATGCAGCACATGCAGCTCACAAAAGAAACAAGAATGAAGAAATTATCACAAGCAACCAGCAGATCCACTCCCTAGGCTGGTGGTGACTGATGAACCAATAACTTCCAGATGATACCGGCTTTGTCCCTGCTGCTGGACACCTTCAGTCAGCACACCACACAATACTCAACACAACAACTACACTTCTTTAGGCTATAGTAGTGTTTCTTTACGCCAATGATAGCATGGCAGGATGAGATGGTGTATCGTTCTATCACAAAACAATTGTCAACGCTTGCTCGATATTCACTGTGGAGGAAATAATTTTTCCCGGTGATACAGTGTAGATGCCCTGTTATCGACATGCTTACAAATTAACAAGCATAATTGTGTCAGCCTATTATCTAGAAACACATGATAACACTTTTCAATTCAAGCGCCATTATTTTTTTGACTACATTTAATAGGAATGCTTCTTGTTGTGCATTTCTGATTGGCTGCTGTTTGCGATGCATTTGGTTGACATTCATGAAGATGATTTATTTTCACAGGGCTTTGTTGCTCCCTGGGAAACTAATGATAATAATCTTCCAACTGTCGGTGAATATGAATATAAATAAATAAATGTAAATAGTATGATAATAAAAAATACATTTAATATAATAAATAACAACAATTGGAAGAGTAATAATCATAATTATATTGAGTCATCAACATTTAGTGAGGATAGTTAGCCTACATTTTATTTGATGGGGGAGCGTAAGGGACCTGGGCAATAGGGGGTGCTAGCCCTGAGAGAACCACTGGGCTATGTGATGTCTTTGATTGATAAGAAGATAGATAGACACAGCCAGTCACAGAGACAGGAAACAGCTATTAAAGAAACAGAGAGTACAGTATGTATGACAAACTTTATTATCTCATCTATGTCCATTCTCACATCCCTTAAGGAGATGAAGTATCCACGTCATATTTACTGTCCCACTTCATGTGCTGCTGTGGTCCTGTTGCAAGGAGTTTTATCATCTTGGCTGCTTGCTAGCAAGTTATACAAAACCACCAGAGCTGATGACACTGACAAAACTGCATGAACGATGAATGAGTATGATATGACAGGGCAGTTTCAGGAGGAAACAGAAAAGACGTAAAGCCGTAAAGAGGGAGATCTGGCATCAGTCAGCACCCACCCCCAGAGGCCTGAGCTATACTACTGGACTATTGAGGATGCAGTATTATGAGACAGGACAGACCGGGATAGCGTTCTAACTGCAATAGCCTGCAAGACAATACACAGACATAATGTCAAATCTGTTGTTCACACTATGTTCATAATGTTAGTTAATCTTTTAATGTTTTAAAATAAAAGTTGTACATATTGCACATATTGCATTTGTGAAGATTGGTAGAAGACTGCATTACTGTTACAGCTTCATGAAGAAGGCACAACCACTGACAGCTAAATTAAGAATAGCATTTAGCTCCTGTTATTAATCCAGTGGGTAAACTGTAATACTTGTGTCTAAGTGACAGGAATTAGCTCTCAGTGGCCATAGCACTGTGGTAAACAGAGAATGAATTATCAACAAGCTCTTTTGATGAGTAAAGATTCATTCTATCTTGTTATTAAAGTGAGGAAGCTCGTAGAGCAGATTATTAGACAGCTGACTAATGCTTCTCTTTATAATTGTTGTTGCTGTTATTCTTTTTTCAGATGGAAAAACCTGGTGGAGGCAGGAGGTGTCGACTACCCAGCATCACCTGAAGAACTGGAAGGTGAGCCTGAGTTTGTGAATGCATGAGAATCAGAAGTAAAAGTAGGCCAGTAGGGTTTGTTGGCAGACTGTCATATATGTTTCATCATCAGCCTGTTTCCACTATACTGATCTGGCCCTTAAGTCGCTGCCAGACACCGCAGAGAAACTCATTTCATAAGTGATGTTAAAATATTAACCCTACCTGCACAGTGAGAAGGTGTCACATGTCAATTAAGTAATTAAAGAGGTGCAGGTGATGGCTGAGGGTTGACAGGGCTTATGTAGGCTCAAAGCCAGACACTGGGAAGCCAGGCACAATTTCCATGTCAAAGAGCCAATGGGACGAGATAGATCACTTACGCAGGCCAGCTTTCAGTTTGCTTAATGTATGTAACACTGTATATCAAAACATTCAATGCAAATACAAAAAACTCCACGTCTCTACACTGTGAATTCTAACTAGCTTTTTTAACCTTGTTTATAAAAAAGCATGCAAATCAGTTTTCTTTAAAAAAAATTAAAAAGTAAATATAGATATACTATTTGAAACAACTAAGTCATTTTTGTATGTGTATTCTCAACAAATAAAAAATGAGCTCACTAATGTGACATTAGCTACTTAAAGTTTCTAAGGTGCTTCACCATTAGCTCTCGCACGTAACTCAGCCACACCTGATGGATCTTACTGAGAGCCCCCTTAATGACAGCAGCACTATAGTCCATCAGAACAACTCTTACACAACTTACACTTACACAACGTGTGCTGGCTTTTACTGCTTTATTTTTTCACAGTGAGTGTTTTATTGATAACGATGCTCTGTCATTTTCTTATATTTTTTAAATTATATTTTATTGACTTTTTGGAAGAAACAAAGAGAACGAAACATACATGACAGCATCTGGCAGGAGCAAATCATGTGGGATGAAAAATCAAAAAAGACAAAAACAGATACACATGGCAGCATTACATGGTACATAACATGGACGGTTCATAGAGCTTAGACATGTCACATAGAGTGAATACAGCAGGAAGGCAGAACAACAAGATACCCAGGAGGGAGGATTAGGCCTTCACAGGGGTACCGGAAGGATGTCAGTCCACATTGCAAAGCCCCCTGCATATTAAATCTGCTGTGCACTCTGGGAGATGGTTTAGAAAGGGTGGCCACGACTTATCAAAGATCTTCTCATTCCCTGTCAAAACTGAGCTCAAGTCTGGTTAACAGTTTGAGGTCTGGTCTTAATCCATTGGAATAAAATGCATCTTCTTACTAATACAAGGCATTTGTTCAGTAGTTTTTGCTGGACACTAGTCGAAGGGAACCCTTCCCCTGAGATACCCAACAGAAACAAACCAGGATTTATTTGGTATTTTCTTAATCTAAATTAAATTCCAGTGTAGTTTTTTCCTAGAATGTATGAACCAGAGGGCAGCTCCAAATGCAATGTATGTAAAACCCAACCTATTTCTTGTACTTGACTAGGACGGGAGAGATCCCAGGATAGAAAGTGTGAAAGGCTTGGGGTGTGTGCTGCAATCTGTGAAGGATCCTATACTGACTCTCTGTCAACCTATTGCACAGAAAGATTTCACTGCTGACTCCACTGCATCAGACTATGCCTCCTCCTGAAACTCAGTTCCCAGGTTCCTCTCCCATACACTTTTGATTCTGTCAATGTTGAACATACTAACGGACTACAATTTTCAGTAACTGTGGGATATGATGTTTTAATGTGGCGAAACTGCGCAAAAATGAGTCAATAGCAGATTTTGGAAGAGCTTTAGAGAAATTAAGATTATTAATGAAGTGTCTGAACTGAAGAAAACCATAGAAATGTTTAGAAGGTATGTCATGTTTAGCTTTAAATTGTTCAATTGGTAGTGTTTTTTCTGACTCAAATCAATCACCAACAATCTTAATACCGTGTTCACACCAGCATTCAATTATATTTGTTCCCAATCCACGGACTAAGACTTTGTATGGTATAATGTGGCACTAAAAATGACTGTTCCTTTGGGTAAACCACACAATCCTTTCCCATGTTTTGATTGTGTTCATCATAATTGGACTGTTTCTAACCTCAGTTGGTGGCAAGGATGTTTCATTCCTGACAAGGCTAAGCAAAAGGGGCAGCACCAGGTGTCATTATGGATATCATGTCTAGAATCAAAAAAATACCTCAGCCACTCTGACACTATACGCATGTGATATGCCCAGTTATAAGACATAAAGTTGCCTTCATAAAGTCAACTAAATATATAAAACCAGATTCAGATCATTTAAAGGGTTAGTTGAATGAGGCACTTGTATTCCCAGTAACCCAGTAGCAAGAAATTAGTGAGGTCCAGATTCTTTTTTCTATTTTCATTTTAAAAATTGAATTGTTTTTTTATGCAGCTGTTATCTGTTAATACCTGTTAAGAGTCTGTTGTCCTATACTTTAGTGGCAATTTAACATGCAGAGACAGTGAAGTAGAGTAGCCAAAAACTCTTCTCAAGTATTAGTACTGTTACTTTACAAAAATAAGTAGGCCTGCCCAAGTACAAATAACGCTTGTGATCAAAATAGCTACTTCAAGCAGAGTACAAATGTACTTGAAATGACTTGAGTCATGAGTAATTAAAAAAAAAATCCTGTCTTTATTTGATGTGAATCTGACTGATCTGATTATTACAACCACAGACGGTCAGAGGTGAACGGATGTCTGTATTTATTTGTGATGAAATGACAAACGATCATCTCCTGATTAGATATAATTAATAATACATATACATCAGGACAATATTCCCATTGAATATTACATTATTATTAAACTCTATTAAGTTAAAATGATATTGTTTGCATGTTGTCTCCTGTAGTACATTATGATCTGGAAAATAAATGAGCAGATTGTGTGTCTGCACATAATAGTGTCAAAATGTTACCATGTCCTTAAACTTTGATGAATCCAGCACAGATGACCCCACATCTGGTCTGTCCAAATCACATGAAGACAGTAAGAATATTATTGTAATCTTTCTGAAAATGTCTCATATCAGATGACTCATCTGACCCATGTCTTTACTTTTACCTGTAGACCCTCTGTGGCTGAAACACCACATCAGTAGTTTGTTTCGTGTCTCTGCTTCACTACACCACTGTGCGTGACTGATTAATTGCATTTGACTACATGACAGTAGAAATCAAGAGTAATAGTCTTTTGATGCATATACATTAAACTTATAAGTATTATCACTACAGACACACGTACTGCTCTCTGTCAGCTCGATGCTGATGACTTCACTGCTGCAGCCTGCTGCACTGAGCACTGGTAACTCATCTGTAAATATAAGAGGTCAGCACCATTTAAAAACCATCCTCCTGTTACAGCTCCTGCCATTATGCTGCTTTGAACAGTCATGTGGATGAGTGCCTGTGATAGAATAACCAGCTGACCTGGGACCAACTGACCAACTCTTAGCGTTTTGTGCATAGAATAATAGATCAATAAAAGTACAGCCTCCACACCGACACTTAAAGGACTGGCCAGACGTTTCAAACCCTGATTACACAGTTATATAGAACCGATTTTTTATTTTTGATATTCAGGAAACAATTACCAAGGTCTGAACCTTGGTGATCTCATAGCTGGCAGGAATAGAAATTTGAGGTTTTGTCAGGAAGAGAATGACGTCATCAGCATTAAGTGGCCAATGTATGAACAATTCCCCCAAGACTCAAACCTGAGATATCGTTCACGCACCTTATGGCCTCTGCAAGTGGCTCAATAGCCAGTGAGAATAGCAAAAACAACAAGGGACAGCCTTGAGTTTGAATAGAAATTTACAATCCGCTCCAATCAGACTTATTTGTCTTTAGGATGAGCTGCAATCTGAGGGCTTATGTTTCTTTAGAATAAGTGAAATATTGGCGAGGTTAAGTGTTAAGAAATGCCCCGTTCACATGACCCGCCTTCCCCCAATCTGCACCCATTTTCATACAAATAAGGAAGGGTGGGTCCTTATGCATCTGTGCCCAGGGGGACAGTAGGTCATAATCCGTCACTGTATTAATACAATTTATCATGTAACATTAAAGTGTGACATTTTTGTCAATAATTGTCAAGCACAGGTGACTCCGCGCTGGTGGGAGGGGGCCCCAAATCAAATTCTGCTTAGGGCCCCCAAAAGGCTTGGGCCGGCACTGTCAAAATGTTAAACTTCCCTGTCAACTTTCAGTGAAGGAATCTTGTTAGAATCAGCCCTGCCCCTTTCCAATTGGGCCAGAAGTCCCCCTGCTTTGTTAGCAGATTCAAATAGCTGGTGCTTGCTGTAAAAAATAGCAGTTTCTGCTTTTTGTGTGAGGAGATTATCAAGGTCAGGACGTGAAGAGTCCAGCTTCAGCAGTACTGATCTAGAAAGGGAGTGTGTGAACTCCCTCTCTAGGTTGGAGATCTGACATTCGAGCTCTAGTCGATGTCTTAAGACTTCCTTTCTTTTAGCTGAGGCGTATGAAATATTTACTCCTCTTAACCCTTGAGGCACCTTTAAAATGAACATACAAGTTTTAACCTCGGGACCCAAAATGGTCCCTCATAAAAGTGTACTAAAAATGTCATATATACATTTTTACTCACTTTTACCGCATCAAATCTCTTCAGCAACTTCAGATCTAACCATAGATATAAAGTTTTTATGATTTTGTTATTTTTTTTTTATGTTTTTATGCCCTTTTTATCATAAAAACACCTGATTTTTCTCAATGAGAAAAACAGAAAATTTGAATATTTCCAAAAATATGGTTAAAAGTGGAATATTTAGGATGAGGTTATTAGAGCCTTGACTAGGTCAATAATTGATAACAACATAGATTTTGATGCATTATTATTTTTGGAGCAATGACAGTTTATTCAACAAACTTACAAGTTTTAACCTTGGGACCCAAAATGGTCCCTCATTAAATTGTAATGAAAATGTCATATATAAATATTGTTTTTCACTTTCACCGCATCAAATCTTTTCAACAACTTCAGACCTAACCATAAGTATAAAGTTTTTTATATTTTTTAATGTGTTTTTTTTTAAACGTTTTTATGCCCTTTTTGTCATAAAACACCAGATTTTATCAATGAGAAAAACACAAAATATGAATATTTTCCAAAAATAAAGTGCAAAGTGGAATATTTAGGATGAGGTTATTACAGCTTTGACTAGGTCAATAATTGATAACAACATTGATTATAATGCATTAATATTTTTGGAGCAATGACCGTTTATTCAACAAACTTACAAGTTTTAACCTCAGGACCCAAAATGGTCCCTCATTAAATGGTAATAAAAATGTCATATATAAATATTTTTTTTCACTTTCACCGCATCAAATCTTTTCAACAACTTCAGACCTAACCATAAGTATAAAGTTTTTTATATTTTTAAATGTTTTTTTTTATGTTTTTATGCCCTTTTTGTCATAAAACACCAGATTTTATCAATGAGAAAAACACAAATTATGAATATTGTCCAAAAATAAAGTGCAAAGTGGAATATTTAGGATGAGGTTATTACAGCCTTGACTAGGTCAATAACTGATAACAACATTGATTATAATGCATTAATATTTTTGGAGCAATGACCGTTTATTCAACAAACTTACAAGTGTTAACCTCAGGACCCAAAATGGTCCCTCATTAAATGGTAATAAAAATGTCATATATAAATATTTTTTCACTTTCACCGCATCAAATCTTTTCAACAACTTCAGACCTAACCATAGATATAAAGTTTTTTATATTTTTTAATATTTTTTCATATTTTTATGCCCTTTTTGTCATAAAACACCTGATTTTCTCAATGAGAAAAACACAAAATATAAATATATTGTCCAAAAATAAAGTGGAAAGTGGAATATTTAGGATGAGGTTATTACAGCCTTGACTGAGTCAGTAACAACACTGATTTTGATGCATTATATATTTTTGGTCTAGGTGGCCCACAGCCCCTTTGCATCGGTTGTAATCCAGAATGATCTGAGGTTTTCGTTTTCCAGATTCCTGGACCTCTGGCTCCCGATGTCTTGAGCTCAGGACAAGAACATTCTGGCCTTTCTTCAGGACATAAGAAACAGCAGTCCTGTTGTGGGTGAATGCAAACACAGAGGAAAGCACCTCTCTGTGTCTGATGTTGAGCAGCTGCGGGGGGAGCTCAGGTTAATTTGACCTAATGTCCCAACCAGGGCCATCCTCCTCTACTGTAACTCATCAGCGAGAGGAAAAGATGAAAAAAATGGTGGTGACTGTGTGGCCCTCAAGCTCATCAGTGAGTTGAAGTACCCCCTGCATCCCTTGGTTGTGCTCTCTAGGTGTTGAGGCAGGCTTCCCTGTATACACTTGGAGCCTCCAGGCATATGCGGTCTGCACGTCACAGAGAGCCCAAATCTTCAACCCATACTTTGCAGGTTTGGAGGCCATACACTGTCTGAATGAACAGCGGCCCCTAAAAGGGACCAGCTGTTCATCAATGCATATGTCCCTCTCTGTAGAGTTCTCATCGGGTCGGACAAACCCGACCGGACCCGCAGGTTCGGGCCGAAAAGATGCGCAAATGAGCCGGGTCGGGTCGGGCCTCGGGCTTCCTTTTTATAAAACACATTTCATAAAACACATTTCTTGCTGGTTGTAAATTATACAGCCTGTTGTGAATCATCGCTGTTCAGGTGTGGTGAAGAGTGAGTCTGGCTGCTGCTTCATGGGGAGGGGCAGACGCAGAAGTGACGCCGCTGCGTGACGTACTCGCGCCTGTAGACTGGCTGGAGAAGATGGAATTGGCTGAAAGTAAACTTGCCACAGGTGAATTCACCCTTGCTTTTCGAGGAGTGGGGAAACAGTCTGTTTCTGTCTCTCCGAATATATTTTCCCACTGGTCGAAGCGCGGTGTCTTCTTTGCAGCGGGAGCGGGTGCTGCTGCTGACGTTGACGCAGCACCTGTCTCCTGGCTCGCGTCACCTTTCCGCCAGCTGCCTGTCGGATCATAACAAGTGTATGAGGAAAACAATTCAGGCACGCGGAGGGTCGGGTTCGGGCCGACAATTCATGCTGGTGTGTCGGGCTGCGTCGGGTTCGGGCTTAAAACCGGCGGGCCGGGTCGGGTCGGGCTGTAATTTTCAGGCCCGTTGAGAACTCTACCTCCTTGGGTTAAACAGCTCAGGGAGGCGGGTGCTCCATCTGCTCCACAGGTCCTTGATCAGGGCCAGCTTGTCTCTCGTGCAGCGGTCTGGCCAAGACAGTCTGTCATCGAACCACACGGCTGATCTGCAAAAATCTCTTCTGGGACATTTGTTGCAACAAAAATTGCACGTCGTCTCATTGTCTCATTGTCTCATTGGTTGACTCGTGCTGTGGCCTGAACATGCCTGCCAATATCAGAAGCCGGTAGGCCTGCAGCTCCTCCTCACTCAAATCTATCCATTCATGTCCTGACCTCCTCCCCTGCAGGTTTGTGAAGTGCAGAATTAGCTACAGGACGTCCTCAGGGAAAAAAAGGTCAAATGCAGTCTCAGTGCTGCTGATTCTGTCAAGTACGTAGTACGTCGGCCCTGCAGTCAAGATAGGAGGGGGAAAGTATGGCAGGAACTCTTTATGTGTGGGAGACCACAGGAGTTTCCCATGTTTGGTTCTCCATGGGGAAGTGTCATCCTCCATTGCCTCTTCCTCCTCCTCCACCACCTCTTCATCCTCTTCAACCTCCTCCTCCTCCTCTTTATCCTCTTCCTTCTCCAAGCTGAAGGACCCCTCTGTGCCTAGCAGGAATTCCTCCCCTGATCCCTCCTGGCTTTTAGATGAATCCTCACTGCTGGTAACATCTACCTCAGTAACATACTGCTCACTCTCACTGCAAGGCTGTTACAAGAGCCGCCTCTAGTTTCTCTTCATGGCTGGCTGCTGGAGAAATGACCAGCCAGACAAGGCTGCAAGCTATTCTCACAGACTTCAAACATGCACCTGCGTAAACATGCTGTGAAACGCATCCAACAGGAGAGGTGGCTCTCTGCTGAACAACAAACAGCAAAAACAAAAAGCAAACAGCTCATTTGGCCTTTTATTATTCAGATTTCACACACACACACACACACACACACACACACACACACACACACACACATACACACACGCACACACACACACACACACACACACACACACACACACACACACACACACACTCTTTTATATCACTCCCATGGACCATGGTGTTCAGTGTTTTTATTGCCATGCATTTTGCAAAGTAAGAGAACCAGGCCTCCATTGAAACTGTATGTGATAAAGCTCTGCTGGCCCTGGGGGCTTGGGGGGGGTCATCAGACCTAAATCCTGTTTTCCCTGTAATTTGAAGGCAGTGGTTTAGATTTATTAGGTATTCATGGGAAAAGCATTATAATATGTCAGGAATACAGTATATCAAAAATATGTGGTTATAATGGGAGTCAATGTGTCCAAATCGGGCCCGAGGTGAAAGAGTGTAGGTATACATGCGAATCTCCTCTTCTATACACCTTACAATAGAGGGGAATTTTAAAAGTATTAATAAAAAAACAAATCCTGGCCAAGTTTCATACAAGGGTATGAAAGAATAAGATGGGGTGGTTGCCCAATGAGATTTGGGATTCTTCCATTGTCCCGACTGCTGTGGCTCTCATCGTCTTGCTGTTTGATCACGGCCATCTACCTGTTCTCCACCTGTTCAAAGCGGAGCTCTCGAGGGGCGACCTGATCCTCCATGGTAGAAACCCGCTGTTCCCTTCAGTGATGATGGCAATTTGTCTAAGGCGTCATGAGTTTGGACAATTTCTGCTCAATAACTTCACAGACGTTGCAGGTAACCGCCCACACCAGTTCAGACATGTCCAAAGACTCAAGATTCAAGATTCAAAGTGTTTATTGTCATATCCACAGTAATAGTAGTATGTTTCTCTGTACAATGACATTCTTCCTTTGCTGTCTACAGAATGCTAACAGTGTAAAAAGAAATATTTACTACAAAAATATACAAAGTAAAGCAATTTTACAAGGCACGTGATAAATAAAGAAAACAACAACAACAACAACAACAATAATAATAATAATAATAATAATAATAATAATAATAATAATAATAAAACAGTGAAAATCAGAGATGTGCAATTATGAATGTTCAAACTGTACAGTCGGGACAGATATGAGGTAGATTTTTTTTAACGCGAGCGTAAACTCCTATCTGCTGTTTAGTCTGATGGCAGTGGGAAACAAAGAGTTCTTTAGTCTGGTGGTCTCCAATTTAACACTTCTGTACCTCCGGCCTGAGGGTAGAAGTGTTACGGGTCTGTGCTGGGGGTGCAAGGGCGTAACATCGGTTTGAAAAGTGGGGGGGACACAAAAAAGTGGGGGTCTGATTTGAATACCATTTTATACATTTCCACATGCTTTTAATCATATTCCCAGGTACTTAAAAGCAACACATTATGATGAACATGGCTATCATGCTTAGTTTTCAGAATTTTCAGAATTTCAGAATCAGAATCTAAGACATGAGCCATTAGAGAACTTTTTTTTTTTTTACCATTATTTTCTTTATTATTATAGATTTTTATGGAAACAGAATTTGTTTCAGAAGTCAGTGGGCCACCTGACATTGAAGTTACTGAGAAAAAAATCATAATATCTGCATATGAATATCCATATAAAATACAATAAGTACAATAAAAAGAGCTGTGTCTCATTTGTCCAGTTTACTAATACAATCTGCTGCTGGTTTGGAGTCACTGGGTCACATGACATGGACGATATAGAAAAAACTGCAATTATTTTGAATTAATATATTTATGCTAAGTAATTTAATGACGGTCCCTAAATCAGTCTCAGTGACTCAGCGTGAGGCTCTGGAGGTGAGCTGACCGTCCTCCTGCCGCTTACACTGGGCGAACCTCAGTAAAGTCTCGGCTGGACCCGAGTAGAGCTTAGATCAAGCCCAACGCGCCCGTGCACATTGTGTCCGAGCCCGCCCGGCACATTAACTGTAACTGTAAAGCCGATACAGGTTGTCATTGCCCACGCGTTACTCTCTGACCACAGTTTTCAGTAACGAGTAATCTAACCCGTTAATATTTCCAAACCAGTGATCAGGTAAAAGTTACTTACTCAAGTCACTGTGCGTTACTATTATTTTTGTCATTTTCCTTAGTGAAAATATATATTTTTGCTTTCTTCTTGCGTCTCGGGGTCACGTTTCCAGCACGAGGATAACTCACACAAGTCACGTGTAACACCACGCAGCGAACACAAACAATGGAGGGAGGAGAGAGATGCATGTTTTCTAGCTGGAAATACACTCATTATTTGAGTTATTAAAAAACAAAACACAAATGTTTGATCAAGAGCCCAACACGGCTGACTATAGTGGATGTTGCAGCCTTTGATTGCAGCATCATTACACAAACTGTCCGCGACTCACAACGAGAGTGGGTTCACTTGATTACTAACCTGGCATATGCTGGTGTTGCATCAGCTGGACGGAGTTTGCCATCAAATTATGTAAAATAAGCACATCGGTATACGCAGGGGTAGATTAATCAACCGGACATGTTTGAGTATCGGACGCTTGAGAGCTACTGCGTTCGGTTGGATTAAATAAAAGTGGGGGGACAAAAATGGGATTTCGGAAAGTGGGGGGGGGACATGTCCCCCCTGTCCCTAGTGGATGTTACGCCTATGTGGGGGTGGATGGGGTCTTTGAGGATGGAGGCAGCTCTCCTGTGGTCTCTGCAGTGGTAGATGCTCTGCAGAGAGGCCAGTGGAGTCCTGGTGATTTTCTCCACAGTCTTTACCACTCTCTGCAGGCATTTGCAGTCAATAGCAGAAGTGCTGCCGTAGCAGACGGTGATACAGCTGGTCAAGATGCTCTCAGCAATGCAGCTGTAGAAATTGCTGAGGATCTCAGGCGACATGCCAAACGTCCTCAGCCTCCTCAGAAAATACAGCCGCCTTTGGACCCTCTTTACCAGATGTATTGTGTTAAGTGACCAATCAAGGTCATCGCTGATCTCAGACCAAGTGTAGACAGTTTGTTGGTGAGTTTGGGGGGGGGGGGGGGGGGGGGTGACCGTATTGAAGGCAGAGCAGTAGTCAATATAGAGTGTCCTGATGTAGGAGTCTTTATTTTCCAGGTGCCAGAGGGAAGAGTGGAGAACAGCAGCTGATGAGCAGCATGATGATTGGAGTGAGTGCTACTGGTCTGTAATGATTCAGGCATTTGGGTGGGATCTTCTTGGGAAGGGGGGTGATGGTTGTGGTCTTGGAGGCAGGAGGGAACTGTGCAGTGGCTGAGGGAAATGTTGAAGATGTAGGTGAGAACATCAGCCAGCTCATTGGCGCATGTTCTGAGAGCCTGCCCAGGGATGTTGTCTAGTCCAGCTGCCTTGCGGGGGTCGATGTTCCTCAGGACTTTGTGTACCTGGCCTGCTGAGACGGTTGGTGGAGGGCAGGGGGGTCGGTGGGTCCCGGTGTGTGTGCCTCCTCCCTCTGATGTGGCTGGAGGTCTCGAAGCGGGTGTAAAAGGTATTGAGGTCATTCAGCAGGCTGTCTGTGGAGCTGATGGTGCTGGTTGTGGTCCTGTAGTCGGTAATGTTCTGTAGGCCTTTCCACATCTGCCCAGAGTCAGCAATGGAATAGAAGCCATCCAGCTTCTCTCTGTGCTGCCCTTTGGCCACTGTGATGGCTTTTTCCAGCCCATACTTTGCAGTTTTGTACTCATGATTTCAATGCAAGAGAGCGAGCATGCAGCATGTGACGTACCTGACTGTTTATCCAGGGCTTCTGGTTGGGAAACTTCTTGACTTGTATGTTGTTGTCAACACAAGTGCTAATGTACCCAGTCTCATACTCAGCATAGTTCTGTATGCTGACAGAAGAGTCCTCCAGAATGGCTGCAGCTTTAAAAACATCCCAGTCTGTCTGAGCTTAACAGTCCTGCAGGATGCTCTCAGTATCTGGGGTCCAGATTTTGACTTTTTTAGTCACAGGGTTTGTTTGCTTCAGTCTTTGTAGGCCAGATACAGAAACAAAGAGATGCAGTCAGAGTGTCCTAAGTGGGGGCAGGGTGTAACCCTGTAGGCACCACGTATACTGCTGTAAACATGACCCAGTGTGTTCTTATTACGGGTGGAAATATATCCACATGTTGATAATATCTAGGGGATACAGTCCGTAAATTGCACTGACAAAAACAGCATCAGGATGAGCCATCTCTTGCGCACTGATGAAGACGTGGAGTTAGTTTGTGGGGGGATGTAAACAGTGGCCAAAACCACAGTAGTAAATTCCCTCGGTAGATAGTAGGGACAGGATTTCAGCAGTAAAAACTTCACATCTGGCGAACAGTGCTTATAAACAGTCCGTATATGCCCACACCATGACATGACCATGCAGGGGCAGACAATGTGTAGTAGCTCTGGTATAGAGCCAGTAAAATCAAAAAGGCTGTGTGAGGTATCAATGTCCAGCAATGCCTGTCTGGTGTATGTTAGCAGTGCATGGCATGTGTGCCCTGCAGAGAACACAAAAACACACAAAAAAGAAAAAAAAATTGGCATTCCAAAGCGCAGTGAACAAACATGAAGTGTTGAGTTTGTATTAACAGAACAATGCAGCAACATTATTAACAGGTCAAACATGAGCAGTGGGTCAAAAAGAGGTTCCTTACTGCAGGCTCCAAAAACAGCATGTAAAGCTAAAAGGCTGCAGCAGTGCCTGCACCAGTTCGTTACTGAAGAATCTTTTCTTGTGAGCGTTGGTCGGGGTGGTCTAGTGTCACTGTATTCACAAATCTCAGCTTTACTACACCATAACAAATCATAAGCACCCCACTACCTGTGGAGCTAAGCTAATCAGCTATCTCCTGGCTCCTGCTAACTAGCCACATGCTGCTAGTTCACTCCACCATAAGTTACACCTGACAAATGCTCAAAGTTTGATTGGCACAAAATCAAAGTGGGTGAAGCTTGTTCACCAGGCCAAACAAACCTTAATTGTAACCCATATCTATGTTTGTTGCTAGGCGGCGGTTTCTAGCGACTGAAGTAACAAATATTTATTACATCTACAAAGGAGGAGGTAGTAAGTAGAGAAGAAGTAGTTAAGAGAGTGAAAAGTCTTTATAGGGAGGAGGTCAGGGATGAATGGTCAGGTTAAAGAAGCAGAGGACTTTCATTCAGGAGACTGCTGTTCATGTCTAGTGTGAAACCAGAAGTCAACACTGACTTCTTTTAGTTACTTCATGTATATAACATAACATAAGTTACTAACGTACATATGTTTGTAACTGAAATTACAGAAGTGATGTCAGGATTTAAACCCAAAACACAATGTCATGCTAAACCTCATCAAGCAGTTTTCTTGCCTAAATCTAACCGAACTGTGACTGTACAACAAAGCTTTGGTGGGCATGTCACTGGTATGCTGTTTTGGGAGACGCTGACAGTCAGTCTATTTAGTTGTTAAATTATGAGGATGTGTTGCTGCCGTCAGCTAATAGGGCCACTTAGTTGCACAACTAGTTGCTGCAGCCAAAGAAATCTACAGCAGTACAGTGAGCTGCAGCTAGCAGTTTTGCTGCCCCCTAAAGTCTTGGAGCTACTTTTGAAGTCTGGCTATTTCTTACAAATTACACATTCAATGAAAAACAGCTTCCATTCTCCTAAAATGATCATTATTCGGTGTAGTTTCACTGAGAACAGTGCTATGTGTTTTAGGGATGCTATGATCACGTTCGCACAGTTATACAATCACACCTGGAAGTGACACTTTACAACCACAGTGTGACCTGCCAGCCACAGAGCAGCTCCACTGGGGCATCATGCTCAAGGACACCTCACTGGTGGTAAGAAAAAGAGAGACAAGTGCTGCTTCCTACTTTACTGCCAACCTGCTGGATCCAGGGATTGTTTTGTGCTCTTTACAACAGCTGATGTTGCTCCTTCGAAATTGCGATTCAAATCTACAATAAAGCTATCTGTATCAGAACTATTTCAGAAAAAAGTTTTCCTCTGGACAGACTTTTGGGCCACTAGCTGGTGGTTTATTGCATCCTGATCTACTTGTTGGACTTCCATCTCTATGCCTCCATTAGGTAAAATTATATCTCATTTAACTGTTTAGCAGACAACAGCCAGCTGTACCTCCCCATCCAACCAAGCGACCATACTAAATTCAAATCACTTGACTTCGACTTCTGGTACAGAACATATCTAAAATTAGCTGAATGTGTATTCATTCATCAGGAGATATTATAAAATAAAACAATATGTAATGTGCATATATTTTACTTAATGACAATTTTGAGTGCAGGTCTTTTACTTAATTTTTATACTGTGATATATTACTTCAGTTCTTCCACATGTGCTTTTTGTGGAGAGGCGTTTCACTGAAATACTTGGCATCCTTACTTTTCCTAAAGTACCACTGAATCAGGGTTTCTTGCCATCTCAGCACTTAGGTGTTCCAGTGAAAACATTACATTTCACTCTGAGTGCATGTGTCTTTGCCGCAGATTTTCTGCTGTTTGATGATAGGATTTACTATGAAGCACAAGTGAACCATTGAAGCTCCTAGCACCTTCTGCCATCCAGCTGACCAAAGTGACTCCAGTATGTGTTTCTTGATGTTGTCAGGTGATGCTGTGGGTGGTGGCGTCATTTCTGACACTGGTGGAAGTGTTTTCTGAGGATGACAATAAAGAGGCTCAGTCAGACCTCCAGCGTGTCTTTAGCCAGCCCTGGTCTCCTGCTGAGGGTCTGGAACAGGACAGGAGCATCCACACACCCTGGCCTCAAGCTGTTGGTCAGTAACTCATCTTCTTATTGCATCAGCATGATATCAGCAGGCCTACAATCTACCTCTTCTTCTTCTTGTTTTACTTCTTTATGGTCAAACTCAACTCGACTGACTGATCAACTGATGAAATCAAACTCCAGGTCAGTTTTGCACATTTACTGCAAAGACATGTAATGAGGTGGGGGTAGACCGTTAGTGTTGAGTAAGGCAAGCTGACAATAACACAGAACAATGATAAAATGCAGATGTATTTAAGAAAATGTGTTTATTGAGATCGAACAAACCAAACTTGGGCTGATTTTATTGTGAAATGAACTTTCCTCACTCACTAAAACATGCTGGTGCCTCATGATCTGCATCTTGAGGTTAGAGAGATATATATCCTAAAAACATCCTATAGACCAGTCATGTTTCATCCTTATATTTAGGTTATTATTAGCATAGATAACCTAAATATCACCTCCCATTGGAGAGACGTAAATGATCAAATTTTCCGATTGGGTGAAGACTTTTTCGCAATGGATAGGATAAATCTCCAGGGAGTGTAAGTCACTGCAATGTGTCCAACAACATCTTTATCCACCTGTCAGTCAGTGTTAATTGGGTACAGAACAGTGTCTTCAACACGTCATTACTGGCTCTGACAGTCAGGACTGTCTGGGGGCCTAGTTGCAGTACTTTGCCCAAACTAAATGATGACGTCACCTTTACAGTTCGGCTAGGCTGTTACAAAACTTTCTAGTGGAAAATGGTTAGGTGAAGAATAAGTATCTACTTTACAAGGATTAGGACATTTTTGTGGTCATGGTCAAAAGCCCTGCACAAGTCATTGTTTTGTGGGACCAATAAAGAAAGAATTCACAACATTTGATCAGTGGCCAAACCATTTTTGTGTTGGGGGGGGGGGATAGTCGAAACCTCTAGAAACCTCCCTTGTCGTTTTTTTTTCTCACAAATGAATGATGCTGTCTACCCTCGGATCTAGCAAATAATAATATGTAATTGGACCCTTGCTGCTTGGTGCTTGGAGTAAATGTAAAAGTCATTAATCAAACACACATAAGAAAGGGACAATGGGAATGATCTGTAATCATTTAGTAGCTGAGATGTGATGCTCACTGACAGAGAACAACACCTTCAATGCTTAGGTTTAAGCGCAAAAGCTACTTGGTTCGGGTTCAGAAAAGATCATGTTGTGGCTTAAGTTACTCTATTTTTTTTTTACCACAAACACACCTGGAATTTGCCTTAAAAGGAACCCCGGCTATGAAGACTTGCAGTTCTTAAAAGATAAATGTTAGTATCAGTTATAATAAAATGATATAAAAAACCTTCTTGATGTCTTCGTTTTTATAAAATTTGTAAAAATAGTTTAACTCGTAGGTTGCCGTTGTTGTTAACGTCGCAATGCACTCTGGGTAGTGTCGTCATAAGGTTGCACTGGCGGACTTCGGGACTCTGTTGTGACTGTTCAGCGACATAAACATGTCATCTGTTCAGCCTTTTCAATTTGAACCCGAGCAAAACATTAATGAGGAGGACAGCACTGACAATGTTTCACAAAACGAGCTTCAAAATGAAGAGCAAGAAAGACGTGATGAGGCGAGAGTGGGACAAAATCGGTGGTGTATGTGCGGCAACTGCATCTCCATGGTAACCGAGAGGGAGAGTGTTTGTTGTCAAGAGCTCCAATTTTTGTCAGCAGATGTTCACGGTAAGCTATTGTGTAATCAAACTTATTCCAATATCAATAATTTTAGAGATTATTAGCATCCAGAGCTGTCGTGTGCTTTATAGATAATTAGGATATACAGTGAAACGCACGACACGTTACACTCACTGATTGCTTAACTGACTGAAGTGATGAATGATCAGCTTCCTCTGTGACCAGTGGCGTGTCCGATGGTTCGCCTAACGTTACAGAAGCGGCAACTGCAGGAGCGGGTTGTCTGCTCAGGAGAGCATCCAGCGTCTCTTGTCTAAGGCGTTTTTTAACGCGCATTTCACTCGCTCCCCGAGGGCGTTTAGGCTCCTTATGTGGAAAATTGTCGGAAAAGCATTTGGTTTTAGTCTTTGTTTATACCCAGCCGCTCCGGTGAGCTCTTTCAGCAGTTGTGGTCGACTAAAAGCTTCAAATGCATCAGGAGAAAAATGTCGAGAACACAGCCGCGGATCTTTGGGAAGTTGTGTCCGTCCACAGGCATCTTCTCACTCGTTTCTCCTCTTCTTGTCAGTAGGAAAGCAGTGTAAACTCACATCACTCCCCTTGTTGCCTTTTGACTGGAAATTGCATCCAAAAGCAGCACAATGTGGAAAAAAAAGATAAGTACAACAATAGATATAAAAGATCCTATCACATTAAGGCTGATGGCAGCAGGGGTAAATGAGTTCTGTTGGCCCTGCATCATAACAGAAAGTGTCTGTGGCCAGACGGAAGCAACATAAGCTATAAGGACAGGGGTTGATTCACTTCCTCGAAGCTCGAACCTTGTACAGATGAGTTAGGTCATTCAAGGTGGTGCCTGCAATTACTGCATACTTTCACAAAACCTTGCAAGACCCTGTTTGTGTCTGAACTGATCTGTACCAAAAGAATAAAGATAATGCAATAAAGCAATTTTCATAGTACTGTCAACATTAAAAACTCCACTTGACAGTCTCCTTACCTGTAACTCCATCACCATCCCCTCTTCCTCCTGATAAGTCAGGTAATAAACACATACTGTCAACGTGCTATGACACGTTTATTTAAAATGTCAATATGGTATGTAGCTTTTAACACAAACAGATGTCTGTGGGTTGCAGAAACGTTAACTGCCCACACTTTTTAATGGCGACTGGGTTGCGGAGAAGAGAACTTCACCGAAACCTTGTTTAATTCATTCTATGTCATTTGAATGTGACATACATAAAGTTCCTAATACAGAAATAGAGGTTTGAATAGAGAAACATAGTGCTATTTGGTATATTTGGACCCTTTGTAAGACATGCCCAGTGGGAACACATGTGCACAGGGGACATGTTACACTGGCCACATACTACTGGCCTTTTATAAACTCTTCATCTTCATCCTTCATTCTGACATTACTCAGTTATGTGCTGCTCAGTCGCTGAAAACAAAGCTTCATAAATCTGAAACGTAGACCATAAAATAACAGTGTGTCACTCCCAGATGACTAATATAGCCTCTGGAAATTTGCCTGGTACTTTTCAACACTGAGAATGGCCTTGGTCAACTGAGCAAGGGCCCTTGTGTACGTCAGGGTAAAAAAATAATCCATTTAGTGTCCCGGTTTCTGTCATGCATCATTGTCCTGCTCGTCACAGCCAGCAGCAAAATAAGATGAATGAGTGTTTACTGTATGGCTGGTGTTAAGTATCCAAACCAGACATTAGCTTCCTCTGTGATAGATATTACTTGTATAATAATACTAACCATCTCAAGTTAAAACTCAAAAATGTCCTCATACTGATGGAAACTCAGCTGAAGTTTCATAGTCCACAAGAAGTACCTGGGGCTTCACAGCAAAACAACATTGCAGCATTCTCCTAAACAACTGGAGACTTGTTTTAAAACAGAAAAAACAACCCAAAAAACCTCAGATGGCTCCACACAGCTCGTCTGCTGTAATCGAAATCCCCAGAAGCCCCGAGATCACAAACTGATTTCATAAAACGTTATGCCCTTTTTTAATCTGAAATCTTCACTGTGGCAGTTGCAATAAATTCAGGGCAAATGACTTCATGGGGGCATTCAAAGAAAGTGCAGGGAAAAGCCATCCTCAGGTCAGGGAGCAAAATTCTAACACCTGGGCCTGTGTAATGTTGGTAAATGTTGGAAATGTTCCTGGCAACACAAAACAACTTCAGCTCCTGTTGGATTTTGACCAGTGGCTCAGCTACCCCCCTACTGGTAGTGACCCACATAGTAACAGTATGGGTTGCAGCACTCACCTTAGAAACAGAGGAGGAGGTCTGCTTTCAAATTAATCACACATGCTCTTGTCTGCTAGCTCATAAAACACTGTTCTAATCCGGTACAAAGTGTGAGAAGTGTTTCACCTTTCAGTCTCTGAAGGCCAGAGCACACATCTGATGTAGTGTTCACAAAGGGTCTTATCTTGCCAACAGGAGTCCTCACAATTATTTTAATAAGGACTAACTATTCAATTCATACAGACTTCCAGACCAAACCTTCATGTTTACTAAACAGCAGCACCAAACTGCTTTTTAGTGTAGGTGGATAAATGTCTGAAGCTTGTCCAATGTGAAAGTCCAAAAAAGCAAGTAACAAAAGACAGGTAAAGGAAAGTCATAGGTAAAATTAAAGAGAAATACAAAATCAGGCAAACCTGAAAACCACAAAGACCAAATCAGGAACACAGGGAACAACCAGGGAACAGGCATGGGAGCCCAGGAGACACATGGATGGAAACAGACAACAAAGATTGAGGGAACAATGCAAGCATGAATACATACTAAATTAGGCTGGGGATGAGCACAGGAAGGCTTGAGGGAAACAGAACATTGGTAACAGTGGGAAACAGCAAAGTGAGGAGGGAGTAGAAAGGGACAACACATGAGACAATAAAACTACGAAATAAAAGACGAAATAACAAACCAAAAATCTAAACCATGACAGTAAGACCAGGAAAGAATATTTCAGCTAAGTTTTCTCACAATACTATGATAACACAGTAATATCAAATCCTAGGAAATATCAATCCTCATTATGGAGCACAAGACTAGTTCTGGCATACCAGACATTTTCCTTTTATCTAATGAATAAATAAATCGTTTTTATTGCTAATGACCAGCCCATGAAACAAGCTGCTCTGTAGTCTGGTGGTATAGGCAACAGAAGTCACACTTCAAATACTCACAATTTAAATACTACACATGGAACAATATTGTTGACCACCTAGATGTCCTGTGTTTCTCCTTTGTCTTGTAGAAGAGTGGTCACTGATGCAGGAAGAGGAGGTCCAGCAGATTAGATGGCGACGCTCCCCTCGTGACCCAAACTCGCCCAGAACATCAAGGAGGAACCGCAAGAAGACCAAGAGTAGTCGTGACTGTCACTTGGAGAGGAAGGAGATGCGGGTACGGGATCTCGGCCTTGGCTACGATTCAGATGAGATTGTCCTCTTTAAGTACTGTGTTGGCACATGCCACAGCTCCCGTAAGAACTATGACCTTGCCCTCAAAGCTCTTATAGACAACGGGAGCATCTCAGAAAAGAAGGTCAGCAGTCACCCCTGCTGTCGTCCGACCCGCTATGAGACTGTGTCATTCATGGACACCACGACTACATGGCAGACGATTCGCTGGCTATCAGCAGCCAACTGTAGCTGTGTGGGCTGAATGCAAAGATAAGTGTCTATCTGCAGTGCACAAACACAAGAGTGTGTGTGAAAGAGCAGGTTGCACCAAGGTCTGGTCTCTATATTAGGGGACGTAACCGTGGTTCAGTGCAGTGTCCAGGTCCTTCCCTCCACTAAGGCTTGGCTGTTGTTAGTGGAGGTTCACACACCTTCAAATAGAAGTGTGATGCCATCAGCAGGACACCAGGTTGTCTGCCACCAGCAATAATCATAGAGGAGGAAGTCAGTACTGTTCCAGTCCATAGTTCCTTCATTTAGCCACTGAAGGCTTTCCCTCGGGCAGCCATGTTTGAGGTCTTCAGCTCCTTAGCAAAACAAGCTCAGAGTCGCTGATAACATTTCTAGTGTGCAACATCACTATTTCATTTTCGTAATTAAGAATATTTCATCATGTCCTTTGTTATCTTGACTTGGGGGTTTGGCTCCACCAGTAGTCTGTTTTTCAGCAGATCATACCCGATTAGTTATCTAACAAATATGTTAGCTATTCCTCCAGCAGAAGCTAACGTTTAAAGAGGAAGACTGCATGCAGACATTTGTTGTTGAACATTCAGACTCCAGTAAGTATACAGACGGGGAATATTTTCTTTATTTGTGTTAAGAAATCATCAATTTGTGCCAGTTAATTAACAGGCCGAAAAACACTGCCCTTCATTATCTCTTCAACTTTAGGGGTTATCAAAGATAACAATCAAAACCCAAAAACATATCAACTTATCTTAATCCAAAATCCTAAATCCTTAGGATCAGCTAAATCCTTAATCCTAAATAAATAAGTCGGCAGCCTATTTAGATTGGTTATGGCAGCTTTTACATTTCAATCGAGTGAACATGGAGGGCTGAAACAACCAATCCAAATACACATTTTATTTGATGGTACAAATTACCCACAAATGTATGAAACAGGGAAAATTGACCCCCTAAAATATTGTCAGCCACAAATACAGTTTCACGCAGCAGCATTCATTGTATGAAGTGTAGGGGTGCGCCATGGAAAAAACAAAAGAAGATACGTGTGTGTGTGTGTGTGTGTGTGTGTGTGTGTGTGTGTGTGTGTGTGGTGTGTGTGTGTGTGTGTGCGCACACCTCCTGGGGAAAAAAAGAGTTTGGGTTGGTTAACCACAAGTTCCCATCATCCCCACCCACCCGCAGCACAGACACAAATCAGATGTTGTGTTATTGTCACAGAAACGTCTAACAGCCAACCTCCACTGTGCTAACTGTTGTCCTCTGTATCTCTTTTGGATACTTGCTTCATTAAAAGTAGCGTTGGTGATTCTGGATACCTGTCTCTGTAAATACTGAGGCCTCCAGCTATGAGTGGAGGAGATGGACAGTGTTGGGAAAGTTCACTTTCTACATGAACTAGTTCAAAGTTCAGTTCACAAATTTTAAAATGAACTAGTTCAGTTCATAGTTCATAATTAAAAAAATTGAACTAAGTTCACAGTTCCAAAAATGAACTAGTTCATAGTTCTTTTCTTTTTCAATATGTTGTGAGCTATTATTTTTCAATATTATTGCCACAGCCCATATAGAACCACAGACAGCTATTATTTTATCAGTTTTAACACTGAAGCTGCAGCTCTCCGACAATATTCTGCAAAACCAGGTTGTCCAGCTGCGGCTGGGAGATGAACACAGCGGAGCCGCTACTGCACGCCGTTAATGTGATTTGGGTGGTAGAGGATCTGTTTTGGCTCGCTGTTGCCATGTCTTTTGATTTTTTATCCACTTGCACAGACCTTGAAAGGCTCGCTGGGTGCTTTAGTTCAATGTGCCGTTTCAGATTTGTGGTACAGGATAGAGTACAAATAAAAAAATAAAAAATAAAAAAAATACATAAAAAAGTAAATAAATAATAAGTTATTTTAAAAAAGAAGAAGAAGAAAGGGAAAAATAAAATAATAAATGAATAGATAGTTTATAAAGTGGCTTCAGGGAAAACGTTTCATAATGACTCAGTAAGGTATTTTTTTGTTATTTAACAAAATCAGAGATTAAAAAAATAGATGTTAAGCCTTCATTTGTTTTTGTCTCCATGCTGAGCACATTGATGACGCAAGCGGCGGTGCGACTCTGTGCTGGCTGGTGTTGCCAGTAGCCCTTTTTAGATAGAAAAGGCGGCACATTTGCTCCAAGGTAAGTGCAGCAATGTGCCGGCCTGTCTTTCTAAAACCGAGGTGTAATATTCCTCCTTTTCCAAAAGCCACCTCTGAGGTAGCCGTAAACATGTGACGTGACGTGAAGCTCGAAGTTGGGCTGTGAGCAGTTGACAGCGAATTTGACTCCAAAATAAGAGCTTTACATTGCACCCCATTGGAGTTTAGAACTGGGTTCTTAGCGGGGGGCTTTTAATTTGAAAGTAGCGACCATCCTTAGCCTGCCGACACAACATCAAGCTAAAGCCTGATTTATGCTTCTGCGTTGCGGGCCGGCGACGGCGTAGCTACGTCGTCAACGCGGACCCCTACGCCGTAGCCTGACGTGCGCCTCCAAAAAATCCTGTCTACGCGTCACATCGACGCGTCGAGACACGAACGGCAAGGACTGTGATTGGTCCGCTCAGAATGTCGTTTCCAGCAGTTGCTTTTCCGGTCAACAGTATAACAACACCGCCAATTTTAAAGTTTCTGTGGTACGAGCGGCAACCACATGAAAACCTGTCGTGTGCTCAAGTTCTGTCCATTCAAACTTAATCTGTCAAACAGCAGCTTCACTGTTAGCCGGATTAGCGACACACAACGTCAACACGCAAGAGTCAGAGACACACAGACACACAAGGCTGCGGACTGGTTCGCACGGTAAGTTAAAGACAGCGTGATGTCATTTAATTCAACTAACAGCGAAGTAAAGGAAGAAACTTCTCGGTCAGACTGACAGACAGCTGTTAGCTCCATTCGCACCGCCGCCTCTCTGACTACGTCCTGTTAGCCTGTTAGCATAACAACCCTGAATCACTGACGTTGATGATGTCCACCGACACCATGTCAGAACAACGCGTTCCCTCGACGCAGAACTTCGAATGCTCAATGACGGCGTAGGGTCGACAACGTAGCTACGCTGTCGCCGCGACGCAGAAGCATAAACCAGGCTTAACACAACCAAACAGCTACAGAGACCGAGGCTCCTGGATCTCAGCGGCTGTTCAGTTGTTCATCTTAATGCCCGCGGATGAAGTGATGGACTGACTGCTGTGATCAGCTGTTTCTTGGTTTTAAAACTGTTATGTCTGTTCGGGACAAATTAATCTGTGTTCGTTTGGTAATGCCCCAGTACATGTTTGGTGTGCAGCTGTTTCTGTCTGAAATAGTTACGTTTCGTTTTGACCGAAAGTGAAGCGAGATGCACAAACCTCTCGTCCAGCGTCCTTTTTATACACAACAGCCGGATTTGGTGTTTTTCTGCTACATATTAAGGCCTGTTCACGGTGTGTTTTAGCCGGTTTTTGCCTGGAAGGCTCGATTGAAATCTGGCACTGTGTTAAACGAAGTTAAACTGAGAGAACGCGCCATTCACAAACGCCAGAATGAACGTGCTCACAATAACGTTCATCAAGCAGAATACAGTAGGTTCAGTTCACGTTCGCCCAAAATATGAACACGTTCATGAACGATCGTTCATTGAACGCGTTCAGGCACAACACTGGAGATGGATTGTCAATCGCCGCGTTTAAACAACATAATGCTTATCAGAACCATGAATGAAATATTGAAATGAGTTAAAATGGGGATAGTACCTGCAATAGCAACCTCACAGTACCAGTAATATTGAACCGCGTGGAGTGTAAGCAGTAGAAAAACATAACTAGAAGATAATAAGAATTTTTTAAGACCTAGTATTAATAATTACAAATATTAGCAAGTATTTGGTCTGTATCAGTCAGATAGGTCAACATGCTTAGCTCACAGCATATGAGGGCACAACTTTTATTGGAAAGAAGAAAGGAATGCAACAGTTCAATGACAACCGTATCTGAAATATATTGGCTACTTCGAAAATGGCCATTAAATTAAAATTAGAGTTAGATGTAAAGATGAAGAGAGTTGGTTGGTTTTAATATGGCTTGAATTGTGAATGTTCAGCTTCAAATGTCTGCATGTAAATGAGAAACATTAACATACTGTTGTGTTAGCCTGCTGACAACTTGGCTATTCAACAAAGCCAAAAGCCTGTGTTCAGGTCACAGTAATCACTGTATTCCTACTAAGCATGTCTACCTTATCTCTTAGTTTGAACATCACTGTTCTACTGAACATCCACACCATGGCTTTGCTTACATGTTGATCTTTTTCTCCTGCTTGGTTATTTTATAGCCGATAATATTTCTATTCCATTATTTGCCAAACACCAGTTATTCAGTGAACCTCCATGATTGAGCCAAATGTGATTTCTGGATAATTTTCCTGAATCGTCTCCATAGCTTCGATTAAAACAAAGAAAATACAGCAAGACAACGACAAATCAACCAAAAACTTGCTTTTAAGACCAAATACTATGATGTGAAGACGTGCTTTTAACAACTTCGTTTCTAGAAGTTTTTCTCTTGTGTTTAGTACAGTAAAGTATACGGTCTTCATAAGACCAACATTTGCATTCACCTTGTGATAACATTCTACCTTTCTTTCCAGGGCAGCTCAATAACTTACAACTGGTCAAGGAAAACTCATTATGACAGCAACTGTAGTCATGTTTCAAGGTCTCTCGCTCACACACACGCACGCTCTCACACGCTCACACACACCACACACACACCAGAGGCTCTCAGAATTCACATCAGATAATAACACACTGTCCTCTAATTGTAAAAGCCACAGCAGCTCTGGAGAGCTTGTTTCAGCAGAGTTTGTTTACATCCCTGTAAATGGTCTATTGTAAAATTCCATTACAAATATAGTCATGAGCCAACCATCACTCAGAGTGACAGCTTTTCACCACATGCTCTATTTTAAGATCAGGTGTGACATGATACCATTCATAGCAATCCAACCTGGAGTTTAGACAGTCAGTCTGAATGTCATTACTGGTGCTTGTGTAACTAATTGCATGTGATGTGGACACATCTACAGCTGATCAGTGTCAGAGCAGAAAACATTTATCATCATTAATATAATGATACACAATAATATTAGCTGTGAATTCTGACAGTATGATATGAATTTGATACTGTTTTGAACTTGAACAAAAAGAGCAGTTTTTGATATCGAACGATTCAGCTAAACCTGACACAACTTTGGCCATATTGAGATCATGGTTATAACACACTCCTTTAAGTGTGTTTGCAGTTAATAAAACCTGATTGTCTAACAAACTGCCCGGTATTAAAGTTTTGAGTGCATATGGTAATGACATTTTGAATAACATTTGATAGCATTACATTTTAACATTATGAATATTAGCAGCATTTTTAATGTGTCAACCTAACATGAAATAACACTTAGCCATTTTTTTTTTTTTTTTTTTTAGTCATAGACACCTTTATTTAGACAGTGGATAGATTTGTGAAATGGGAGAGAGAGGGGTGTGACATGCAGCAAGGGTCCGCTGGCCAGGATTCGAACAAGGGTCCGCTGCATTTGTGGAATGCACGCTAACCACTCGACTAACTGCGCGCCCCCCAAATTTAATGATTAAACAGGATATGATCCCTCACCGGCTTCCCACTCAGTAGGACTATTTGTAAGGTTGCTTGCCAGGTCTGTGCAGTGGTGGGCCACATGAATGGGTTCACAGTTTTAGTTGTACAAACCCATATCTGTGGCAGTTGAAAAGTATCCAAGAATCAAATAAGTACCCTTATTTTAGCTTAATATTACAAACTTCCTAGTAAATTATAAAGTAATGCCAAACACAATGTATTAACTTAAAGGTGCAAAATGTAAGAATTGGCCACCTGTCAAATTCATACTCCAAACAAATAAGGGACAGCATTTCTGCTAACTGCTGCTAACTGTAGCTGCTGTCGCGAGTAAGTTCAGGCAATGGTGTAGCTAGCAGATGTACTGGCTGACTCCGCCCTGACTGGGAGCTCAGAACACAGGTGAGTGCTGGCTGTGTTTACTGTCACCTCTAGAGGTACAACGTGTATAGGGGTTAGCTCTTTAGCATGCTAACAAGAGAAATCTCTGCAACACAATACTTGGACATCATCAAAATTGATTTCTTCACTGTTGATAATTTTAGTTTATTAAGTGTTCAATCAAAAATTCTTACACTTAATACACAAAAGACTGTTCGATAATGTGCTCAACAATTTATAATAACAATACTGTTTATGCAGATGATTACATGTTTTTTATGTCAGTATCTGCAGTATGTTATCAGTTTCACTGGCGCTAAACTCTGCAGCTTCACTGGGACAGCTGATGGGTTGGATATCAGAATCAAAATCAGAATCAGAATACTTTATTGATCCCTGGGGGGAAACTGTTTTTGTTACACAGTGGTCACACTGTTAAAGTCATCTTTGCAACATATCAGCATTTGTTGAAAGCTTTGTTTCACTCTATTCCAGCCCTCTGTCCTGCACAATTTACGAGAGAAACCTGAGTAGACCACATATACCTCGACATGATAAGCAGCATTCAGTTTCCAGTCCTTCCGCATCTGACCAATAAAAGAAGGATTTGGATCCGAAACATTGGAAAAGTATCACAAGGCACATGATGAAATATTTATTTTGTTCTCAGTCAGTATTAATTCAAGCTTTTTGTGTCAGATGAATTGGGAAGTAGTGTAAAATGTCCAAGTGCAGCATTAGCCTGTTTTGTGTCTTGGTAGTATGTATCTGTCCAGAGTGTTTCCTGCAGATAACACTGAGATAACAGAGCACCTCCTCACATTTAGATTACTACGGGTGGTTCTGCCACACATTGTTGTGCTCAGTAAAGATTGTCATCCTTCTTTTTGTTTTTCATAAAAAGAATTAGGTGAAGAACGCTTCCAGCCAAGCTTGCATGAAATCTCACATTTGCTTTCAATTAAACTGAGTCATGTTCTCATGACAGTAGATAGAGGTTGTACTACTCTTCTAGTCCACACTTTTGCACAAAGCCTTCATATCTGAATTGTACTTACAGAGTTTTGTAGTAGTACTTCATAACTAAAAGCTTCACATTAAATGTATACACACGATACATGATGTATATACTCACTGTACAGGGACTCGTGTCACCTTTTACAGAGCTAACCTCTGCTCTGTGTGAAGATTGTATAAGAAAGCACAAGGGCTACTTCTTATCTCCATCACAGCGTCTTTATTTCCCTCACTTGTGTCGCATCTTAGCCCCCACGCCTGAAAGGCACCTGAAAGAGATGCATGGTATAGATCAGAGGAAAGAGGAACTGAGACAAGACAGTCAGTCCAATAAAGAGTTCCATGAAGGACTGTCTCTTGTATGCTCGCTCATGCCTCCTTCAGGCAGCCTCCTCACACCTTTGTCTTTATAACATAAATAAGAGAACTGAGCCATCCATCGATTTCTGGCTCACCTGAAGACAGATGATTCAGGGCACATAAAATAAAGCAAATGAGAAGTACACTGTGTAGATATAAAATTACCTTCAATCGCATGTTGAGAATGTTGAATGGGCTTGAGGTCAGATGAATGTGCAGGAAAGTCAATGACATTCAGTGCTCCTTGGTCTTCTTTAGTTTTCAGTAGTTGTGTCAAAGCTTTGAGGTGTGTTAGGGCTCATAATCATGTGACATCACAAAAAGCTTTTTGGAACACTTTCATATCATGCTGGGATAACATGAGTCAGCAGGTTTTACATGAACTTGTGGAGTCCAAGCAACTCTAGTGCATGAAGGGGAACATGGATTTTTCATTCAAACTGTTAAACTGGTGTTATCATTTGGAATGAAAAACAGTTTTACATCCAAAACAAATACAAATAAAAGTATCTTCTCTAGTGTTCTCAGACTTTTGACCCTACTGTACGTATACACACACACACACACACACACACACACACACACACACACACACACACTTAACCTTGCTGTTAGATTGTGTACATACAGTTGTCGAATGGGGTTCTGTGCAGTGTATCACTAGCAACATCATGTCTGAGGCCTTCTGTCACTGTTCAAGTCCAAACCTCTCTGTTAGATGCTATGCATCATGTTGCCTTAATGTACATACAATTATTTATTCTTTAAATTATTTTATTTATTAAACCTGCTCTCCAGTATATTTTTGTTAATGAAGTAGCCATGTATACCTATGTCTTTTTTTCTGTTCTCATTATATTCTGTTACATTCTATATTCAGTTAAAGGTCCAGTTTGTAGGATAGTTGATTGATGAGTCTCATTCCAGACTCATAACATACTTTGGCTTGAAGGTCGGACTGGCCACCAACCACAAGCATTGGTATTTGATGAGTGTGGAATGAGACCTTCTCAACTATCTTACAAACTGGACCTTTCAGAAGACAGTAACATTTTACCTGAAGTACATTTTGAGACACCCAGAAGCCAGTTTCCTCTATATTTCTGTAGATATATTGGGCTACTGTACCCATCAATGTATTATTTTTTGCTAACAGATTTGATATTAGTCTCATAGCATGATGGTTATGAACCGTCTGGAGCATGCCACCACTATAACAGTTAGACAGCGTTATATTCTAATCATTTAAAACATTTTAACTTGATGTAATCACCCCAACAACACACCAAAATTTGTTAATCACAGCTCTTGCTGCTGCTCGGTCGGTTGCCTAGTATCGGCTGCCACTCTGCAGATACATCTTTACATTGTAGAGAGAAAACTGAAGAAAAGCAAAGTAGGAGGAGGAACATGATGACAGGGAACAACAAAAGCTTTTCAGAATGTATTTGCTATTCTGTTTTCAAATGTTATTACTTACTTGTCATTTAAAATGATGAATGAATGCATTTGTATAGATGATCTGTGTAATTTTTACATTAATCAGACAATACTTTGATTTACTATTACATTAATTAAAATTATTTATCGAAGGCCTAAAATGTGTCTCATATGATGTCTCATAATCCTGAATGAGCCAGCTTCAAATAAAGTGTTACTGGGAAGGGCTTCACCTATAAGAATTGACCAGCTGTGTGTGGATGAGGGTTAAAGACTTAACTGTAATCCAGCCTGTCCTGCTCCATGGACCACCACCCAGTGAGGAGTGCCTGAGCCTCCTGAGGCTCCACAGAGCCAACGCTCTGCACCCAGACTCCTCTCTGATTCACTATTTGCAGTGCACTGCTCTTACATGATGACTCTGACCTGTACTGTATGTCATGACCCATTACACAAGACATAAGGTCTTCTTCTGTGAGCCTGCCAGTTTAACAGATGTCCATAGACTTTATATATGTCCTGGTACTGTATTATCTCAAATATATTCAGAATTGTTCACAATGTTTTCTAAAATGTCTTCTGACCACTACTTTTGTACATTATGCAATATAAAACATTTTGAACAGTATCTTGTCTGGCTCTGTTAAATGTGTCTGTATATCTGTCCGTTCATCTGATCTGCTTCACACTTGGCAGGTTTGTCACCGAGACCCTAGTGTAGTGTTGAATTTGGTGCAAACAAATTCAATATTAAGTGGCCAAAATATGAGATTAAATAACTAATCATATAACCTGTCATTATTCACTTAAATATGATCATACATCTGTCAGTTTCCCTTCACTTCATAGTGTAAGGTAGAGAGAACCCCTTCAGTGCATTGTTATCCAATCCATTCCACTTGTTCATTTAGAGAACGGCCACATAGATAGATAGAATTACTTTAATGATCCCAGACAGGGAAATTATGGAATATAATAATTTAATAGAAATCCCTGAAAATTCAGTCCACGCTTTCCCTGCGATTTGCTTGCACTCGGTTAATGAAGAAGAATGGATACAAGAACGCTTTTCAAGAAAGTAAGTATTCATCACTGCTGATAGTAACAATTAGTTAGCTCCGCCCCCAGCTAACAGCAGAAAATCCCCTGTAATTAATGAACCAAGTGCTCCCTGTTCGACAGATAAAACCTAGCTTGCACACTATAAACAATCTCTGCGCACGTCTCACCTTTGTTATTTCGTGGTCAAAAGTTACATTCCACCTCTAAAAGAACGCTGCTACTTAGCTAGCTAGTTAGTCTGAAATGCCTTATGAAGGCCCTGGTTGTTTATAGAGTTAAGTGTGCACTCTTTTTAACATATACTATCTTTGGGTGACTTCCTTCCGCAGCGTCAGCTGTGCTTCTCACTTTACGCATGGATGCACACCGTGAAACAGGAGCTGAGCTCACTCACGTATGAATATCAAAAGTGGATAATAATAATAATAATAATACACTAATAATAATCACTCCACCACCCCTATTGACCTGTAGGAGTCAGGGCAGATGAGCACAGGGGGAGAGACCTCTACTGGAAAGGTGGGTCTAAAGGATTTCACAGGATAGAGTTATTTGTGATGCAGACAGTCTTGGAATTTTTATGGAGCTCAATATGAATATGAAATATGAAACATTTCAGTCAAGGTGCACCATATAAGACTTATTAGGGGGCCAAGCCCGAGGGGCTGGGGGAACTCGTATGCTTGCATAGGACCAGCGGTGCTAGGAACCCTATTTGTAAAGATTTTTATTTTTATTTTTCTCCAGCTAAAAGTGGTGCTGCAGGCTAAACCGTGCAATTTGAAGGGTTGGTCCGGACTACTGCAAATATCTCAGACACAAAAAACTACATATATCCGCCTGCAGGGGGCGCTATAACCTAGGCCAACACGTTTTTGCCTATAACTCCCACACTGTATGTGCACATTCAAAAATCTTTTAGCCCCAGATTCCCTGAATGGAGCTGAATCACTTTGCGATTGGCCACGCCCACTTCCGCAGAGAAAGTTTTTTCGCTAAATCGCAAAAACTGGAAAACCGATCTGCGTGAAACTTGGCACGTACACTCTTCAGCTGGACCTGATCGTAAGTTATCAAAAGAATTTTGCTTGGTCAAAAAATGCGCAAATTATTAACGAACACATTTCTGTAGCTTGCTATAAAAATGTAAACTGTTTGATATCTCGGTCAAACTAATTGCTATTAACACCAAATTTGAGATCCTTGGTTCAGACAGCTTGGTTGCCATGACACTGGAAAGAGATGAGCCGAATTTGGCGAAGTTTGGCGTCTAGGGGGCGCTAAAAATTTGGGAAGTTTATATCTCTTTAACAGCTACACCGATTTTTACAAGATTTGGTCGGGATGACATAGGGCCAATCCTGACGCCATTGCCGTGTTCCAATATCCATACTTACCGTACTTACTGTACTTAGTTTGAGTACGTAGGGTGTTCCGATCACGATCGCGATCGCGGCAAAAAGAAGTGTACTTAAAGGACCCGGATGTCGCCCTCATAACGGCAGAAACGTTGAGTGTGCATTGATGTACACTATACGCACTCAACGGCCGCCATCTTGTCTATGTAGCGGAAGAAGTGGAGCCAGGCAGAGGCGCTCAGCTCGGATTTTTTTTTTTAATTATCTACCGAGACAACAGCGCCTGCAGCTGAGCCATATTGCAGGATTGCAAGATTGTAATTGTTAAAAAGTAAAGCCGTAGTATCTATTGTTCACCGTTCAAAGCGGGATGTGTTTGGCGGGTGACGAGCCGCGGTGGCTGTTGCGATCGTAATTTCCGGTAAGTGCACCACGGAGTATTAGATTTGGAACAACACTTACCGGCTGAAATCTGCGTACTTAGTAAGTGCGGATAGTGTACTACGTTTAAGTGTACTCATGGAAGTATGGATATTGGAACACAGCACATATCTTGAAGGTGGTCATGACTGGTCAATGTGGGCGTGGCTTATTACAAGATAAACAACAAACATTAATTTCAGCCAAACTTTTGTGCTGACAGCTTTGAAATATATATGGTACAGATAGAATAGGAGACAGTTCTTCCATACCAAAAATGTGCTCCTCTAGGTGGCGCTATAGTGGATGCAATTGCGTTTTTGCCTGTAACTTCCACATTTTAAATAACACATTCACAAACCTTATATCCATATGTTCCCTGAATAGAGCTGGGTTTTCTGACATAGGACACACCCACTTCTGCTGCACATTTCGTTCGCTAAAGCGCCACATATGCAAAACCTACTTTTTTGAACTCCTCCTTGGGATTTTGTTCGATCTGCGTGAAACTTGGCACGTACACTCTTCAGTTGGACCTGATTTAAAGTTATCAAAAGAATTTTGCTCGGTCAAAAAATGCGGAAATTATTAACGAACACATTTCTGTAGCTAGCTAAAAAAAATGTAAACTGTTTGATATGTCGGTCAAACTAAATGCTATTAACACCAAATTTGAGTTCCTTGGTTGCCATGACACTGGGAAGGGATGAGCCGAATTTGGCAAAAAGGGGGCGCTAAAAATATGGAAAGTTTATGTCTCTTGAACAGCTACACCGATTTTTACGAAATTTGGTCGGTATGATGTAGGGCTATTCCTGAGGCCATATCTTGAAGGTGGTCATGACTGGTCAATGTGGGCGTGATTTAGTACAACAAATCAAATCAGCACACATTCAGCCTTTTGCACTTCTAGTGCACTTCCCATTACAGTGAATACCGCGGCTCAGACGTTGGCCTGTGTCTTCACTTTTGCCCCAAGCCCGTCATCCTTTGGGCCAACTTCCGTGGGCTCTGCGGTGCGCAGGGTCCGAGTCGCGTGGGGGGGCTTGGCTCCCATTCATAACTGCTATAGCCCTGCTATATATACTATATATATATATATATATATATATATATATATATATATATATATATATATACATATATATATACATATGTATATATATATGTGTATATATATATATATATATATATATATATATATATATATATATATATACATATAAAAGACAAATTAGCCTGACCCAAATATTTTCAAGAGTATCTTAATATTACTTTAATTCAAGTAATTAAGTAATATTTTTCAGGGCTTGAAATTACAACCATTTCAGTCACATATGTGCCCAAAATGTAATCTGTGCAACTTCAAAATATTTAGGAGCAACCAATTACTGACTCAACTCATTGAGTTTCAATGTATCTTGAAGGGTCAGGTAGAAGGAGATGTTGAGGGAGAAAAAGATCAACAGGCAAGGTCAAGTCAGAGAGAGTAAGGGGATCCAGAGATGGATCAAGAGGCAGTTGACGATCAAGTTATCACAGAGAGAGAAGGAGAGCAAACAGACCAAGAGAGTGAAAATGATGAAGCAGCTGCCGATTTGCCACCCTTAAAAACAGACGGCTTTCTTTGATGCTTCCACCCACCAAGTAACTCGCAATTGTAGCCATATTATTTAAAAATGGTGTACTTGGCTTGCTTTTGTTGTTAACGCTGTAAACATACTGTTACTGTGCAAACATGTGTTTGTTCTTATACTGCATTAAAAAAACAGACTGAAATAATAATAATAAATAATTTTCAGTCTTTGTTAGCTGTGTTTGCTACGTTCGCTCTCATCCTGTGCATCTCTTGGGGGCTATGCCTTCCCTATCCTTAAAACCTAGTGATGCCCCTGTTTCCATTCATGTTGGACTGAAGTGCATGGAGAGAGTGGTGAGCAAAACAGCATGTTTAAATTGATGCCATCAAAAGAGTTTAAAATGATTGCAAAATTGTTTGATTTTGTGTCATTTATGTATCAGTATCTAACAATTGGCTGTTTATCCTTAGAGAAACCATCATAGTTAGATAACTTGCTTTAATTTTCATGGGCACACAACCACCTGAGGTAGATATAGTTAACTATTATTTGAAACAACACTTTTATTTCGCAGTCAAATCATCAAATGTAAAAATTGGCATATCTTACCCTGTTTTTCCTGTATAATATTTTAATTTAATTCATTGTTTGGTTTGCTTTTATTTAGGCCTTTTAAATCTTCCATTCATCAACAATATATAGTTTTACACAGATAGTATGCTGTTTCTATGGTTTGCCAATTTATAGATAAAGATGAATGACCAAGGTCTTAATCAGATGATTGTTCAGTTACCAAAGACATTTGTGAACAATTCATTTATGTTTAATTGATGAGCAGGTGTCTGTTTTGTTTGTTTTTCCTTTGTAATCTATTACACAAAAAAACATGTTAAAGGATGTTCCAACAGCTAACAGAGGTCAAAATAGAAAAAACATCCATTCTTCATCCTTATCAGCAAATATTTACTTTTCATTTTGGGACCTTTGCATTTGATTATTTTGTGTAACTTTACCTGGTATGAGGGTGGAGGAGACATTGAATCATAAAACTTTCATCTGGAGAGGACACTATGTTGAAACTTAACATCCTGAATGATGGGGAAAAGAGCAGACTGCACAATCTCTCCTCATCCCTTTGAACAGTCATCACAATATAATTCTTTGTCATGGCTACTCTTTATGAGGATGTTAACACAAAACAGAGTTTCACTCTCCTCCACAGAACAAAGTGTATTACTGGTAATAACATCACAGTATGCACCCTACAGCATGTACACAAACCTGAATGTAAAGAAAGGAGACACTGCCATCTACTGTTTGACACAGTTTATCAAACATTAAACAAATTCAAATACACAATTTAAAAGGGATCAAGCGAATATGATGGGGGAAAAGGGGAATAGTTATTTGATTCAAGATTGTTAACATCGGAAAATAAGAAAACTATGGCAAAATGAGTGTGTAGCTACAAGATACAGAAGCCAAGAACATGACTGCAATTCTTTACTCGGCTGTTATCCCGTCACAAGTGAATGATTGTGTTGTCTGCAGGCTGGGCCAGTAAATGAATACAGAATACAAGGGGGTTACATACTTAGGATACAACAAAGGTGGAACTGTATCCTGGTAAAGTTGCTGAAAAAAATGCAATTAGAATACTGATACTACATGTAATAACAAAAAAAGAGGAAAATAAAGAATAATATATGAGTCTGAAACATGCAGGCTCCTGTGGGGAATGAATGTTAAGCACTCTCAGCATCATTTCAAAAGTTTGGGTAAATGACAGGTTGATGAAACAAACCTAATGTAGCTGGCTGAGGTGATATATGTAGCCTTCCAACAGTAGCCTTCACTTGATGTTGAACTGATTAATGGAGAGAAGGTAAGCGCAACATTATCCTCTATAGTGAACAGGACTACTGGTTTGAAGTGGCACAAAATCCAAGTAACACAAACTGCAGGCTGCTGCTGGCACCATGTTCCTGTCAAGTGTCTCCTCACAGCACACTTACAGGACAGGATAACATCAGCTAACTGCTCATTTACCTCAATTTGACAACGTTTTGCACTGAAGCAGGCGGTAAACGTGAACACCAACGTACTGTAAGTCAAAGCAGCCAAACCAACTGCGGTCAGCAACAAATCCCCCATTCTCCGCTATAAAATCGCTCAATTTAGTCAGTTGTTACGGAAGCGCATTGCGTTCACTGGATAAAAAAAAAAATCGACACCTTATCTCGTAATTATGAGAAAAGATCTCATAATTACGAGAAAAGATCTCGTAATTACGAGATCAGGATCTCGTAATTACGAGAAAAGATCTCGTAATTACGAGATCAGGATCTCGTAATTATGAGATCATACTTTTACAGCAAATACTCCTGGTAAACTGAAGGTATCACGAAGGTATCCGGAAGTAAAGGACGACATGAGAAAAAACAACAACAACAACTACAACAACAAACATTTTTTTTCCATAAGTAGTTCAAGATTCATAGACTGCTGAACTAAGTACTCCCTAGAATACTTGTGTAACTATAATGAAGTACTTCTACTGTGTACTATTTAAGTAATCCTCTGTCAAAATCCTTATCCTGGTATGCTTCATGGGTCTGACTGTGAGACTGCAGTCTGACCCACACAGTCGCCACCAGCAGCTCTTTAGAGCGGCTTCAGCATGATTACCGTACATGTTATTAGATAGAAAAAAACGGTGCGGCTGATTTGACCAAGCAAACACGAACCATGGCTGGCTTGACCACAATCAACGACGCACCTTTCCTCATCTCATAATTACGAGATATTTTCTCGTAATTACGAGATCTTTTCTCATAATTACGAGATCTTTTCTCGTAATTACGAGATCCTGATCTCGTAATTACGAGATCTTTACTCGTAATTACGAGATCTCGTAATTACGAGATCTTTTCTCGTAATTACGAGATCCTGATCTCGTAATTACGAGATAAAGTATCTATTTTTTTTTTATCCAGTGAATGCAATGCGCTTCCGTAAGTTGTTGAGTTAGGAGGAACTTTATAAACTTCGAGAAGCGCTGTTTCCGACTTAGAGTTTATTATTTGGGCCTTCTTGCCAATGTTATAGCCTCGTTTCAGTTTCCACAGCCATGTTTTACAATATTTCCTGCGTGTCAGGTGTTGTGCCAGAAAACGACTGTTTGCCAAAAAACGACTGACCCCAACGGGAACGCCCATCAGGGGTGTTACTGGTCTCTCCACTGCAAATGACTGCGCCCGACGGCGTGTTACTGCAGTCCACAGCAGAACTGCGAGGATATGTTGTATTGAGAAGTAGGCTGTCATTCTGTCATACGCTGTCTTTAAATAAACAATCATGAGATGAGTTTTGGTGGTATACTTGTATTGTCGTTGTTGTTTATGCTGCTGCTGCTGCTGTTGTAAGATAATAGTAATTTTTTAAAAAAACATAATATTTTGTAACGTGACATGTGAATTTACACCGTTTTAACCTATAAATGAAGTTATAGCCGAGTTAAATTAGTTTCAATGATTTTAGGAGGATACATAAATACGCTAATTATCAAGGATCCACAACAAGTATAGTTATACATTGGTCACATCAATATCATCCCTGAGTTAGTGTCTGACTGCACCCTGTAACTCAGGATTGCACAGGGCGATGACCACATGACCCAAAGCTTTCTGTATTAATTTCCTTATCCGCGTGTCTTCCTATCAATAAACTATGCTATTATTATTATTATTATTATTATTATTATTATTATTATTATTATTTGAGTGATTAAATAAACAAGTATGGATAAAAGAAAACAATTGGTGAGTGTTACAGTATAACTTTATTTCAACTTGGACAGATTAATAACGACAAAAACATACAGTTTTGAAGATGAAGATGAATTACTGTGCACAAAAATTAACCTATACACTTGGACCCTTGGGGGTGGACCAGCTGAGTTAACTGATCTAGGGATAAGAAGGCTGCATCTCATGAAGATATTCCTCCAGACACTGGTGATAGGAAGCATGAGGCTGCCTGACAAGGTTACAGGGGGCAGTCACTTTTTGGCAAAGCCTTGCCAAAAAGTGACTGCCCCTGTAACTCAGGAGTGCAAAGGGCAATATTCACATAATTTTCTGGAGTGATAATAGAGGGTAACAGGTGTATGTACAGTGAATTTGGTCAGTGTCACCCTTTGCACTCCTGAGTTACAGGGGGCAGTCATTTTTTTGGCAAGGCCTTGCCAAAAAGTGACTGCCCCCTGTAACTCAGAAGTGCAAAGGGCAATATTCACAGAAATTTCTGGAGTCATAGTAGAGGGTAACAGGTGTATGTACGGTGAATTTGGTCAGTGTCACCTATTGCACTTCTGAGTTACAGGGGGCAGTCACTTTTTGGCAAGGCTTATCCTCGCAGTTCTGCTGTGGACTGCAGTAACACGCCGTCGGGAGCAGTCATTTGCTGTAGAGAGACCAGTAACACCCCCGATGGGCGTTCCCGTTGGGGTCAGTCGTTTTTTGGCAAGCAGTCGTTTTCTGGCAAAACACCTGTTTGAACAGCGAGGACATGAATGGATGGAAATGTGCTGCAGCTCCGCACTCACACGGCGCTCTGTTCGACCTTTCCGGCTTGCCGTAGTGTTGTGCAACATTTAGCGCGAACTCTAATACAAGCGAACCTGAACCGAGTGGAGACTGCTGTTGCAACCAAAAGCACAGCCGTTGTCACTGTTCTGTCACCGAAGATGAGAAGACAGTAAGTGTTGCTGGTAGTACTATGTGTTAGTCAGCGGCCTATAGCTGCTTTGAGCTGCGCTGTGGAGATGAAGTGGGCAGAGCTGCTAACTGAACGTTAGCTGAGAGGAGGCTAACATTTTGGACAACTCAATCAAAACAGGCACGTCGAGAAAACGGGAACCATGGTGAGCAGGCCGAACTGTTACTATGATGCTACAGGCTGCATGCAGGTGTTGTCTAGCATTATCTAACGTCTTCCTATGAATTAATTACTAATCCCAGAGACGGAGTCTGGCCCCCAGTCAGGTTGCCAAGCGGAAGCAGTCAGGAGATCCATGTGAAGATGATGAGTGGACATGTAGAACTGTGAGTACATTAGGATGAACATCAAGGCTGCCAAGTCTCCCACCAATAACCCTTTGCACTACTGTCATGTCTGTTTAATTAAAGTCAGCAGGCATCTTGTTTTTGCATTTATTGACAGCATTTATAGTTTCTTTCTCTTCCACTGCTCTCAGAAACAGATCTGGGATTCCTTTCCATAGGATAATCATTGATTTATTTAGTTGTCACAGGTGGATCAGTTTGATTCAACACTCACAAAAAATGTATGCTATTAACCACATAGTCCATATTATAATTTTCATTATCAATAAAATACTGAGGATAGCTTAGTTGTTTAGACACTGATAACACTATTTAATATATTCTGTAGTCCTTTAACATTCTTTTTATTGTCATCTATTATTTTACTGTAGAAGTCCTTTCTACATCCCCTTATAATAGAAGTTAACTTGTTTTCTGCTCCTTTAGTTCTCTGTGTCGTGAAATCTTTGTATAGTGTATTTTTGTTCTTTTTGTAATCCCCCGGTGATCCATGGATCATCTCTATATTTATGTTTTCTGCGGGATGGTTTTATGGGACAATTTGAATCATATAATGATCTCAATATTCTTGAGAATGTTTCATCTGCACCATCAATATCCTTTTCCTTTTGTAATATTTCCCACTTTTGTGCCAATAAATCTCACTCTAGTCTTTGTTTATTTGAATTCAATAGATCAATATTGAAACCCCCACAAATGAAAAGCACTTTCTGACATACTTTTGAAAACATTTGCTCCATCCAGTCCATGAAAGAATCAATACTAGACCCTGGTGCCCTGTGTATATACACCGACCAGGCATAATAATATGACCACCTGCCTAATATTGTGAAGATTCCCCTTGTGCAGCCAAAACAGCTCTGACCTGTCGAAACATGGACTTCCGACCTCTGAGGAAGTCCTGTGGTGTCTGGCATCAGGGCTTTTTATAGTGGATCCTCTGGGTCCTGTATGTTGGGGGTGGGGCCTCCATGGATCAGACTTGCTCCAGCACATCTCACAGATGCTCTATCAGATTGGGATCTGGGGAATTTGGAGGCCCGGTCAACCCCTTGGGCCCTTTATTGCGTTCCTCGAGCTGTTCCTGAGCAGTGTTTGCGGGGTGTCAGGGCACATTGTCCTGCTGGAGGGCCACTGCCATCAGGTAGTGTTGTTGGGATGAGGGGGTGTACTTGGACCACAACAGTGTTTGGATGGATGGTTTGTGTCAAATGGCATTCACATGAATGCCAGCAACCAAGGTTTCCCCGCAGAACATTGCATTGTGATGAGATGATCAATGTTATTCATGTCACCTGTCAGTGGTTTTAATGTTGTGGCTGATCGATGTATATACACAACTAATTATTTTATGTTTTTCTCTCTGCATTCTCCACCACAATTGTCATATATTCCAACACTGTATAATTCAGGTTTTTGTCTACATTCATAGCCACTCCTCCTCCACTCTTTATTTTTTCTATTTATATAACTTGATATCGTTCTGATTAAAAATGAGTTGTTCATCAGGGTTGATCCAAGTTTCAGATGTGGCAATTACGTAGAACGTTTGTGTGTTTGTGTAGAAGTGGATTAATGGTTTCATTATACTATTCCTCTGTGTAGTAGCAGCTATTATCATCTATGTTACAGAAATTTTTGTCCGGATTGATATCATTTTCCATGGTCTGTAAATTGTGTTGACTTTTTTAGGAAGCATCTTATCAATCTAGAAAAATAGCAGATCGTTTAAAAAAATGAATTGCTGAATCTCTCATAATGTGTTTGCTATGAGTTCTTACAGTTTGATCAAAGTTTTCACATAAAAATGGAACATGTATGATATGTGTAGTTCATGGATAAACAAAGCACAAACAGGAGTATAGCTGGAGGGTGGTGTGATTTGTTTGTCATCGTAATAACAAGCATGTCTCGTTTAGAAACTGAGAAAAAAAGTGTTGGATTTGGTGAGTGAAACATTGAAATGACTGAGTTGAATGTGTGAGACCTGAGGAAGATGTACTGCTGTTTCACAGGAGAAAAGACGGAGAAGTGATAATGAGATGAGTGGAATCCCTGTGTCTCCCTTCAGGAAGCCTCTGACACAGCTGAACAACCGGCCTGCATGTCTGGATGGTAACAAACATGTAAGCAGTGTTGAGTACCATGCACACATTGGCCCTCATTTATCAAACGAACATACGGCAGAAAATCGTGCGTACGGCCATTTCCACGCAAGCTTCGGCATTTATCAATTTGGACGTGAGCGGAAGCTACGATCAGATCTCACGTCAGGTCTGAGCTCGTGTACGCAAATCTGAGTCTGTGGATTTGCGGTGCAGCACAGCAAAATCTGGGGGAGTCTGAAAATAATTATTAAACAAACCTCAGCTGTCATTAAGCATGAGCAGTCACATTGTTAGAACAGATCAAAACGGATTCTTAAAACGAATAAAACAAAATACAAAAATTTTAATTAAAAAAAAAAGCCCAAGTTTTTACTGATACCATTTTTTTTGTAAAATAAAATATGATAGCATGACAGCTAATTAACGGAATACCTAATAACCCCGCTGGCAAACCTGCTACAAAGCAGGAATGCAGATTCAATAGTACGCACATGGGTCACAGTGGAGCTGCTTCAGGTTGCTGAAGGGCAAGTGGCTCCGTCTCGGACCAGCAGGGGGAACGCTGCTGTATACCCCAGAGAAAGTGTGCCATATTATTTTGGCCTGTTCAGTTTTGCACAACATTGCATTAGTGAATGGATCCTTTCATTCGTAGGCTGGAATTGGTCAGATACGAACGTTTCATAAATCACACGTGTGTCCTGTCGTAAGACCAATTCTGCGCTCAGATCTGCACCCGTTTTCACGCAAGATTGATAAATGAGGGCCATAGTGTATGTGAATACAGTAAAGGGTGACGAGGCTCACTGGTTTATAATCTTTTATATAGGAGGCTTTTATACGAAGTATCCTCTCCAAGCCGTTTAAGATTCCTCTTCCAAATTACACAGGTAATGTTTGTCTTGTCACCGCAACTTATTTTTTCATGTCTATAACAGGTGAACAGTTACTGATCTCTTGCTGAATGACCCACAGGCTCTCTGGGAATCAAGGCACTAGGTCTAAAGCGCGCAGGAGTCAGGAGAGCTCTTCACGATCCCTTTGCTGAAGATGCTTTGGTTCTTTATGAGCCTGCATCTTTAAGCGCTCATGACCTAATCAAAGCTGACAAGTAGGTGGAAAACACAGAACTCTTCCTCCACTTAGCCTTTGACTTCATCTCCTGTGAAAAGGCCTGATTGTTAATTAAAGCTGCATGAGCCAAGTTTGATGTTGGATGCTTATAACAACATCAATCAATTACTGCTTTTCCACCATAATTAGTCAACCTCATAAAAAACGTCTATTGACCCTTTTCCCACTTCCCGCAGGCAAGGAGTGATTTTTATCTGAAGCGTTATGTTGTACGCCACTTTTCACGCAAGAATGTGCCAGAAACAGCTGAGAACAGAAAAGAAAACAACAATAGACCCATTGTGAAAGAAGTGTCTGTAAAACGCAAGCCATAGGGTCCAATAACATTTAGAAAGTCTATAAGAGCTGTATGACTAAATTATTTCCTCCTCGTTGACGTTAGCCAGACGCTAAACTGGAAGTTAGCCAGCTCCTCTGTGATCCAGGTATTTTCAAAGCTGTGAAGTCAAGCTTTTTTGGCAAGAGTCAATTGACCAAGGTGTAAATTCAGAGTTTACATATTCCCACTGAACACACAAAAGCCTGATCTTAGCAGGTTTAAGTGAGATTTTTGACTAGTGGAAAAGGGGTATTAGTTTAAATTCTCACTTCCTGTCTTAAGTGAATGTAAAGAAATCTCAGTATCATTTGGAAAGTTGAGTAAACCAATGGGTGATCGCCTTAAATGATTAATGTGGACGAGATGTATGGATCTGTAGACATAAACCATGCCGTGTGTTACATCAGTGTTTGGCAGTCTGTTTGACAAGACTGGTGTTTGTCCCATACAGAGAAAAACTCCCAGTCCATGTTGTCGTGGATCCAGTTTTAGGAAAAGTGCTCAGACCCCATCAGAGAGAGGTAAACAAATATTTAGCTCTACTAAATGTTTTATTGATCATACCAATACTTTTAAACAGAAGAGATATATAACCTTACATTGACGAAGTGTCCTTACATTGTTTCTCTTCAGAAACTTACCACCAATTTTACACATTAAAGCATTGTACGCATTAAAGTAGTATAAAGCCACGTGTGGCTCCAGGGGAAGCTGCATGTATTATGTTAAATTACCTCCAGTGAGTTGCCTTATTGATAATTTAGGCTTGAGGTTTTTAAAGCAGTCCACTGGTCCATGATTGCACTCCTATAACACTGCTGGACTCATTATGGACAATTTAAAGACAAGTGAATCTAAATACAACTCTGCCACTGGGTGACATCACTAGAGGCATGTTATTCGATTACATGCAGCGTCCTCTGGAACCACAAACATGTGCATTATTTTCCTTTTCTTTCCTGTTTATTCTGGATCTTTCAATCACTTGTCACAGTCTTCCTCCCTGAGATGTGAATAGGACCATTAGATTTAATTGAATCTCCAGAAAAAGCGAGTTAGAGGTGCATAAATTAGTTTTTTGTCATTCTTTTAAATAAAAATGGATGTGTTTTTATTTTAATGAGGGGGTGAAGTTCCTGTGGGAGTGTGTGACGGGCAGACGCATCTCTGGATCGTACGGCTGCATCATGGCTGATGAGATGGGCCTTGGGAAGACTCTGCAGTGCATCACCCTTATGTGGACCCTGCTACGCCAAAGCCCTGATGCTAAGCCAGAGATAGACAAAGCCATTGTTGTCTCACCTTCCAGTTTGGTTCGCAACTGGTACAATGAAGTGGGAAAGTGGCTGGGAGGACGTGTCACACCAGTGGCCATCGATGGAGGTTCAAAGGATGCAATCAATAGACAGCTAGGTAGGTTATCTCTCCCCGCTCAGTCATTATAAATATCCACAGTCAATCTGCTCTTGTGTTACCTCAATTTGTGCGTCTGGATTAGTAAAGATTAGGGCTGGTGCAAGGGGACTCGTAGGATTTAAGCAGTACTACCGCCATGCTCTTGCACTTGAAGCAGAAGAATCCCAGGACGGCTTGATTCACGTTGGGACGGCTATGCAGTGAAATGCTGCTAGGTTGGTACAGCGGTGAATTAGTGTAACTCAATGGTTGCGTGTGACCTGTTGGCAACCCCCGCTGACAGGTTTACCGCAAGATGAAGCTGCCATGATTTCATGCTGCTACCATGCTGGTCCTATTAGTGATTGTTTGTCCTCATCGACTGATTAAAAATACCAGTGAACAACCAGGATGAGACAGATCATTATTTTGTTTTAAGCTGGGGAAGATCGATCTGAAATGAAAGGGAAACTTGATGTTACATTGAGTTGAGTCTGTTGTGATCCCTCTGTAGTATTTATCCATGCTTGAGTCCTGTTTTACTTTTCGTCCCCACCCAATTGTTATGTATATTAGGATCACACAGATTACCAGTAAAAACTGGGCTATTTTTTGTTGGGGAATAATGCCCTGCAGTACTTACTTACTAAATACAAAAAAATATTGAACTATAAATGACAAGTTTTAGAATTGTATTTTGGTTAAATTTGTTGCTATATTGATCGAGTAAATACAAAAATAATAGTTGGGATAAAATAAATAACAATAATGAATAAAATAATTGATAGATTAATCAATAAAAAAAAAAATCATTAGGTGCAGCCCTAGTAAAGATCAACAGATCACTGCTTTTATGTCCTGACAGCTGTCATTTAGATTTTAAACTCTTCTTTAAAAAGATATTTTACAACAACAGCTTGACATTATCCTGAGATCTTTTTACATTTTAGGGTTAGACAAGTTCAAATAATATTCACTAAATCTGTCCAGAGTGAAGCCTCTTCACAAACAAACGAATAAAGTAGATTTTTGAAAAGAACATCGCTGAAACTGTCAGAGTTTCCTCCGGTACCAGTCATCTGATTATCTTCATCACTCAGGAGAAGAGTCTGGAAGTGACGCTGCAGGCTAATGGCAAGATAGCTGCAGGATCACACTAAGCTAGCTGTGTCAGCTTTTGAAGCTCTGAAATGTGTAAGTAGGCATGGTTGGAGAGGAAAAACGAGCAGGAAACAGGATGGGGGGGGGGGGGGGACATGCAGCAAAGTTTCTTTAATTTGTATAATATTTATATATTAACACTGCCTCTGTCTGATTTTATTTTATTTTATTTTTTTCTTCTTTTTTTTCTAGTGTCCGACCGATAGGGATTTTTTGACCGATATAGTAATTTTTTTGAGCTGGAATGAAAACAGGCCTTGGATTGTGCATAGATTTTGCACCGATATGATTATGCAATAGTACAGTCACAGTGACAGTAGTACTATTTAACCTATGCATTTTTAAATTTGTAAATAGAGAACCATTCATTTTACTGTGTTAATTCATATTTGCATGCAAAACAGACGGCACAGCGATCTCAGCTGTCTACAGCTGCTGCTGTTATTGTTTTTAACAAAGACAAAAACAGCGCTTGATTGCTGAAAGGCAAAGCCTGTGTGGCGCTGGCAGCGGCCACAAATAAGACACACCAGCGTTGATGAGGAAGTGATGCGGCACACTCATAGCCTTGATGGTAAATATGCCTGACGTTACTTAATTTATTGTGTTATCGAACAGACATGGCCAACGTTTCGACCTGGATGTCTTCATCAGGGCAAAAGAACAACACACCCGGGTTGGTTTATGTGACTAAAGGGGACATTTTGGCACAGGAGGGAGCAGAGCGTGGATGCGATCTCCTTCAACCATGCACGGAAAAGGGGAATGATAGGAAAGGTTTTTCTAATTTATTGAGAAACAATGCCCAGGTCAGCAATGCATGCCAAAAAACATGTTGTTCATTCGTGCCCTCCATAAACCAACCCAGCTGTGGACACACACAATCAAACCAAGCCAAAATGACATTGATAAAATAAAAGTGATCCCGCGTCGTGTCGGGGGGACTAGTGCTTTCTTGGTTCAGTCCTTTTAGCATTGTATTTGTATTAAACTGTACCCTTCGGTGCTTTTTTGCAAACTTTTAATAACGTATTCAATCAATCAAAAGTTACTGTATCTTAGTGGGGAGCATTCCGTGTTGTCTCACAAACATGGGGAAATGAACACAGGACAATCCAGTCCACAATTATACAGCAATGGCATGTGTTGGGCTGTTTTTACTGTTTTGCTGCTCAAACTTGTACTGTGCCCTTCATTATGCTAACGTCACTCATGTAGGCTAATGCCACTACTGGACATCTGCAATGATATGGGAAAGTTGCCTCGCAGTTATTAATTACACGGGAGATCTTGGCTGGCGACACTTTTGAAAGGGGCAATGAAATGTGGCATATAATTGTTGTTCCATGATGTTTTCATATTTACAGTTACTTATTTCATGAACTAACTTACCGTGGCTTGTGTAAAAGGGGGAAAAGTCCGCTGGTGGATCGGCTGACTGGTCAGGTGGTCGGGAGGTTTCGTGGGGGAAGAGTGGGGGAGGGACTTCACTGAAATGTGAGCTGAGCCAAAGTCTCTGGCTGAGCTCAGCATGCCCCACTGGACAAAATAAATCAGTACACCAGCGTGTGCTTTTGTCATTGTCACATTTTTTTTTTTTCTATCGGCGCAACATTTCACTGATATGATAGAACCCCCATAGAAATTGGGCCGTTCTATTGGGCCCCGATATATCGGTGGCCGATAATCGGTCGGTCACTATTTTTTTCCACAAGCTATTAAGTCTGACGCACATTGTATGACCAGGCAACGGCTGCTTCAGTCAAACAAAGTGCAGAGCTTCTTAACTGTTTGCTCAGTGTTTGGTTTGTTTTCTGTGATTTCCAGTGAACTTCATGTCACAGCATGGTTTGAGAGTACCGACCCCGATCCTCATCATTTCATATGACACATTTCGACTGCACGCTGAGGTTCTGCACAAGGGCAAAGTTGGACTTGTCATTTGTGATGAGGTACTTCATCTCCTCCATTATACTTCAGAGATATCATGGACTCTGGACAACACAATGTCACATTAATTGTTGTGTGTGCTGTAGGGCCATCGATTAAAGAACTCCGACAACCAGACATACCAGGCCCTCAATGCCATGCGTGCCCAGAGGAGAGTGCTGATATCAGGCACTCCCATCCAGAATGACCTGCTGGAGTACTTCAGTCTGGTCCACTTTGTTAATGCTGGGATCCTTGGTAAGCAGGTCAAACACATGGGACTAATTTCTTCTCTTTATACGGATCCCGTCATTTGTTTTGTTTTTCACCTGGATGGCAGGCAATGCCCAGGAGTTTAAAAAGCGATTTGAACTTCCCATCCTGAAGGGTCGAGATGCAGCTGCCAGTGATAAAGACAGACAGACTGGGGAAGAGAAACTCAAGGAGCTCATCAGTATTGTCAACAGGTGAGGACCTCAAAGCATTTTGAAGATGTACATTTCCTTTTGTTTATATGTTTTATTACTTCCTTATTGTTGTAAGAAAAAGGTTGGGCTGTGATGGTCACTGAGGCTGCACATTATAATTATGATTATAGTGACAATAAATGATCTGTTTTAAATTTTGACTCAAACATAGTTTGTATTTAACTGTATTTAACATCCCTCTGTAATACTGTCTGTGTTGTGCCACAGGTGTTTAATCAGGAGAACATCTGACATTTTGTCAAAATATCTCCCTGTGAAGATCGAGCAGGTTGTGTGCTGCAGGTAGGTTCCTTCATTCTGTGTCTGCTGACCTAAATATGTACAGCTATGGTCAAAAGTTTACATCCACTTATAAAGAATATTTATATCAAGGCAGTCTTCAGGTCCAATGATTTATACAACTCTCTGAGTGTGGAACAATGAGTTTAACACAAACTACTCTGTTACATAACATTCATGAAGGTTGGCTTTATAATTAATTTATTATAGGACTTCTTTAAATGTGACCAAATCTGCTGGGTCAAAAATATACATACAGTAACTTGAACAATCAATTTTGGTGATTATAGAAAGTTGCGCGAATCACATTTTTTCATATCATGGTCTCTTAACTTGATTGGGTGATTTTGATTGATAACAGCTGGTGACTTTTCTGGGCCCATTTTAACAGGGCTTGTTTGATATAGCAGTCAGACTCAGCTACAAACGCTAAAATGAGAAAGTCTAAGAAACTCAGCATTGATCTGAAAGCGCATTATTGATTTGAACAAATCAGGAAAGCCACTTGGAGCCATTTCAAAGCAGTTACAGGTCCCAAGATCAACTGTACCAACAACTGTCTGTAAGTATAAAGTGCATGGCACAGTTGTGTCACTGCCACAATCAGAAAGAAAACACAAACTATCACCTGCTGCTGAGAGGAAACTGCTCAGGATGGTCAAGAGTGAACCAAAAACCACCAAAAGCAAGTTAGCAATGAATCAGAAGCTGCTGGAAGACGGGTGTCAGTGTCCACATTCAAGTGTGCTTTAATTCAACATGAGCTGAGAGGCCGACATGCAAGAAAGAAGTCCTCGCTCCAGACACAGCACCTTAAAGGGATAGTTTGGGTTTTTTGATATGGATCTGTATGGCATCCCCGTCAGCAGTGTAGTGCATCAACACTGACTTACCCCCGACAGTGTCCTGTGCGCCGAGTTCTTGCCCGGCTTTGGTGCTGACGAAAGTAGTCCGGCAAGTTGTCTGGGGTGACGAAAATAAAGCCTTTTTTCTTCTCAAAACAAATGTGTTCAAAAGAGTGATTAATTTGCATCACTAAACCGTTGTCCACGAAAAAATCAGACCTCATAATCGCTTGGTGCTATTTTCTCTCTATTCGTATCACTCATGCTGCCGCAAGCTGACAGCCGTGCACGAATCCAACACTTTTTTCAGTTGTTTGGCAGTGTTTTACGTGCTTGGACCAACGACCACAGCGACGCAAGAGAGCTAACCTGAGAGCTAGCTAGCGATAAGTTTATAAGCTGTGGCATGATGAGATCCCATTCATGGCAGCAGTAGCACTCCACCCCTGTGGGCATTATTTGACACTTAAAACAAGTGCACCACCTGTCTGTGAACCGGTCTCTCACGGCTCCAGCTGTGGCTCTAGCTTCAACCTGTACCACTTCTCTGTCCCTCCTGTCTCTCTCTGCCCGTTCTAACTCCATCTGGCGAATTTCGGCATCAGTGTATTCGGGTTCGTAAAGATACCCCCTTGGCTCTGTGCTAAAGTCTTCATGATCGTCGGTGTCGTAGTCAGACATGTTGTTAACTTTCTGAGCAGTAAACACAGTGAAACAGGCTGACATCAGCAGCAGCGCGCAGTGATACGAATCCAGAGAAAATAGCACCAAGCGATTATGAGGTCTGACTTTTTCGTGGACAACGGTTTTGTGATGCAAATTAATCACTCTTTTGAACACATTTGTTTTGAGAAGAAAAAAGGCTTTATTTTCGTGACCCCAGGCAACATGCCGGACTACTTTCGTCAGCACCAAAGCCGGGCAAGAACTCGGCGCACAGGACACTGTCGGAGGTAAGTCAGTGTTGATGCACTACACTGCTGACGGGGATGCCATACAGATTCATATCAAAAAACCCGAACTATCCCTTTAAACTCAACTGAAGTTTGCTGCTGATCACATGGACAAAGAAAAAACCTGGAGGAAAACTATGTGGTCACATGAAACAAAAATTGAGTTGTTTGATCACAATGAGCAGCAATATGTTTGGAGCAGTGAAAGTGAGGCCTTTAACCCCAAGAACACCTCACATACTATCCAGCATGGTGCTGGTAGTGTTATGCTGTGGGGCTGTTCTGCTGTCAGTGAATCTGCTGCCCTAAAGAAAGTAAATGGAATAATGAAGAAGGAGGATTATCTCCAGATTCTTCTGGAAAACCTAAAATCATCAGCAGAAGATTGGCTCTTTGTTGCAGTTGGGTGTTCCAACAAGACAATGATCCCAAACACACATCACAAGTGTTAAAGGAATGTATCAATCAGGCTAGAATAGTGGTTTTGGAATGGCATTCCCAAAGTCCTGATTAGAACCCCATCGAGAACATGTGGACTATGCTGAAGAAACAAGTAGATGAACTTCAGTGATTCTGATAGAGGAGTGGTTAGAAATTCAGGACGACCAGAAGCTTGTGGATGGAAATCAGAAGCAGCTAACTGAGATGAACATGGCAGAGGGACATTTGAACAAATATTAGAATTACTGTATGTATAGTTTTGATCAGGCAGATTTGGTCACATTCCTAGACGAACCATAACTAATTAACTTTTCACCACGACTGAAAGTGATGTTGATCTCTTGTAAAATTGTTACTTTTTGGCATGATGCAGATTTCAAGGTTGGATGCTTTCTTCATTTCCTTACTTTGTTTAGAAACATGCTTTTCCACCATAAAGCTTTAGTTTATTTATATTGTCAGCCAAATGTCCTCAATACACAAGCTTAGAAGAGAGACATACATACATTGATCTTGATTTCAATCAGGAAATCAGGCCACAAACACATCATCAGAGCAGCACCTCTACCCTCAAACTTATACTGTAAGCTCCTTGTTTTATTTTCTTATAACAATGAAACATATTTGAAAGATGTCTGATTAAAAAATAATGAATATTTACCCGTAGACTGACTCCACTGCAGACAGAGCTCTATAAACACTTCCTGAGGCAGGCCAAACCCATTGAGACATTACAAGAGGGCAGAATAAGTGTCTCCTCCCTGTCTTCGATCACATCACTCAAGAAGCTGTGCAATCGTAAGTGCTTACACCAAATGGAACACACTTTTACACCTTATAGTGTTAAACAGAAAGGCTGTCTTCTTGAAGCAGTCACATGGTTGACTCAAATACAGGATCAAATGTGAACTACAGGACAGGAGGTCTAACTAATTATCTTTTGTGATATTGGCCTTCCATACAGTAATATCTGATGTAGAATCACATGCTATGTGGTAGAAATGCTAACCACTGTTGTGTGTCCCAGACCCAGCTCTGATCTATGAGAAGTGTGTGGAGGGTGAGGAGGGCTTTGAGGGGGCGCTGGATCTGTTTCCACCTGGCTACAGCACTAAAGCTGTGGAGCCTCAGCTCTCTGGTAAGAAAGTGTCCCTGATGGGTCTGCTCAGGTAAACGTACTGTCACTCACTGACAACAACAAAAAAGTTACAATAACCATGAGGTAACCTGTGGCTCTGATCAATGATGCTGCTTTTCATCATTATCTAGAGGTGATCGGACATTGTGTGTGACTCCTTTACAGCCTGTCAAAGGTTCAAATAAACAGCTCAACTTAGAAGGTTTATCAGTGATAAACACTTAAGTTTTCTGCTGATCACATGGACAAAGAAAAAACCTTCTGGAGGAAAACTCTGTGGTCACATGAAACAAAAATTGAGTTGTTTGATCACAAACACTGTTCCACTGAAATTAGCATGTATAGCTACATGTTTTTTTAAACGCTTGTAAACCCATTAATAATCAGCAATGTATTCACACTGCCAGTGGATGAGTGTAGCTTTTCTGTTTCGTATTTCTTGTGTGTCCTGTTTGTCAACAGGAACGCACTGGAAAAACAGGGCACAGTAGAAAGCAGCAGATCATATATTTCATCAGAATACATCCAAAGGACCTTCAACTTGTTTTAGAAGGCTGAATCAGTAATAATCTCAATTAGACACACTGTTTTTTGTTGCAAATGCTCAGTACTATTCAGGAAGCCACAATTAACTACTCCTTTTTTAATATCTTTACCTAACTAACCACACAGGCTCTTCTTCTCTTTCTCTCTCCAAATACATGCACAGACAGCATGTCTCAGAGTCTATGAGACAGTGTATACTATCTGCCGTGCTGTCCCCTTCAGCAGAGTGCTCACTGGCTAAATGTCTCCTAGGATCAATATAAGAAGATCACATGATTACATGAATGTGAAGGGGTGGCTTAGGCCTGGGCGATAAACCGAAAATTTACCGATACCGAAATGTACGACGATAACCGACGTCATTTTGGCCATGTCGGTATATTCGGTGTCATAGGCGTAACATCCACTAGGGACAGGGGGACACGTTAGGTCCACTTGATTAATCTACCCGTCGTATGTGCTTATTTTACATTAATTTGATGGCAAACTCCGCCCCCCGATGCAACACCAGCTATGCCAGGTTAGTAATCAAGTGAACCCACTCTCGCTGTGAGTCGTGGACAGTTTGGGAATGATGCTGCGTTCAAAGGCTGCAACAGGCCACTGTCTTCTGCCGGCCGGTCCATTGATCAAACATTTGTGTTTTGTTTTTTATTCACTCAAAATAATGACTGTATTTCCAGCTAGAAAACACGCATCTCTCTCCTCCCTCCATTGTTGTTTGCATTTGTGTCTCTGCGTGGTCTGACACATGAGTGAGCTCATGCTGAGAAACGTGACTTCTCGCGTACGTGACGCAAGAAGAAAGCAAAAATATATAATATATAAGGAAATGACATAGTAACGCGTTACCGGCATCACTGATTGTGTAGCTTAAGTACAACATGGAGCATGAAGATGTAAAGAAAAAAATAAAAACTGTAGAATTAACTTTGAGCAACTTGGAGGAAACGTACTTAATAACATGTGTCGGCTCTGTCGAGTGCACTAAGTGTGGCACTTGTTGCATTATTCATTAAGATTTCTGTGGTTCAAACAACTCGCAATTGTAGTCGAGAACGTCAGTTATAACAGCCCACGTCTTAAACAGTTGTCTGGTTTAAATCGGTCTCGGGCTCATAATTACATTCAATGTGTCGGCCGGGCTCGGACACAACGTGCACGGGCTCGGGTCGGGCTTGATTCTAAGCTCTACTCGGGTCCAGCCGCGACTTTACTAAGGTTCACCCAGTGTGAGCAGCAGGAGGACGGTCAGCTCACCTCCCAGAACATGGCACTGAATCGCTGGAAACTGATTTAGGGACTATCATCAAATTACTTAGCATAAATATATTAATGCAAAATAATTGCAGTTCTTTCAATATCTTCCATGTCATGGGGCCCAGTGACTCCAGCAGCAGATTGTGATTCAAGAAATAAAAAAAGCGAGAAGCTTAGCATTTGTTTATAAGGGACTGTATATTTTATACTTTTAAACTTGTTCAGTTGTTGTCATTTCAAGTAATCTGTGCTTTTCAGCTGTTCAATCGTGTGCTTATCAGTTGTTCTTAACTACTAAATAAATAGTCCTTTAAAGTGGCATTTCTGTAAATACGCAGGATTTCTGTTCCTTTTTTTTAGGTGTGTGGGGGGGGGGGGGTTACTTATCGTTCATTTATCGTTATCGAGGTGAGTTGCTCAATATGTCGTGATATTGATCTGAGGCCATATCGCCCAGCCCTAGGGTGGCTCATAGTGACTGTGCTGTGTCCTGCAGCTCTGTGGAGATGATCAGTTGGGTTGGTTCAGTGTCATCTGTCTCCCCGGCAACAGCAGCAGACTGCCTAGTGTGTGAATGAGCAACTAACAGCTTGATTCTGCTGTAGTTCTTCCAGGTTTGATGATTGTGTGTCCCTCTGTTTCTCAGTAAGAAGTTGGTTGATTTGTTCCAGGTAAAATGCTTGTTCTTGACTACATCCTGGCAATGACCAGAAGTACAACTAGTGACAAGGTGGTGCTTGTCTCCAACTACACTCAAACGCTGGACCTCTTTGAAAAGCTGTGCAGATGTAGAAGGTACTGCCATTTTATTATGCCATATCATATGAGTTTTGATTGAAAGTGAGCAACAACCCTCCTCCTGATGTTTTACAGATACCTCTATGTTCGACTGGATGGCACAATGTCCATCAAGAAAAGGGCCAAGATTGTGGAAAGATTCAACAGCCCATCAGTAAGTGGGAAATGGTTTGAAACCACACTGTGAGCTTTGTAAAGTATCTAAATCCATCTGCTCTTTCCCAGAACCCAGAGTTCATCTTCATGCTGAGCAGCAAGGCTGGTGGATGTGGCCTGAACCTAATTGGTGCTAATCGCTTGGTTATGTTTGATCCTGACTGGAACCCAGCCAATGACGAGCAGGCTATGGCCCGGGTGTGGAGAGATGGCCAGAAGAAGACATGCTACATCTACAGGCTGCTTTCTGTCAGTTCAACACAGCTCATCAGATGCAGACATAACATTAGAGCCATCAGACTTCTTCTTGCCTGTTGCAGAAATGACATTTTTCTTACAGATACAATCATTGACCAATGCTGGGAACCTTGTAATGGATATGTCAGACTTGTGACCTGTGTGTTTTTGTGCTGGCAGACGGGGACGATCGAAGAGAAGATCCTGCAGAGACAGGCCCATAAGAAAGCCCTGAGCAGCTGTGTGGTAGACGAGGAGCAGGACGTGGAGCGTCACTTCTCTCTGGGCGAACTCAGAGAACTTTTCACTCTCAACAAGGAAACCACCAGCGACACACATGACAAGTAATCACCAAAGCTCTCATAAAACTCATTCATGTATAATTATTTAAATCTAATTGTAGTTTTAATGAGGGTTATGCATTTTAAATAAGTCTTCTTTTTGAATCAGCTTATCAAAATAAACTGAATTAACAAACTGACCTTAAAGGACAACAGAATTCACACAGTTATTCTTTGTTTATACGTGGCGGACCCTGCCACCTTTTAACTTCAAACAGTCTTCTGGGGCCTTATTTTCCTCTCAGAACGACATTCAAGCCTGAATAAACTTGTCCATGCATTTACCTTTAGCAGACTTAACTACTGCAACAGTGTCTTTACAGAACTCTCTAAAACGCTGCTGCTCGAGTCCTTACAAGAACCAAAAAAGTAGATCATATCACTCCAGTTCTTAGAACTTTACACTGGCTTTCCTTCTGTCAAAGAATAGAGTTCAAAATCCTGCTGTTGGTTTGTAAAGCACTGAACGGTTTCGGGCCAAAATACATTTCTGATCTGCTGCCACGTTATGAACCATCCAGACCTCTGAGGTCGTCAGGTTTGGGTCTGCTTTCAGTCCCTAGAGTCAGAACTAAACATGGAGAAGCAGTGTTCAGTTATTAAGCATCACATATCTGAAGCAAACTCCCTGAAAACTGCAGGTCTGCTCCAACTGTCACCTTTTTTAAATCAGTTCTGAAGACCTTTGTGTTTGCCAAAACCTTTCACTGAAGCGATTTCAAGGCTTTGAACTGCACTGACTTTTATTTTCTAGTCTTGTCTCTTTTAAACCTTCTGTTTTAGCCTACTTTCCGATTTCTTAACTTGTTTTAATGTTTTGTTTCTTGATGTCTTCCTACTTGTTTTTAATATATTTTAAATGCAATTTCTAATTTCTTTTAATGTCATTTTATGCCCCTGTAAAGCGCTTTGAGTAGCCTTGTGTCTTGAATTGTGCTATACAAGAAACTAACCTTGCCTTGCCTTGCCTTACATAATAATGTGTGTATTTAATGTATGTATTGATCAGACTCTCCTCCCTCCTGTGCTATTGTCAGGTTTCGCTGTCGCCGCTGTGTGAATGGCAGGGAGGTACGGCCTCCCGCAGATGACTCTGACTGTACCAGTAACCTCTCCCAGTGGAACCACTGCTTTGACAAGAAGGGCCTGAGGGACCAGGTGTTGAAAGCCTCTTGGGATGCTGCTGTCTCTTTTGTCTTCCACCAACGCTCCCATGAGGACCAGAAGGGTGTAGTGTAACAGCAGGGACACACCAGACTCCCTGCCACATGTTTTGTATATAGACTGATATTTATGGGTTGTTGAGATTTCTGTTGATTTTTATAAACAAAAAAAAATTAAAGGAGAGCAATTGATTGGTGATCTATCCATCATGGTTACAATGGTGTCTTCACATGAATATAGGCGCTAAACTTGGGGCAAAATATGTTAACACTGATTCACTGTGACAGCCAAACTGGTGGGCCAGAGCTTTTATGTCCTAATAGTCCTGTGTGACGGTTGGTTTAAAGGTCCAAAACTGGTTTGTATGATGTGTTGTCCAGCTTTGTCACAAATCCATGTATATGTATTAGGGATGTCCCAAGCTGATCTGCAGTATGGGGTTCAGGGCCAATATGGACATTGTTTAGCTGATCGAGATCAGCAATTTTGAGAAATATCCTCGAGATAGCAACATGGCCAAATATATTACAAGGAAGGTAATTAAATTAATCGCTCTGGATAACAAGCTCATCTCCGTGGTAGAAGATCAGGGTTTTCTTTGTCACCTGGAGTTTTTGAATCCCCGGTATGCCCTACCATCTCGGCATTACATTACATTGACTCCACTTTCCAGTTACAGCGTACCGGTATGCGCACCAGTTTCGTGGGTCTCATACAGCAGAGCGTGTAAAACAGGCAGTCGAGGAGATGCTGAAACCGTGTGAAATAGACAAGCAACGCGTACATGTCATATTACATGACAACATAAGGAATATGTAAAAAGCAGGCGATGATATGAAGGTACCAAGCGTGGGCTGCGTCTCACACACTTCAGCTGATGTACACGAGGGTCTGCTGTCACAGTGCAGCGTCACAGACTCACCTGCTAACACAAGGAAGGTGGAGGCCAATGTTGCAAGAGCATATGCAGAATAAGGAAGAGCCATATGAAAGTATTTACTTTGTTTCAACAAAATAAATAAACCTATTAAGAACAGCTTGGATGCAGGTACTTTATTTCTTAATGCAGCTGTATTATCCAGGAAAATATTAGTTAACTCTAAGTATCGGATCGGGACTCAGTATAAGCAGATACTAAATATTAAAGGACTTGGATCGGAATTGGAGTAAAAAAAACCTGATTGGGACATCCCTAATATGTATATAACTGTTCTAATCTACCATCATGGAGGAGAAGGTGTGATAAATGATTAGATCGAAGTGCTATACCTTAGTCAACTGGACTTTCCGTTCAGTCTCTTAAAATGTTCCACCTCTCATCCATTAAAAATCTGTGTGGGAGTGTCTTACAGAGTCGTTAAGGACTTGTATGAGCTCTAAGTTTCAGAGTTGTCAGGGCCACCTGTGGGTCGTTGAGGGTCAATTCTTAATAGTAGCTAGCTACAGCCAAGGATAGTCAACAAAGAGCAGCAGTTGTTGGGTTTGTTGTTTTGGTCTTCTTTTTACCAATTAGCCCTGCTTAGCTGAACAAGTAAAGTTATCTTTCCATCAGAATACACAAAATTTCACAGAGATGAGCCAAGCAGCAGGAGGACATCAGAACAAAAATCAAACACTACGTACCATGTTGTGATGGGACCACACCAGCTGTGACGCTTTTCAACATATTCAAGTTGTACTTTGTGCTCGTGGGTCAGACCACAACAAGCTTTGTACTTGGTCTTCAATTTGTCAACACTCTACTGTAAAGTGTCATGACTGCATCTTGCGCGACTGTGGTTTTGTATAGACAAAATCTGTCCAACACACTGATGTTTGAACAAATGCTTCAAACCTCTTCTGTGATAGTTCTGGCCACTATAGTGTCTCCAAGAACACTTTTTACCATAATGACACATACACATGGGAAGTGAAAACACAGCTTACCTATTTCAGAGAGCATTAGAGATGTGGTTGATGACTCAGCAGACCTGTCGGCTGTAATTTCATGGAACTGTTATGAGTATAATAATTTGTTGTGAAGAAGATGAAACACAGCAGCATCTCTTAATGGATTGTTACAGAGGATGAGAGGGGACCTTGGTATCACACTGAGCTACAACTGTGTCATGTATGGAAGAGAAAATGCCCTCTAAACTGAAAGAACTATTCCCTAAACAATCATTATTGTATGGTTCCGATTGTTTAGAACCAAATGCACCATAGTGATCCATCCGTTCATCCATAGATTAAATTGATATAATAAAATCAAATTTAGATTATCAACCTCTATGTTTTAGAGGAATTGTAAAGATTGGATTGTTTAATGCATGGTTAAAGTAAGTGGGAAGTGGATTCTTTTACTCTTCTATCAAACCATCTGTAAACCAGATGGTAAAACAAGTGGCCCTAATGACTGAAAGTCAGAGCTCATACATGTTCTTAACAACTCTGTAAGGACACTCCCACACAGAGTTTAAAAGCATGCAGCTCCCCTCCAGTTATTAGAACTGAAGAAGCCTCTTGGATGAGAGGTGAAACATCTTTGGGAGATGGGAGTTGAACACCCGATTACACGGGGGCACCTCCTGCCTCCAACTAAGGCTCCATACCGGGCAAGGTACTCCTTCCCTTATGTCGCTAATTCATGAGCCCATGTATTTGAATGTGTATGTTTCATGATCTTTTTTATTTGAACTTGCCAAACTAAAAGAAGATAAAGAAGAGTGCCTGATAAATGCGATCAGACTGGATTCATGGATCCTGTCATCATTCTCTGCATGTGGACCTTCAACCATCTTCACAAATAGGAAATCTCTAGATCTCTCTGGAAATTCAGTTTTAAAGCATCGCTTCGCCTTTTCCAAAACACAGGACTCATTTGAATGTGGTGGCAATAATGCTCTGTGTGGTTGCAACTCACCGTTAAAAAGAATCAGACACACAAGAGGGAAATCATCCAAGTGTCCACAGAGAATTTATAAAATTAAGGTGATGAAGCTCAGAGCAGTGAGCTCTGGGACATGCAGAAGATAGATAGATAGATAGATAGATAGATAGATAGATAGATAGATAGATAGATAGATAGATAGATAGATAGATAGATAGATAGAATTACTTTAGTGATCCCAGACTGGGAAATAATTTTGTTGCAGCAGCAGTGGGTCCGCAAACAAAACACAAAGAAGGCAATATATACATATATACGTATATATATGTGTGTGTATATATATATATATATATATATGTATATATATATATATATGTATATGTATATATACGTATATATACAGTGCACAGTATACTATAAACAATGATAATATATACAACAAAACAAAATATGCAAAATATACTATAAACAATAATAATATATACAACAAAACAGTGGAGCAGTCAGAGTTCTCTCTGTCAGGCAAAGGTGAGAGATTTATTGTGTAATGAAATTACTTGTGGCGGGAAAGATTTCCTGAATCTGTTATTAGGACAGCGAAGCTGAAGCAGCCTTCCGGAGAAGGTGCTCTGCTGTCTGACCAGTGTGAGTTGGAGAGGGTGGAGAGGATTATCCATGATGGATAAAAGTTTTTTCAGTGTCCTCCTCTCCACCACAGCCTCCAGAGTGTCCTGTTTGCAGCCGATCACAGAGCCAGCCCTCCTGATCAGTTTGTTGAGTCTGTTGGTGTCGCTGGCTCCGATGCTGCTCCCCCAACAAATTACAGCAAAGAAAAGCACACTGGCCACCACAGACTGAAAGCTTCACACAGATCAGACCACTCCTAACTCAGTGGTCAAGAGGAGTAGGAGAAGGATTGAATTTAGAAAGCAGCCAGTGAGTATTGGCTTCAGTTCATTTCGGTACTGCCTGATCACCTGACTATGATGATAGTGATGATGACGATTAGTAATATTATTACTCTCACTGATTTTAAACATTGCTATCATACTGATTTAATTATTATTATGCTATTATTTATAAATATATCTACTGACTTAAATTCTATTGCTCAGCCATAGTGAGTGACCTTATTAAACTCAATGCTTTGAATTAGAGTAATCTCAATTAAATTCGAGCCCCTGATGAAAAAGATGACAACGAGGAAGTGTACGTCATCACCGGGGCCCCACCCTGGAGCCAGGCCTGGAGTTGGTGCTCGCAGGTGAGTCCCTAGTGGCCGGGTCTTTGCCCATGGGACCTGGCCGGGCGCAGCCCGAACGAGCCACGTGGGCCCGCCCTCCAGTAGCCTCACCACCCACAGGAGGGTTCAGAAGGAGCCGGTGCATTGTGATTTGGGTGGTGGTCGCGGGCAGGGGCCCTGATGACCCAATCCCCGGACGGTGACTCTAGCCATGGGGACATGGAATGTCACCTCACTGGGGGAGAAAGAGCCTGAGCTGGAGCTTGGATTCACTGGCAGGGGAGGAAGCTGGACAGACCTGGCAGACCCAAACGCACTGTGAGGGTCTGCTGGGAACCTTTTGGTAAGTCCGAGTATAGTCGAAAGAAAAGGTTCTGAAACAGACGGGCCTTACCTTTATACTTAAAATCATGATTATCTACCTCTGACATATATTTCATGATTATCTACCTCTGACATATATTTTTGTATTAAGGATTAAGCTTGTACACTATACAAGATATTTTTAAGCTATCAGTGCTGCTGAGACGTATGTACCTGTGTTTGTGATTTATTCTAACTAATAACTTCCCCTTTTCTTATTATGCAATTTCTGTTATGTTCTTTTATATTCATGTGACAAGTGTTGATGTAAAGACCATGGTGGATTTTTGTGAATAAGTCGATCGCGATCTTAAAAACTTGTAAGCCATCATTCTGGTTCAATAAGTAATACATTCGTAATATAAATTGCGACGTCACCGGAGGAAGTGACGTGCCAGTCCGCCCTCTATTCCGCTCCCAGCTTAAACATTAAAAGAGCGAACTTCACGTTGCTCGCTCTCCTTCACGTTACTCTCTTCACTATACTCGCTCTTCTCTACGTAATCTCTACTTGCTTATTCCTTTATTTAACACGTGTAAGCTTAATTTTTCACATTTAATTTCCGTACCTTGCTTATTTTTGCGGCTCCGAGACCTTTTTGTCTCCGGAGATTTTAATCACTTGTAGAGCCTTTTTCCCAAGTGATGCGCCGTTATTTTGAGAATACCTTTATTTTGAAACTGAAAGGGACATAGGGCAGGATCTAGAAATAAGACTCAATAGCGACACGACGGCTGTTAGGGTAATTGCAGCCATCAGCCAAGCCGGCGCGGGAGCGCGCATGAACTCTTCACAGCAGTGCAGCTGATGCTGTGACACGTTATTTATTCACTCGCTGTTCACCTGACTGTTTACTACAAGACCTCCGCACATGCCTCCCCGAAACTTCGTTGGTAGCCTACAACTGCGAACAGCATCATCTCAAGCGATGGTAAAGTAAGTAAGTAAGTAAACCCAGTGTTTATTTTAGTGAAACTTTAGTATATTTCTTTGACAACATTTGCGCATTAATTCAGCAAAATGATAGTTGTAGTGTAAATACGTTTACTTTACACTGGCCAAATGGTTACTAAAGTTCAAATTTCACCAGCCACGGTGAATAACGAGCTAGCGATAGCCATTGTTTTGTGAAGCTAATGCTACTGCCAACAATGTTATGGTGTTTGACGAGCATTTGGCTTGTGGCTGCAGCTAATTTCTGACTGTGGTACTTACCAACATAGCTAATATTTATAACACTAGATAAAGCTTGCTAACACGCTGACATAAGTGTGCAGTCATTATCATGTAACAGCAATAGTATGATTCAATGTCTCAAGCCAAGTGTTATGTGCCAGTGCCACTGAGATGTGTGAAACCATTCCCATGATAAGACAATATGAATAGCACTGCACCATAACAGTAAATACAAGAAAAAACAGAAATCATAGCTGGTATTACACTAAGTTGAATCAGAATAAAAATAACATAAAGTAAAATTATACCATCCCCTTGAGGATTAATAAAGTTATTCTTATTCTCATTGTTTTTGTGTCAGGATTTGGAATTGACTATGGAAGGAGTGGCACACATGGAGGAGTCTTCAGAGGAGGAGAATGTGTCAGCAGGCTTCGGACCAGTGTCTGAGCAGGAATGTCCACCTGGAGATGTGCTGCCTGGAGCTGCTGTGTTCTTCGCATCCGAGCCAAAACTCCCTAACCCCTTTGCGAACTACACAGGTTACAAAGAAACTGTTTTGTGTATCTGTGATGACAATACCTCAAAAAATAAACATTTTTAGCCAAAGATTCCACTTTCATCCAAAAATAAATGCAATTTATGTACAATATGTATTTTATTTTCAAAGTTTACAGTGAAAAGAAAGTATTTTTCAAATTTGCATTATATACAAATTTTTATTTCGTATTTTTTTTTTTACATGTCTATAATTAAATCAATGTGTGGTAGACAAGACGGTCTTGTCTTCTCTCTTTTCTTGCTCACAACTCTGGATCATGTAGCTGAGGTCTTTATGGAGAGAAGAGAAAAGTAGAGTTAGAACACATGCTCACAAAGCTCCATAATCAAATCTAGTAATTATTATTTTCAACTCTACCCTGGCAGAACAGATATAACTAATGGCTTGATGCTGATTGTTTGAGCATTACAAAGTGCCAGACTTTCAAATGAATACGCAGTGTATTAAACTTTGTGATAGTGAGCAGAAGATCTACATTTTGCTGCAGTATTGGACCTCAGTACAGTACAGCTGGCACTTACAGAGAATGACTTGTGACTAACTTCCAAATTGGTTTTTATTTTAAATGTTTTGACTTTGAAACTAATCAGACATGGATAAAAGCACCACCTGAGTTTGTTTACATGCGATTGTGCACTTCACGGTTAGCTGTAAACTGCCTTTTATTCAGCTACATCACAACAGTATCACCAACGAGTCAACACAATAGCCCCTAACACGTAGCCTGTATATACCGTTACTGTACCCCCTAAATAGTGTATTTCCCGGAGACGGGAACAAGACAGGAGCCATCTCGCTGTGTGTATGATACAGCCTAATCCCCAAACGTTATATGCATGAAGCAGCCAGGAAGACAGCTTGCTGTGTGTAGCCAGCGGCTAATCTGACTACATTGTAGTCATATTCTCCGCTAGCTAAACAGGCTAACGGTTTCTGTGTCTGTGTAGTCACTACACAGACACAGAAACCGTTAGCCTGTTGCTACAGCCAGCTGCTAACATCACCTTCTGGAAAACAGTGGGGCTTTCGGTCCTATATATAAAGGGACATATTTCTAACTCTTCGTTTTCAGACTGAAGGACCGTGGAAAATGCGCAGTCTGTAACTACACAGGACCGGACTAAGATACATGTTAGCAGCTAACGCTACTTTGCACGTTAGCTCACTCCGAGTCCTCGGTGATCTCGTAAGATTTTCAAATCAAGCTCTAAACATGACGTGTAATGTTTTCTTACCTGGTTACTAGGAAATGAGCCATGTCAGCATCTGTTTTCAGTCCCACTTCAAGTTGAAGCTGCCTCCATGAGCCGAACGTGTATCTGATGTTTGACTGACTTGAATGACTTGCCGCTTATAAAACCTTCGTGTTCCTCTTAGTATGACTATTTATTGGACGTCGTGTGGTGCTGGGTCGTTTTCTGGCCGTAGCAGAATCAATTTCTACCCAAACATTAGTATGGATCCACCGCGCTTGTCTTCTTCCGGTCTCCAAGCCGTCGAGGACGCGCATTCAGCGTCATTTGACGTCACGTCCACAGGACTGCGCAGGAAATTCGGGCCCCGAACTGCAGTACATTACGCAGCACACAGCCTGTTCAAGGCAATGGAGAGATACATGGGTGGGCTCATTCTTTTTGGTGTGGAACACTTCATCACCTATTAGCATTACAATAATTATAATGAATGTTAATTTTTTCACAAATCCTGCCCTTAAGTCCCTTTAAGCAAGGACGAAATTAATCCTTTTTGTATTCTTTTATATCGTTTAAGTATCATGGCCAAAGCCAGAAGAAGCTATTTTTGTTCTTGTATTTGATAACTAAGAAGGACTCGTTTGGCCGACGTGTCTTTCCGAGGTTATTTTTATGCAAGAGGTCCAATCGATATATGTTCGGAGCTCCGTAATTACCAGCTCAAAGAGACTCTGATACAACTCTTAACCATTATAAAGTCAGTACAGTTTAACTGTTCAAGAGACCGTGAAGAAATCCAAAGCCGAAAGAAGAACTATCACTCAACGGCGTCCGGACCACCCGCAGCGCTCTCAAGCGAAAACCCCGCTGGGCCAAAGGTGTCCTCATTCGACCTGAGACGGCATCACACTCCAGCTGTTCTAACGCTGCCGCTGCCGTCCCGCAGAGAGAGACGAAGCTGATCCAGAAAGTCCGGAATTCGGGACCTCTCTTCTTCTTCAACAAAGTAGGCTGAATTTCCACACGCAACAGAAGTCACACGTGAATGAAGTCAGAGTTGGTGTTTGCGAAAGCTTCAAATATGTATCGTAAATTTAAAGACATTTCTCATATTGTTCTGTTGGAAGGGATATTAATCCCGTAGTTGTGAATTACCGGTTCATTACACTAAAATCCACCATCGTTTAGAAGTTATCTAACCAAGATTTTGTTCCACATTCTCCACATTTTCTGTTACTTGTTGTCAACCGTTTGAATCATTACCTCTTATCATTTATTCTGCATTTATTTAGTTAATAAACATTTAAACATATTTATGTCGTTGTCTGTGCACGTTTAATTTGAAGTGGGAAATCGATGGGATCATGGAAAGAATTCATTTCTTCAGAATAGGAGATCGAATATAAATTTGAAATTTAACAGATTGATTAAATTGATTCCAATTGTTCAAGGCAAACTTGTACGGTTGGGTTTTGAATAACGTCCTTCAGGTTATTCAGAATAAATCAACAAAGAAGGTGGTTCCCCGTCTAAAACTGTTATTGATTGCCAGTGGTTAATTATCATAATAGCAAGGTAGTGTCTCCTACAAAGGAGTCCTATCGAGCCTGGTTGGCTCGGGGGGACTCCTGAGGCAGCTGACGGGTACCGGCAGGCCAAGTGTGCAGCAGCACAGGCGGTCACGGAAGCAAAAACTCGGGTCTGGGAAAAGTTTGGGGAGGCCATGGAGGAGGACTACCGGTCGGTCTTGAAGAAATTCTGGCAAACCATCCGGCACCTCAGAAGGTAGCAGTCCTCCACCAACACTGTTTACAGTGGAGGTGGGGAGCTGTTGACCTCGACTGGGGACGTTGTCTGGCGGTGGAAGGAATTCTTCGAGGGTCTCCTCAATCCCACTGTCACGCCTTCCATAGAGGAAGCAGAGGCTGGGGGCTCAGAGGTTGACTCATTCATCACTCAAGCCGAAGTCACTGAGGTAGTTCGGAAGCTCCTCAGTGGCAAGGCACCGGGGGTGGATGAGATCCACCCTGAGTACCTCAAGTCTCTGGATGTTGTGGGGCTGTCTTGGCTGACATGTCTCTGCAGCATCGTGTGGCAGTCGGGGACAATGCCTCTGGACTGGAAGACCAGGGGGTGGTCCCCCTATTCAAAAAGGGGGGTGTGTGTTCCAACTATCGGGGCATCACACTCCTCAGCCTCCCTGGGAAAGTCTATTCCAGGGTACTGGAGAGGAGAATTTGGCTGATAGTCGAACTTCGAATTCAGGAGGAACAATGCGGTTTTCGTCCTGGCCGCGGAACACCGGACCAGCTCTATACCCTCGGCAGGGTGCTCGAGGGTTCATGGGAGTTTGCCCAACCAGTCCACATGTGCTTTGTGGACTTAGAGAAGGCATTTGACCGTGTCCCTCATGGCATTCTGTGGGACGTGCTTCGGGAGTACGGGGTCGGAGGCTCTCTGCTAAGGGCTGTACGGTCCCTGTATGACCGGAGCAGGAGCTTGGTTCGCATTGCCGGCAGTAAGACAGACCTGTTCCCAGTGCATGTTGGACTCCGGCAAGGCTGCCCTTTGTCACCGGTTCTGTTCATTATTTTTATGGACAGAAATTCTAGGCGCAGCCGCGGGCCAGAGGAGGTCTGGTTCAGGTGCCACAGGATTTCATCTCTGCTTTTCGCAGATGATGTTGTCTTGTTGGCTACTTTGAGCCAGGACCTCCAGCATGTCCTGGGGCAGTTTACAGCTGAGTGTGAAGCAGCTAAGATGAGAATCAGCACCTCCAGATCCGAGGCCATGGTTCTAGAGGAAAACTCCTCCGGGTTGGGGGAGAGCTCCTGCCTTAAGTGGAGGAGTTTAAGTATCTTGGGGTCCTGTTCACGAGTGAGGGAACGATGGAGCGCAAGATTGACGGGAGTATTGGTGCAGCAGCCGCAGTAATGCGGTAGTTGTAAAAGTGGTGAAGACAGAGCTGAGCCGAAAGGCGAAGCTCTCGATTTACCGGTCAATCTACGTTCCCACCCTCACCTATGGTCATGAACTTTGGGTTATGACCGAAAGAATAAGATCCCAGATAAAAGCGGCCGAAATGAGTTTCCTCCGCAGGGCGGTGGGGCGCTCCCTTAGAGATAAGGTGAGGAGCTCTGTCACCCGGGAGGAGCTCGGAGTAGAGCCGCTGCTCCTCCACATCGAGAGGAGCCAGCTGAGGTGGCTTGGATGCCCCCAGGACACCTCCCTCGGGAGGTGTTCCTGGCATGTCCCGCTGGGAGGAGACCCCGAGGAAGACCCAGGACACGCTGGGGTGACTATGTCACTCGGCTGGCATGTACAGAAGAAAACAGAATCACAGTGTCATGTGACATGCGTGTGACAGTATGGAGACAGCTGCATGTGTTGACTCACAGCAGTCAACAAGTGTAATGCACAGCAACAAAATCAGAAATACTTTAATAATCCCAGGGGGAAATTATTTTTGTTACAAGCTCCAGATACACAAATAACATATATTATACAAGTGTAGGAAGGAAAGTATATCATATGGGCCTCACATGGACGGCACCATAATATATAATGTAGGAGACACTACCTTGATAATATGATAATTAATCACTGGCAATCAATAGCAGTTTTAGACGGGGCACCACCTTCGTTGTTGAGTTATTCTGAATAACCCGAAGGACGTTATTCAAAACCCAACCGTACAAGTTTGGCTTGAACAGTTGGAATCAATTTAATCAGTCTGCTGAATTTCAAATTTCTATTTGATCTCCTATTCCGAAGCAGTGAATTTTGCACGTATCAATCGGTTCTCCACATTAAAATTATATGTTTATTGACTAAATAATTTGGGGTAAAATAAATGAAATGACAATTTAGATGAACAACAACAGATAACAGAAAATGTAAAGATTGTAATTAGGAAGTAATAAAGTTATGTGACCATTGGCAGATGGTAAAGTTAAAGGGTTGGTTTTTATATATATTAAATATTACGGGAGTAATTTTTAATACTAACGAGACCCTAATCTCAATTCTCTTAAGTTCATAAGATAGAAGTCAGAACTAAAACAGAAGTCAGAACCTGGACAGAAGTCAGAACTTTAGACACCACTCATTCTCACGTGTGGATCCAGCTGTATGAAGACGTTTAGCCTGTTTTGTCTGGGAGTCAGGAGGTCCTGAAGCTTGGTTTCCTTGAGAGTTCTGGGTTGGACTACGGCACTCGCGGCTGGGAGCACACAAAGTCTCCTTGGTTGGAGACACCTTGTCAGGCTTCTGAAGCAGACAATGACTGCAACGTTCTTCATCAGATGATCGTAGTCTTGAAAAAGAATTTTTCTTTGTTGTTTCAAGTGGTGGTTCTTAAGTTCTGATTCTTAATCTAATTCAACTTCTTCTGGATCAGGCGGTGACACTTTAACGGTATATTAAAATCAAAAATCGAAAAGAAAAGAATTTCGTTCTATTAAAACTTGGATAAAAGTAAAGCACTTAAAGTAGTGATTCAATTCGCTTTTCTTGGAGCTTGTTGCAAAAATTAAAGTAAATATTACTTTAAAATAAAAATAAAAGAAAAGAAGAGGGAAGAGAAGAGAAGACAGGAGAGAAGCAGGGAGAGAAGAAGGAGCAGAAGAGAGAAGAGAAGTGAGAAGTGAGTGAGCAGAGCCTGTGTCTGTTTTATGGCCTGCAGCAGATGGACGACGAAGGGTGGGGGCCATCTGAGTTTCACTCCTTCTGTGAGTCTAGGCTCCCAAAAGTTTAATCTAACTAAACTATTGTTTTAATGTTTCAAAATCATGTTCAACCTTCCCACAAACTTCACCATCTTATTTGTCTTTGTGAAAAGATGTGACATGAGTATGATTACTTATCATTCAAAAAGAATTAAAACATTATTAAGGCATAAAACAATAAAGTATACAATACACAGTAGGACCAAGGACTTATACATATTCATTTTAGTTCTATCTCCACAAAACATATCAGACATTTAACTGGTAAATAACACGAGTATTACGTAAATAATAATGATCTGCAAGTCTCTCCTCCATCACTAAGGGGAGGGGCTGGTTTATCCTCAAACCAAGCTCATTAAGCAATAACTTCATTTTGGCTTAACAAAACATTGAGAAACGATCTATTGTATGACCTTCTTATGTTATTTTGGAATCTGCTAAAATTAAGAAGATGAGATTGTAGTTTATTAGTTATTCAGGATGTATTTGAATCTGGATGAGGATAGAGACTGCAGTGGGATTGGAATGTCAGTCCCAGGAACAACAATGGTTGTAAATAAAAGTTCGACATGTGAGGTGGAAGAACGCACGGATTAGGTTTCCTATTTAGTCTTCCCCCACTGGAGCATGTTCCAGAGGGAGAGCGATGTAGATTAGTAAGACACCTTAAATCAAAACATCCGTGTTTGAAAACAGTCCTCCTTTCTTCTGATGTGAAGAAAGAAGACTCTATCATACTTGACCTCGTTTGACCTGAGGAAAAGAGGTTCATCTTCTTTGGAAAGGGGAGAAAAGACTACATGTGCTTAGTCGTTGTAAATTACTAAAAGACGGTCTCTGGTGATCTGTTTATAGCAAGAAAAACAACATCTTCCCACTCTGTGGAGGAAACAAGATCTGCCAGGTCAGGAGGGGGGGCTTTCAGGCCAATATGCTGGAAAAAGGAGTCAATTTGGGTTAAAGGTAATCATGAAAGAATTGGGACCACTTTAAGATGCAGAGACAAAGGGCTTGTGTCCTACACAAGCAACATCTATTAAGAGCAAAATATAAATATAAACATAAACAGAAATATAAATTTAAAAAAAATATATATATATATATAGATATAGAGTCAGGTTACAGAAAGAGGGGTGTCTGACTTTCTTAGGGAGGCGTTACAAAGTTTAATGACCACAGGCAGGAATGATGACCTGTGGCGCTCAGTGGTGCATCTGGGTCAGAGGAGTCTACCGCTGAATGTGCTCATCTGCTGGGCCAGTGTGTCGTAAAGAGGGTGTGTGACATTATCCAAGATGGACTGAAGCATGGACAGCATCCTCCTCTCTGCCACGGTCGTTAGAGTGTCCAGCTCCTCTCCCACGACATCACCAGCCCTTCTGATCAGTTTGTTCAGTCTGTTGTTATCTGCGACTTCAGCCCACTGCCCCAGCATGTGACAGCGAAGAAGATCGCACTGGCCACAACAGACTCGTAGAACATCCTCAGCATTGTCTGGTAGATGTTAAACGACCTCAGCCTCCTCAGGAAAAAGAGTCGACTTTGGCCCTTTTTGTAGACCACCTCAGTATTTCTTGTCCAGTCCAGCTTATTATTAAAGTACACCCCCAGATATTTATATTCCTCAACAGTGTCCACAGGGACCCCATGGATGGAAACAGGGGTCACTGGTGTTTTCGCCCTCCTCAGATCCACTATGAGCTCCTTTGTTTTGTCACGTTGAGCTGCAGATGATTCCGTTCACTCCAAGTGACAAAGTTGTCCACAACAGTCCTGTATTCATTCTCATCACCCTTCTCGATGCAGCCAATTATTGCTGAATCATCAGAAAACTTCTGAAGGTGGCAAGACTGAGTACAATAGTTGAAGTCAGAGGTGAATAAGTTGAAGAGGAAGGGACAGAGGACAGTCCCCTGTGGGGCCCCAGTGTTGCTGACCACCCTGTCAGACACACAGTTCTGTAGGCGTACGTACTGTGGTCTGCCCATCAGGTAATCTACAATCCAGGGCACGATGGGGGCATCAAGCTGCATGGCAGCCATCTTCTCACCCAGTAGAGCTGGACGGCGGGTGTTGAAAGCACTGGAGAAGTCAAAGAACATGACTCTCACAGTGCTCGCCGGCTTGTCCAGATGAGTGTAGACTCTGTTCAGCAGGTAGATGATGCTGTCCTCAACTCCCAGGCAGGGCTGGTAGGCGAACTGTAGTGGATCAGTGAAGGACCTGACCATAGGCCTTAGCTGCTCCAGTACGAGCCTCTCCAGGGTCTTCATGATATGAGATGTCAGGGCCACCGGCCTGTAGTCCTGAGGGCCGCTAGGACGCGGCGTCTTTGGCACAGGAACGAAGCAGGACGTCTTCCACAGAACAGGGACCCTCTGGAGGCGCAGGCTCAGGTTGAATACTTGACTAAGTACTCCACACAGCTGGGGGGCACAGGCTTTAAGCACCCTGGGAAGAACACCGTCAGGACCTGCAGCTTTGCCGGAGTGGAGTCTCATCAGCTGTCTTCTCACCAGGTCAGGCGTGCAGAACACTGTAGAGGTGACAGTTGGGGGAGAGGTGACATCCTCAGGTTGTGGAGGACATGATGCAGAGCAGGGGGGAGGGGTGGAGTAGGTGGGTGTGAATTGAGGTGGAGGGGGGCAGACAAGGGGTCTGTAAAGCCTGGTTTATGCTTCTGCGTTGCGGCGACGGCGTAGCTTCGTCGTCGACCCTACGCCGTCATTGAGCATTCGAAAGTTCTGCGTCGAGGGAATGCGTTCTGCAATTCACCGCCAATTCACCGGTGTGGTTTGGTTCGGGCGGTTCATATCGGATTCCTTGGTTTTCTTCTGGTCAGACAGTAAACAATGGCAACTGAGATGGAGCGGGTGTTTTTGGAGATGGAGCTCGTGGATATTGAACAACAAATGCTGTTATTACAAATGTTGAAGCGCAGGCGACGCAGAAGACATTTGCGGAGGTGGTCTGTCCGACCAATCACAGTCCTTGCCATTTGCGTCTCGACACGTCGACCTGACGCGTAGTCAGGATTTTTTGGAGGCGCACGTCAGGCTACGGCGTAGGGTCCGCGTAGGGGTCTGCGTCGACGACGTAGCTACGCCGTCGCCGCGACGCAGAAGCATAAATCAGGCTTAAGGAGGAGGAGGGGGAGGTAAAGTGGCAGTTGTTGTTGGGTGGCCAGCAGCAGAGTCTTGTGGGAGAGGGGCCGCAGTATCAAACCTATTGAAAAAGAGTTCATTCAGTTCAGTTCATTGGCCTGGTCCATACGGCCATCCAACCCCATATTACCAGTCTTTTGGAACCCGGTAATGGTTCTCATGCCACTCCACACATCCCTCATGTTGTTTCAGTCAGGTTACAGTCCGAGCAGGGACATTGCAGTCCACACAGAAGTTTATGTAATCCGTGATTCACTCTGTGAGCCCATCAATGTCCTCCCCGTGGGGCTCACAGAGTGCAGGCCAGTCAGTCATTTCAAAGCAGCCCTGCAGTGCCTCATGAGCCTCCTTCGACCACCTCCTCACAGTTCTTGTGGTCGTAGGCTTCCTCTTCACCAGAGGCACATAGCAGGGTTTGAGGTGAACCAGGTTGTGATCTGACCTGCCCAGAGGGGAGAGAGAAGAGGAGATGTATGCATCAGTAAGCACACTTCAAGATGTATGCAACAGGAAGTGTGAACTGAATTGGAAGAGCATATGAAACAACATTTTTTGGGTGATTATAGATCATAGACTGTGTTGGAAGTCACACAGAACATATTAAACAGACATGATCTAAATCTATTGCTGTTCTTTATAAAACTTCTGCATGTATTGTACTGTTCATGTGATGCCATATACTGTATGTCTTAATTTGAGGAAATGCACACAAAACAAATATAGACCCTATCACTCGTCTACAGACGAGAGCTCCTAGAATAATCAGAGCATTTCTAGACATCGTGTTTTTAAAAACATTGGAAATACTTTTTCGAGTTGAGAACAAAGCCCTTCCTGTCTGTATTCAAAATGTTTTAAATGAGAAGGAATTTTTAATTTAAGAGAGATGTTTATTTTTGAAATATGTGTGAACAAAATACAAAATGTAAAATAAAAATGTGTTTCAGTTTTGAGATTTAAATTATGGAATGGACTTGGTGCCTAGCTGAAATTGTGTTGTTCTCTGTTGAGTTTCAAAAAAGCCTTAACATGTAAAATTAAATAAAAACTGATTCATTCAGAATTAGAATCAGAATTTCTTTATTTGTTACACAAACAGGGACATTTCTGCATCACAGCAGCCGAAGGACAGTGATATTACAATAAACAATAATAATAGTAAAAATAAGGCGAAGTGGGTGTGTGACTGAGGCGGCGCACTCGTATTTTGGTTCCAAAGATCTGACAGGTACAGTCCTGGGGAGGAACTGCTGCTGCATGTATCAGCTGGTTATGTGTACTAGTGAGGATGAGAGGGTGGACTCCCAATGTTACTGTGTAGAGTACAACATCAGCCCAGTGGCGGGCTGAGAACAGTCTGTTCTGTGGTGTGCTATTTGACATTTGCGAATGAGTTCTGTGATATAGTTGGAGTAGTTTGAAACAGTAGTACAAACATCCCATCCCCAGTTTTCCCTACAGAAGGAGGTGGAGCAGACAGGAAGGAGCTGATCTGTGCTGACATCATTTATTGCCATGGTGATAAATTGTGTTGTTGAAATACAACACAAGTTAGTAGTGAAGATGGCGCTGGATGCTGCATTTCATTTGATGTTGTCAGGTACTAGTCTGGCTGTAGTCAGTGTTTCACTGTTTCTGACAAATAAAGCTGTTGGTTTCTAATTAACACCTGTATGACTCAATATCACTGATATAAAAACTGTCTGACTTGCCAGAGAAACAATGACTTGGGACTTGCTTTAGTCAAGAGTTCCAGTGCCGTGTGGTGGACATTGTAAAGAAGACACAGTGAGGCTGTTCACTTCCAGCAGGTGGTGATAAAGCAGCTTGTGTAGATAACAACTCCGCACAGGAGAAGAAGAAGAAGAAGAAGAAGAAGAAGAAGAAGAAGAAGAAGAAGAAGAAGAAGAAGAAGCCCCAACACACACACACACACACACAGAGCCCACCGACAGACATTCACACAGAGACACAGACAAGATGGGGGACAACGCTGGGAGCGCGAAGCAGGGCCGGTCAGCGGACAGGTGTCTGAAGGCGCTGTGTCTCCAGGCTGTCCGCACGCATTTGTCTGCTCTCGGGGTTCAGGCTGTTCTCGGTAAGTGAACATATCTCCGCTTTTCTTCTGTAACACGAACAGTCTCACCGGTCAGATAGGGGAAGTCAGGATGTCACTGATGCCAGCCTTCATGTCCCCTGATGAGAGGAGGGACAGCAGTCCGGTGCTATGTGTGGCTGTTAGCTTACATGTCCCCTGATGAGAGGAGGGACAGCAGTCCGTTGCTGTGTGTTGCTGTTAGCTTGCATGTCCCCTGATGAGAGGAGGGACAGGAGTCCGACCTTTAGTCATGGGAATTCCGGCTCCTTTAAGACAGCTGGCTAAAAAGAGCCGGGTCTGTCGGCTCCAAGGGTTCCTCAGATTTTTAGTTGCTTAAATTAATTTATTACCGAAAATAATGGATTACTAAGGTACAAAAATACGTTATATAAGGTGTTTGTTATTTATTATATTTATATGGCTCATTATGCGTTTCCTGCCGTCACTCATTTTCTCACTCTTGCACCCTTCCAGTGTGTTGTCTCTGTAGCGCTCTCTCTCTCTCTCTCTCTCTCTCTCTCTCTCTCTCTCTCTCTCTCTCTCTCTCTCTCAATTCATCAGTTCAATTTAATAAGCTTTATTGGCATGACTGTGTTTTACAATATTACCACAGAAGACCACAGAACAAGAATACATAGATAAAGAAAAGGCAAGTTCTGAAGAACTTGCGGTTGTGAATGCTCCTCGTGATCAGCTGAAGCCAAATGCGGACTGCTGGCTGTGAAAACTTTGAATAATGTCCACAATATCTAAAAAACTGCGAAATAATGTAGAATATGTTCAAAAACTAAAGCCAAACTGAATTGGTAGCCTAATTCATCTGAAGCATATAGAAATATTTAAATAAATTCAAACACAGTTCCTGGGTTGAAAATAATGTAGAATTGGTTGAAAAACTAAGGCCAAACTGAATTGGTTGCTTTAATTTATTTGAAGTCTCATCTGAAGAGAATAAAGCTTCCTAATAGTTTGGTGAGAATGAAGCATTAAAAATAGAATATAAGGTTTGAGCCAAACTGCAATGCTAGCTTAAATTTGTGTTGAAAAGCAGCTGATGGAGTAAGAAGAGATGTTACAGTGAGAATGAATCAAATACTCTGAATCTGACTGAGAAATTCAATAAATCTCAACATATCGATGATTAAAACATTTAATTATTTGAATGGAGTTCCCGACTTGAATGACAGAAAAAAGATAATCATTAAATATAGTTTCAATGTTAAGAAATATACTGTGTGTGTGTGTGTGTGTGTGTGCGCACATGTGAGTGTGTGCTTAAGCATGGCTTTGTGTGTGTGTGTGTGCGCGTGTGCGTTTTTTTGCATGTGAGTGTGTGCTTAAGCATGGCTTTATATGTGTGTGTGCATTTGTGTGCATGTGAGTGTGTACGTGTGTGTGTGTGTGTGTGTGTGTGTGTCTGTACATGTGTGGTCATGTGTGCATGCTCACACATGCATATCTGAATGTGCGTGTGTCAAACTGACTCATTGATAAATCTGTCTCTCTGTGTTGGCTCAGTTGATCTCGGTTGCCACGGTGATGGTAACTACGCTGGTCCTGGTAACCAACAGTGAGAGCTGTTGTAACAGTGTTTTCAGCTGAGGCTCACCTCACATTATCATACTTCTCTTTGCAAAACAGTAACTGCTATCACTAAAATTATGGTATGGTCAAAACTATGAGAGTCTTTTGAGCATCCTGTGAAGTTCTTGTGTGTCTGTGGTCAGAAATGTGTCTTGTTGAGCAGTTTAGAAAAGTGAATGTTTTTTTTCTGCCTCTAGATATTTTTCCTCTCATTTTAATGGGACTCTATGCGTCAGTTGGTCGGTGTTCCTGTCAGTAAAATGCCCACCGAGCCAAAAGTTTTTGTCCGATTGCCTCCAGAGACCCGCTGTAAGCACGAGCACGAGTGTACCTACAAGCTTGGTGTCAGTTGGCCTCTGCACTCTGGCTGTCAACATCCCACCCCATACACACCAATGCAAAAATCTCAAAGTGGCTGAAAAGTTTCCAATGTTTGAAGTGCGACTGTGCAAAAAGTATGAATGCTGTGAAAAAGCTGAATCCAGGGGGAGAAAGTCCTAATCTTTGTGAACGTCTCACAGTTTGAATGGAGTTTTAATGTGGACGTATGAATTATTAGATTAGCATTGAAAATGCATGAAAAAGTGTGAAAATTGAAGATTTTTGAGGATTCCGTCATCTGCTTGAATGGGAAAAAAAGGCAGAAAAATGTCTAATATTTCGGAAATTATGAATGATATCAACTAGAAAAATAGACGCGATTGATTCCCAATTGAGATGAATATTCTGTGTTTGAATGGAGTGAATCCGTTGAAAAATGTGGAAGGAGTTAAGATTTGAAATTTCTGACCCGGAAGATATAATAATAATAATAATAATAATAATAATAACTAGAAAAGGCAAGTTCTGAAGAACTTGCGGTTGTGAATGCTCCTCGTGATCAGCTGAAGCCAAATGCGGACTGCTGGCTGTGAAAACTTTGAATAATGTCCACAATATCTAAAAAACTGTGAAATAATGTAGAATATGTTCAAAAACTAAAGCCAAACTGAATTGGTAGCCTAATTCATCTGAAGCCTCGTCTGAAGAAAATGAAGCTTTGTTATAGTTGGGTGAGAATGAAGCATTCAAATATATAGAGTTTGAAGAGATGTTACAGTGAGAATGAGTCAAAGACTCTGAATCAGACTGAGAAATTCAATAAATCTCGATGTGTCGATGATTGGAAATATTTAAATAAATTCAAACACAGTTCCCGGGTTGAAAATAATGTAGAATTGGTTGAAAAACTGAGGCCAAACTGAATTGGTTGCTTTAATTTATTTGAAGTCTCATCTGAAGAGAATAAAGCTTCCTAATAGTTTGGTGAGAATGAAGCATTAAAAAATGGAATATAAGGTTTGAGCCAAACTGCAATGCTAGCTTAAATTTGTGTTGAAAAGCAGCTGATGGAGTAAGAAGAGATGTTACAGTGAGAATGAATCAAATACTCTGAATCTGACTGAGAAATTCAATAAATCTCAATATATCGATGATTAAAACATTTAATTATTTGAATGGAGTTCCCGGCTTGAATGAAAGAAAAAAGAAAATCATTAAATATAGTTTCAATGTTGGGAAATATACTGTGTGTGTGTGTGTGTGTGTTTCTGTGTGTGTGTGTGTGTGTAGGCATCCATGGTTTACGGAACCAATTTTCAGGTTTACCCACCAGCATTACAAGACCACTCGGTTTAAGGAACCATTTTGATGGTCTCGTAAACATAAAACTTTATAATGTTATAATTATTGAATATTAATTGTATAAGTCACTATGAATATATGTGTGATTACATAGGTTCTAGTGTTTTCAGTTAATATAGTTGTTCCACTGTTATGGCCCACCCCCTGCCTTTCTGACGTTCACACATATTGGTCTCACATGCCAGGATGGGTTTGTGAGACCAAATGTGTGTAATACGTGTGTGTCCGACAGCGACACCAGAGGCAGCAAGAGACATTGCAAGTTATACACGTTTCCGCGAAAATTTACACAATGACCCGCCATTTTTACGCACAATGCGGGAACTTCAGCGGGCTTGCGCAGTGTGGACCAGCCGGACCAGCGAGTTGGATGAACTTCGAAAAGTAAGACTATCATTTGTTATATTTTATAGATATATGACTGGTTGTTAGCTAACAGATTACTAAAACTAAAACGTTAGGGAGTTATCGGATAACTACACACTCTGTACACATGCTTATTGTGTTTTTTTCATTTAATAAAATGCTGCTGATGTCAGCTTTCACTGGATCCTCCATCAGCTAGCTAAACAGCGGTAATGACACGTTAGCTTCTGAAAGAGTCAAATCATTTTGTGTAGCGATGAAGAGACTGAAGGTGTTATGTCGATATCAGGGATTGTCCTGCTTAGCCTCAGTGTGAACGCGGATTTTTTTGACGGTCAAAGAAAATTAACGTGAGTTAACATGATTGAGAAAGAAATAGCACTTCAAATCCTGTCTGTGTTTTTAAACCGTTTAACAAAACGATCTTGAACGCAACGTTTGACTTCCAGTAGTTCCCTCCTTGAACACACTCCGTTGTGAAGGTAGCTTTGTGGGAAAGGTGTAATTTGTTTTTTTTAAAAAACAAAATCAGTGTACTTTTGTGTCATGCGAGAACGTGTCTCCCGCTGTTTGCATCACGTCTGTTACAGCCGGACCGGAGCTCATGTAAACGGCTTTAGCACTGCAGCTGGCTGGTAAGCTAATTCTGTCACCACATTTACTCTGTCAGGGTTTCAACCATCATTGGCGAAGCAATTAGTTTTTTGTTGCGGTTTGGCTGCTGGCGTTCGGACGCATTGTTATAGATGCTTTGCTCGGTAGCGATGGAAGCTGCAAAGGATCGCTTTTATTTGAGAGGTAACTTAGGTTGTGTTATTTACATAAAATATTGTTGCTCTATAATCCCGAATTATCGTTTATGAGCTGCTTCATGAAGTTTGATATGAAGTTATGGTTATAGGTATGATTTCTGTGTTTTGGGCATATAAACGAGCTTTGTACCGATTTTAGACCAGGTCTGGCTGATTCAATTCATATATAACATCACCTTATTCTTTTTGATTAACGAACAAGTGCATTCTGTTTTTATCGCTAAAAGTCCCCCAATTGCTAAAACAACAGACTGAGTCAGTGCAGGAATAAGTGTCAATAAGTTATATATATATTAGGGCTGTCAGGGCAACGTCCTCTTAACGCTATTATATTTTTTAACGCGCGATTAAAGCTCGGTATAAAAAAAAACAGCATTGTATCATTTACAATAGTAGTCTTGATACAGAGGGTGGCAGAAGAATAAGAAAGGGAATCAGAAGAATCAGGGTTGGCGGTTCGGGAAAAACACGGCGTACTGAAAAGTGAGGAAATGGAGAAAGGACGTACCATATGAAAGGCAAACTACTTTCGAAACACTGCCAGATGGTTCGGTTGATAGGACAAAAGTTATCTGCACGTACTGTCGACATGAAATGAGTTACCATCGAAGTTCACTGAGTCTCAAATATCACTTGCAAGCTAAACACACGGCAGATGCAGAGAGATTTTTTAAAATGTATTTGTTTATTTTTATTCCCACTTATGCAGACTGGGTTCCTTCTCTGTGGAGGGACACATTTGAAGAAGTGGTAAACGAGGAGAATGAGCTGTAACTTGATCTACAACCAGACAGATGAGCCAAGAAGAGAGCAGAAGAAGAGGGGCTGGAAGGTCTACAGCCACTGTGCAAATGCAAAGTATGCAATATACTATATTCTCACAAAATAACTGATTTGTTGGTTGAATATGCAGGCTGGCCTCTTGTGCTTTCTGGGACTCCTCCCTGTTGCAACTGAATGCCAGGTCATATGATTACATATTTTTGATAGACAGCAGGTTACATGCAGTATTGAAACAGTGTTATTCTGTGCATTAATGAACACTGCATTCTGTTTTTATCATTAAAAGTCCCCAAATTGCTAAAACAACAGACTGAGTCAGAGCAGGAGTGCCAATAAGTAAACACAATAAAGTTTTATTGTGTAGTGTACGGTAATTCATTATTTACAAGACTTGGATGATAAAGTGGTGGAATGTGACTGTATGAGGTCATAGCTACATTACATTTTAAATATATTTGTTCAGCTTTAATCTGAAACACAGGAGCAACTGAAGATGAAACATATAGGCTCGACGAAGATTTAAAAAAATATATAGATCAAAGACATGAGACATGTTTGAAATCTCACAATATGATCCAGTTATGTGTTTAGTGATGAGCACTTGGAAAGGCGTTGAGGTTAAAATACAGCAAATTAAAAATTTAGCATAATTAATTGGATATTGGCTCAACAGCATTCAGTGACTTTATTTCGGCTACTTTAGCTAACAGTGATGTTGATAGGTTTTCAATGTAGTGAGTCCCCAGGACCCACAGGGGGTGAGTTGAGTGGGTCCCTGGGAAATTCAATGGGTCCCGACTCCCCAGTTAAAAAAATTTCTTTCTTTCTTATATTATTCTATTTCTTAAATTTTATTGAATGTTAAACTCCTTTGATGGTGGTTTGATATGGTTATAATAAACGGATATGTGTGAGGGATTTGCGAAAAAATAAACCTGAGCTTCAGCGTCTGTCTTAGGGGGACAGCAACAGGGCCAGGCTGTGTGCTCAAGGGAGGAAGACGGCCAGCAAGGAGCCTGAGATAAACATGTGGGGATAAGTTATCAGCAAACGGGCACGCCACGAGATCCCAAATAAATGCCCCTGCTAATATTTGGCATTTTACGGTATGATTACTCTCCCGGCCGTGGAAAGAGACATGCATCACAGTGCTCAGCTGCAGACACAGCAGAGAGGTGACGGGACGCGACTCATCATGACTGACAGGCATCAAGGCCACTCAGCTACCTTACCGACCCGCCCCCATATTTCATTCACAAAAACAGGACAGCTGTTTTTTGTTTTGTTTTTTTTCTTCCTTCATGGGCCCCTGACGGCGTCCGGGCCCGGTGCATAATTACACCACTGGCTGCAATAGTCTGCTGACCTGCAATAGGTTTAATCTTTTTCTTTGGTGGCATTTTTGCGTTCTCCTTTTCCTGCTTACTCGAGAAAAAACGGGATCTCGTTGGAAGCGCGATGTAGGCGCAGACGCCGTTTGGGCATAACAAAATGGCGGCTGTAATTCAATGTTGTTTGCATCACAACCACCGGCTTATGTTTTATTTATTTCATTACAGCACGTCCCTAAACGTTAAAACATAATCGACACGAATGAGCACAACATCGAGCAGTGGAAAGGTGGGTTTATTTACTATGAAGTTCGTATTTTTAATTGTTGAAATGAAATCAGCGGTGACGGGCTCGTTGTTTTGGTAGCAGCTAAATTAGCATGTCGCGATACTTTGTACAGGGGATCACCTCTGCGCCGAGTCGATGCGCAGAGGGTTGAAACAGCGCTTGTCCGGTCTGCTAACAACAAGGTTTCTTTTGCCAGTTACTGTGAATAAACACGAGTTGCTTAATGTTCACAATGTATCGGTTTTCATGGGGAAAATGAGGTGCGTCCCCGGGACGCATGGATAGGGAGTTTAGCGCTTCCTTTCAGATTTTAATGCGTCAGGGACGCAGGACGCGTACCTAGCAACATCACTCACTAATATAGTCAATTTAAACACCTTCAGACGGTAGGCTATATAGTTTATTTGAAAATCTCATTCAAACTACACAGTCTCAATGTGTTTAACAGCATTTCACTACATTTGTTGAAGTATCTGAAATACACAAATACATTTCTAACGTTTGAAATCTACTGTATTTAAATCTCTTTTCAAGTGTAAATCTCCTCACTGGGTCAGATTGTTGTATTACAATACATGTCTGATTTTTCAAATCTTCACCTACAGTTGCTCTTGTGTTTGTTACATTAAAGATGAACATATTTATTTAAATATAATGTCTAAATCTGTGGCCCCAGTCACATTCCACAAATAATTAAATGTGCACAGTCAGCATAAATATGCATTAATATATGTCTACTGAATTAAAACAGAGGGTTATTTTTTTAATTTACCCATTGCCACTGTATCTGAGCTCTATAGATGATGGCTTTTTCAGAGTTGATTGAGTATTGGTTCCAGAGCAGCTGATCTGAATTAGTTCAGAGTTCAGGGTTAGACTTAGAGTTTGTTGAACCTCCTGTCTGGAATGTCTAGCTTAAGCTGTGTCGTTGCCTAGCATAATACCTTTTAAGGCCACAGCTAAAATGAGTTCTGATAATGCTGTTTATTTGTAAGGACTGACTTGACATGATATTTTGCAGAGAGGCGAGGCAGACTGGACCCTATTTGTGATGCCCAATATCATGTAAAACAGAAGAAAGACAAAGCAATATGTACTTGGAGGTACATTAGCCCCATCAAAGGTAAGTCTTTGCTTTAAACCCTGTGTGTACTTGTGCACTGTAAGTGCTTGATTTGAGATTGGATGATGTCTGATGTCTTGTGCTTCAAAGCCCCCAAATCACAAAAAGCTTGAATCTTATTAATTTAAAATGACCTGAAACAATGCTAAATACTGCTTCTGTATGTGACTAAGATTCAGCATGGCTTGTGTGTTTTTTGTGTTTGCATGATCATGGTGTATGAGACCGGTGTTTGGCATATGAGGACAACAGTGTACCATCAGTGAACCAATACTTTAGTACAAAGACTTGTGTGAGTTTGTGTGTGACCCAGCAATGGTTTATAAGGACAGAGTGAAACATACAATATTGACTTATGACAAAAGCAGTTTTAGGATCAAATTTCATCAAGTTATGCCTTTTCTCATTGAGGAAAAACTGTCAATATTGTGAATCTGTACAGTAATGTTAAATTGATGATAGTTTATGAGTGAGTTAGCAGATCTTATGAATTTCACCTTCTTTCCTCATGATTGTAATTTTTTTTATCATAATTTCACTTTTTTTATTACACTCATTTTCATTAACTCTTATTTATTTATTTATTTATTGATAGGAAGAGGTGTGTTTGCATTGGAGCCAATTTGTTAAGGCTCCCAAATCACAATAAGCTTGAATCTTATTCATTTCCTTTTTTTAAAAAAAGTTTTCGGTCAGTTTTAAGGCCTTTTTAGGTCCATTTTAGTAGTTTTTAGTCAATTGGGGTCAGGTTTTGCACACAGCAGCAATGTCTCGCACAGTCTTGCTCAAAGAGGTTTGTCAGTACACTGTCAGTTTAGATTAAAACCCAGGAAGTGCTTTAAAATGACCTGAAACAATGCTAAATACTGCTTCTGTATGTGACTAAGATTCCGTATGGCTTGTGTGTTTTTTTGTGTTTGCATGATCATGGTGTATGAGACCGGTGTTTGGCATATGAGGACAACAGTGTACCAACAGTGAACCAATACTTTAGTACAAAGACTTGTGTGTTTATGTGTGTGACCCAGCAATGGTTTATAAGGACAGAGTGAAACATACAAGGTCATACAGTAAAATACAGTCTGTCACATCATTTTAACATGATTTTAAATATTGAAAAAAGCAGTTTTAGGATCAAATTTCATCAAGTTATGCCTTTTCCCATCGAGGAAAAATATTAAATATTGTGAATCTGTACAGTAATGTTGAGATGATAGTTTGAGTGAGTTAGCAGATTTTATGAATTTCACCAGGCATGAAAATCACTCACCTTTTGGCGAAATTCGCCGTTTTTAACCCAAAATAGGTGACCTACGTGAATCGTGTAGATCCGATGAGAAAATGCGAGCATGTGCGCGCCTGAGGGGAGCTCTACAACTCATTTTCAATTACGAGGAAGATGTTCAGGAAGATCAATTAACACGTTGCATTCTCTGTCTGAAAGACAACAAATTTGTCTTCAAAATAAGAGCTTTAAACTATACCCCATTGGAGTTTAGAACTGGGTTCTTAGCGGGGGAGTTTTAATTTGAAAGTAGCAACCGTTCGTAGCTTGCCGCTACAACAACAAGCAGGCAAAGACGACAGCCACAGAGACCGAGGAGACACTGCATCTCCTGGATCTCAGCGGCTGTCGATTTCCTCATCTTAATGTCCGCAGATGAAGTGATGGACTGACTGCTGTGATCAGCTGTTTACTGGTTTTAAAGCTCCCAGGCTGTGAGTGGCACAACAGTAAACGTCATCGACACCTCCGCACATCTCAGGCAGTGGATGGCACATCGACGGCACAAATATAGATAACGTTGGAAAGTGAGGTGGAAAAAAACGTACTGCCCGAGGCGGCAAATTGGCGGACCTTCCAGTATACCGCCTTCTGTCTAAATACGCAGACCTAGCCGCAAAAAGGACAGCCAAATTGGCGGCTTGCTGTCCAGTTTAAAAACTGCTATTAACCATGCAACAAGGGCAGAAATGCACTGCAGGCATACTGTCAAACAGAAGTGCACAGGAAGAAGGTGCAGGTCATAGCATCAACACACTGTAGCCAGCACCTTTCTTCCAAGAAGAGAGACAGCAACTTCTTCAAAACCCATATTCATCTTTTCAAAACACACTCTTTGAGGGCTTGCTTTTTTTCATTCTGTGGCAGATTGCACCATTAAAGTTGTGCTGTTGTGCATGTCGTGAGAGAAGTTGTCAGTCTCATTTCTTATATAGCAGAATGACCATGTATAGATGACCCTTTTTTATGCCTGTTTAACCTTCTTTCCTCATGATTGTAATTTCTTATCATAATTTCACTTTTTTTACTACGCTCGTTTTCATTAACTGTTATTTATTTATTTATTTATTTATTGATAGGAAGAGGTGTGTTTGCAGTGGAGCCAATACTTAAAGGCTCATTCATTCTGGAGTACAGGGGAGTTTTAAACAAGACTGAGAAGACAGAATGGAATGAGTACACTTACATCTTTACTCATAAAGGAACAGAATATTGGTGAGTAAACTGAATTCCAGGATGTTATTCTTGATCAAAAGCCAAACCACACATGGCCTATGTTTCCACTATGGGGCCGAATAGTGGCACTACAATGACGGGACATCGAAACTCGTTACTTCGCAGATGGGCCCCTCTCGGCCCCACTCTGCAGTGGAGACATGCCAGTCAAGAGGGCCGTGTAAGGGGAGGTTCTTGTCAAGTTCCTGTCCCCCTCCCCTTACCAAGCCATTAGGGGAGGGGGCGAGAGTTTCGATGTCCTCGTAATCCAGTGTTTCCCCTACCATTCTGTTGGGCCCCCACCCCCTTGAAAAATGTGAAAATCTAGGCGACACCCCCCCCCCCCCCCCAGCACACTGTCGGATGCTATTTACATTTGTCACTTTCCATTCAAATAAGCTAACGTAGCTGACACAGATGTTTATTTTCATCTATGAGACCTACATTTATCCTCCGAAATGAAGCTATCCAGCCCGTGTTTAATCTCAAAAAAGCTGCAGGTAAATTAATCGGCTTGTGTTCTTCTACCGATATGACGGTGAAGTTTTGACCTCAGATCACCTCAGCAGACCCGGGCTGGGCTGCTCTGCGGCTCCGCAACAGGTGCGGCTGTTCTGGATTTCTCCCACCAAGTCGGAGCAAATGTGCAAACAAGCGTTATTTTGATAAACTGGCAGCACAACGGGGACCTTAGCTGCTACTTTGTCACACGAAAAAGCTTTAAAACCTGATGTTACCAGCGCTATAGAGGCATTTAAAACAGAGTTACAGCGGTTTCAAGTTAGCAATAGCGAAGGGAGGTTCGCTTCCTGTTCATAAAATAAAAGCGCAAATTCTATCCTTATGGTTTTCCTTATAGTTGAAGGACAACAGGTGTTTTATTTTTGTAAAAATTACCAGAAGTACGTTACTTACTACGGCTGGCTTGGTTAGGGCCAAATTATTTGGAACAAAACTTTTAACAGCTGTTGTTTTTATGTTATGTTAGCCAGCTTGTATGATCCTTGCATTTTCAGCTGGACGAAGATGCAATAAACCTCCTTAACAGCGGATGGCGCTAGTCTCGTTCTAGTAATCCAAAACACGGAAATAGGAAATGATGGAATGACGTGAGGAACGGAGTGCATAGAAAAACAAAGCGTATTAGTATTGATTCAGACCCGAGAAGATGTTTGTGGACTAAATACTTGGCATACATGAAAGATGACTATGGTTAGGCTGACACTCGTGCTGTATGCTCTCGGGCTCGTTAGGATACAAAGACGTCTCCATCGTCACTTCGCCCCTCCCACACACTACGCTGATTTGCTAGCACACCGCCAATCAGAATCCATTTGCTCAGACGTCGGACACCCCTCCTCCTCAGACTTCGCATGCTGAAATGGAGCCGACAACGTCCCTGCACTCCCAAAGCTTCCAATGCGGCTGAACACACCAAACATATTTGTTTCCGTCCGAGTCTCCCCAAACGCTTCAGACGTCCAACGGTTGGGCCGCTGTGTGCCTGCCTTAAGCCCCACCTGGGAGCTTTGCGGGGCCGATCTGTGTACCTACACCTAGGCAGGGTCTTATTTCGGTCCCATAAATGTTCCTGGAGATGGCCCTGTGGGGGAAGGCCCTATAATGGAGACATAGACCCGCTGCCCCGCCCCCGTGTTTTGGCCTGGTTGGCCCTGTAGTGGAATGCAGAAATTTCTGGGTGATAGAAATGCTTCGCAATCATGTTCTTGCTTCTGGACCATAATTTTGTTAACATTTTTAGTAACTCATTCTTCTTACTCCTGTAGCATTGATGCTTCGAGTGAAGATGGGACAATGGGCAGGCTGGTAAATGATGCTAAAAGGCCAAATGCGAAGATGAAGAAAGTTGAAGTTGATGGTG
>OZ023163.1:34747640-34772640 GCA_963678695.2 Diplodus puntazzo
TTGTATATATTTAAAAAAATAATGAATAGTGTATAATAAGAAGACTGCAGCATCGCATAAGATCCATCTCTCTGTCCTCTCTCTGTCTCCTCTCTGTCCTCTCTCTGTCCTCTCTCTGTCTCCTCTCTGTCCTCTCTCTGTCTCCTCTCTGTCCTCTCTCTGTCTCCTCTCTGTCTCCTCCCTGTCCTCTCTCTGTCTCCTCTCTGTCCTCTCTCTGTCTCCTCTCTGTCTCCTCTCTGTCCTCTCTCTGTCTCCTCTCTGTCCTCTCTCTGTCTCCTCTCTGTCCTCTCTCTGTCTCCTCTCTGTCTCCTCTCTGTCCTCTCTCTGTCTCCTCTCTGTCCTCTCTCTGTCTCCTCTCTGTCTCCTCTCTGTCCTCTCTCTGTCTCCTCTCTGTCCTCTCTCTGTCTCCTCTCTGTCTCCTCTCTGTCCTCTCTCTGTCTCCTCTCTGTCCTCTCTCTGTCTCCTCTCTGTCTCCTCTCTGTCCTCTCTCTGTCTCCTCTCTGTCCTCTCTCTGTCTCCTCTCTGTCCTCTTTCTGTCCTCTCTCAATCCTCTCTGTCTCCTCTCTGTCTCCTCTGTGTCCTCTCTCTGTCTCCTCTCTGTCCTCTCTCTGTCTCCTCTCTGTCCTCTCTCTGTCTCCTCTCTGTCCTCTCTCTGTCTCCTCTCTGTCCTCTCTCTGTCTCCTCTCTGTCTCCTCTCTGTCCTCTCTCTGTCTCCTCTCCTCCTCTTAAAGTTAAAACACAGACTTCGCTTATCCTGTGCGAATGCGCCGCACAAAACACAGACGTGGTGGGATGATTTCTAAATCACTTGAGGTCTCCAGGTAATACTAGTCCCGTGCGAAGAGCTGCATTTCCCCCGTAGTCAAATACCGGAGTGTTGCAACATTTTAACTCTGGCGTTATTGGATTATTTTGGTTGGTTGGGGACGTTACTGCGTCCCTCACCAACTCAACCACAACTTCAGTCCCTTCGCTCTCCATCCAGCATCGTTTTAATAATTCCCTGTCATTTAGCGTCTCCAAAACATTCGGCTCTGACCAGGTCTTAGTGAGTTAGGAGTCCTCCGGACTACTTGTAAGGTCTCCCAGACTTAGGTGCTACTTTTAGGCCTAAAATGTTTGTGAATAGGTCTTATTTTAAAAAATTAGGAGTCCTAAAGTTCTGACTGACACGCCCATTATTTTTAGGAGTTGCTCCTAAATTCGCCTGTTAGGAGCTACTTTTAGCCTTAAGATTCTTTGTGAATATGGGCCCAGCTGTCTTAAATTAATTGGTTTGGGCATGATTTTGAATGAACGCACCTGTCTAAATATGTCCTTACAGCTAATAGTGCATATCAGAACAAAAATTAGATCCATGAGGTCAAAAGAGCTGAAGAAGAGCTCAGAGACAGCTGTAGCAAGACACAGATCTGGACAAGGCTGCATTTATTATCTTTAAGAGCTCAGTGGACTCCATAATTCTGATATGGAAGATGTTTGGGTCACCAGGACTTTTCCTACAGCTGACTGTCCAGACAAGCTGAACGAGTGGGGAGAAGAGCCTTGGTGAGAGAGGTAACTAAGAACCCAAAGATCACTCTGACTGAGTTTCAGAGATCCTGTGTGGAGATGGAGAAAGTTTCAGACCACATGAAAGGCAGGATAGGGTTTTAAAAAACACACCTGAAGGACTCCCAGGCTGTGAGTAACTATGTGCAGCCTTTTTATTTGTATTTCACTGAGGAGAAGCTTTCATTGGTCCACTCTGCCACAGAGCCCTGTTTTGGTACAGAGCTGCAGCAGTGGTTGTCGGTGGGTGTCCATCTTCACACAGGATCTCTGGAGCTCGGCCACAGTCATCTTTACCTTCTTAGTTACCCCCCTCACCAAGGTTCTTCTCCCCCGACTGTTCAGTTTGGCTGGACAGCCAGTCCTGGTTGACCTGGACTTCTTCCATATCAGAATTATTGAGACCACTGAGCTCTTAGAAACAATAAATGCTGCAGATTTTGTTTCTAGCCTTGTCCATATCTGTGCCTCTCTACAACTGTGTCTCTGAGCTCTTGGGGCAGTTCTTTTGACCTCATGGATCTCATTTTTGCTCTGATATGCACTATGAGCTGTAAGGCCTTATTTAGACAGGAATTCAACACAGCTGGACTCTGATGAAGGTGTAGAACCATCTCATTTTTTGACCTGAAGTTGTATGTCATCCTCACCCTCAGTGTCGTGCATCAACAGAGACTCTTCCACCACTGCATCCTGTGAGCACAGTTCTGTTCTGGTTTTGGTGTTGAAGTAGGTAATTCCGGCTAGTTTGCTGGGGTCACAAAGATAAAGCAGTTTGCCTCACAAAACAGTGTGTTCAAAAGAGTAACACATTTGCATCACAAAACCGGTGTCCTGAAAAAAGTCAGACCTCACAATCACTTGGCACTGTTTTCTCTCCCTTCGTATCACTGCACGCTGCCGCCTGTTGAGAGCTGTGCATATTTCCATCAGCTGTTTCATGGTGTTTACATGCTTGAACAGGTCAGGTAACTTTATTAATACCTGTAGATAAACTTGTTTTGCAGCAGGAGAAGACATCTACAGAAAATAAAACATTTGAGACAGAAACAAGAAAACAAAAACACAAAGACAAAAAACAAAGACAGGATGACACTCAACCGACCACAGGACAGAGATATGGGCAGAAAATCAAGCTCCCTCACTCTCGGGGACGGCGGCTGTTTTCTGGGGTAAAGTTCCCTGAAGTCTCGGTCAGGGGGCTTACGGTCGCAGTTATTTATTTTCACCACAAACACTCGTTTAGTTAAAGTTTTTTGCCGGTGACAGACACTGTTTTTCAGGCAAACAGTTGTTTCAGCTGCGGTATTTTTTTCCTCATATAAGTTGCCAAAGACGGTTGCAGTTACTATGTTACTTTTGTTTGGTCCTCTAATGTTGCTTTGTGGGACATTTCTCTGTATTTAGTTGAGTGAAGGACCTGTGCAGTTATCAGACGAGTAAGACCGACACGCCCTCGCTCCTCACCTCCGGCTGATACGTTCACACTGGGACGGCTCTCCAATAATGCGGCCCTGATACCTCCAGAGGCGGATCAGAGTGCCGGAGCGAAATTTCCCCCCCTCTCCACATCTGAAACTTTCACACAGAGGAGGGTGCGGAGAATTGCCGCAGGATCCCCGCATGCAAACGGCAGTGTGAATAGGGCTACTGTTTTGTGAAGCAAAATGCTATCTTTGTGACCCCAGCAAACTAGCCGCAATTACCTACTTCAACACCAAAACCAGAACAGAACTCTGCTCACAGGACGCAGTGGGGGAAAAGTCTGTTGATGCACTAAGGGTGAAGATGTCATACAACTTCATTTTAAAAACCCCAAACTATCCCTTGAACAAATAGTGAAAAATGTAACAGGGTCTGAATACTTTCCTTACCCACTGTAGTTCTGGAAAATATAACACAAGTAAACAGGAACTGATTTTTCTGGATAAAAAGTACTGTAACACTTATTGTCCTCACCCGATCTCATTTTTGTTTTTTAATCACTGTAAGGTAAAAAAGAACCACGTTCAGTGATAATCAAGCTGTGAAGACATAATGAACTAAATCGAACTATGTTTTTATATTCAAAGGTTTGTGATAAGTGGAGTAGAAAAATGATACTCCTATTGTATCTGATGTCTCCAATTAATTAGAATCTGTCTTTCTGCCGAATAGTTTGAGCTGGACAGGAAACCAGATGCATAAACACATAGTGTGTCAATCATTTTATTTATATTGGCCAAAATCACAATTGGTATCAGGGGGCTTTCTAGTCTACTGTAGTGCTTTCTGTCCAGAAAACCCCAGCTTCTCTGTTTACCTGCTATTTATAGGGCAGTCTTGCTAGGTCCAATGTGGCGGTGACTTTAAATTTACAATCCACTGGACAGGCATCTATGGGTCTGTATGTTGGACAGGCAGTATGAGATCACTTTCATTCTGAGTCAGTTACCAAAGTAACATTGACATAATGCTCCTACATACAGATATTACATTTGGAGTTCAAATTAAAATCTATTCATTGTCTGTTGTCATAACACTGGGACATTGATTTATGATGTAGCATTTTTGATTTGTTTTATAACCAAATTAAAATACTTTCCCATTATTTGTCCAGATTTCACAGATGCTGAAGATGAGAGTGAGGAGGAACTAAGCATGGACAACGAAGAAGTGGTAGATTGTCCTGCTGAACTGAACGGTATGTATTTTGAATGTGATCTAGCATGTTGGTACACATAGTACATACTACTGGAAACTAGGTCTAGACACTCTCCATTGATTAATTTGGTACCCGTTCCATCATTTAATTGTTTAATCCCCTGTAGATCCTGGCCACTTTACAACAATGGCCGCGTTTCCCAGATTCGATCGTTCTTAAAGAGCCCTCTTAATAACCGCTTAAGCCCAAGAGTGCCCCCTAAAAATGAAAAACGTCTCAGGACAGTTAAACAAGCACGAATATAGTCATTTGACACACCGTTTGTTTCCTATTCCTATTTTCTTCTTAGTGAAAGATCTTCTTAAGCTAAGAGCGACCCTGGGAAACAGCCAATGTCTTGAAGTGTCAAGGCAGAATCATATACAACCTGTGTGTTAATGGTCCAGTTTAAGTGTGATCTGATAAGAGAAACGCATTGTTTCAGACAAAGGCTGATCAATGTTGAGTGAATGAGTTCAATGTAAAATATACAGTATGATAAAAAAAAATGTCATTTTGGAACATTGAAGCATATAAACAATGAACAGTGGGAATGGCCACGACCTCTTCCTCTTTAAAGGCTGCAGATAAATGTGAAACAGACATCTAGAGACACATTTTTTGACTGAAAATCACTAGAACCCTGAAACTTTTCTTGGATCAGGATATGAGGTTTCAATACAATTTAAACCTGTCGGATCTATTTCTGCTTTCATTGAGCTAACTGATATTGGAAATTAGTGTTTATTGAACCTGCTCTCTGGGCCAGGTTTCTTGTCCTCAATAATGTCAAACATATTTACAGTAAAAATAACTGACTGTAAATAATGTTCAATATATTGCATTACAAAATTGAACAACAGATACTATTTAATAAAATGCACCTACTATGCTCTCCTGTTACACATTTTTCAGACATGGACACTCCTGAAGCAGACGGACTCCTTCCTGTACATAATGGTATGATCAAGTTGAATTTCGATACTTATCAAGTTTATAATATCCAGTGTGTAACCTTCAGGGGAAAAGTCTCTGTTGATGCACAACACTGAGGATGAGGATGTCATACAACTTAATGTCAAAAACCCCAAACTATGGTTTCTAGGCCTATAGAGAAAGGTCATCATCATCAGATCAACATGCAAGGACAGACAGACAAAGAGAGAGAAAGAAGTGGGTTTTGTATGTTCAATTCGCACATGAAAAAATCTCAGTGGAAACGCTGGAAATTTGAAAAAAAAAAAAACTTGAAATATCTCTAGAAAGTCTTTAAGGTGGGAGTGGGTAGAAAAGTAAACATATTGATAAACGAAATATGCAACCTTTTGCAGTGGAAACAATTTTACAGATTACAGACGTACACATACATGAATTACGTCATTTATTACAATTAGTAAACAGCTGGCACAGCCGCCTCTTGCTCTGTGAGTGGCAAACAAAACTCCCATTTATTCTCATGGTTAGTCATTGTTTATATCCGGATGAAAAATGTAGTCAGCCATACCAACAAACGATTATGTCATCTTGTTTGTTTTCAGAACGCAAAGGCAAACCTCGAAGGCCGTGGACCAAAACAGAGGAAAATGCTGTCCTGAGACACTTCAAGTCACACATAATAAAAGGCCATTTGGCATCAAAAAAGGAGTGTGATGTTTGCAAAAAATGTGAAGAGCCAGCACTGAGAAACAGAACGTGCCAAAATATACGAGACTTTGTCAGAAACAAGGGGCTGACATTCAAGCGCCAAAACCGTCCACGCTAACAAACAATATCTGTGCAGTCCACTGGGTGGCTGTGGCTCAGTGGGTAGAGCGGGTCGTCTAGTCATCAGAAGGTTTCGAATCCCAGCTCCCCCTAGTTGCGTGTTGAAGTGTCCTTGAGCAAGACGCTGAACCCCAAATTGCTCCTGATGAGCAGCTGGCGCCTTGAATCGCAGCCTCCGTCATCAGTGTATGAATGTGTGTGTGAATGCGTGATTGTGTATTGTAGTGTATTGTACAGCACTTTGAGCTGTTGTTTACCATTTATTTAAATAGTTCTCAATACATGATTGTTATAAGTGTAATGTTTTTAATGTTCTCAATTCATGATCGCTACAAGTAATGTTTTTAATGTTATCAATTCATGAACGTTACAAGTGTGATGTTTTTAAAGTTATCAATTCATGAATGTTACAAGTGTAATGTTTTTAAAGTTATCAATTCATGAACGTTGTAAGTAATGTTATGTTTTTTATGTTTTTTAGTTTTAGCAACTTTAAACTTAATGTTTTAAGTTGCTAGTAACATCTGGCAGGGGGACAGCCAAATAAATGTTTTTTTAATGATTTGAAATTGAATTCTCTCAATTGTGATAGTTAAGGCTCTTAAGATCATTTACATCAATAGGTAATACTACACAAAAATTTGAAGGCTTTAAATAGACCCTGTGATCGGTATCGGTTATCGGCCCAAAAAGTCCTGATAGGAGCACCTGGAACGTCTACCACATTTTTATGGTGCGAAAGGCTCCAACACCAACAACTGCTGCATTTGCGCTCCATTTTTTGTGTTGTCTTTTTAGAATATATATATGGTATCATGCAACATATTGTGTTTGTCAAGTTTCTTACCCTTTCTCAACATGCCAAGTTTGAAAGGCCTAGAAAACAACAGATGACACACAGACAACTCAGTTCCTTTTCCTTTTCTTTTCTGAATTTATTTTGTTAATTCAGGAGGTTCAGTTTCAGGTTGATAACCTTAACAAATCATAAAGGGAAAATACAATTACTGCATTATCAGCTTTGATAAACAATAAGAAATAAAATATGGGCAGGTCCAACACATCTACAATATACAGAATTTAGTCCACTGGTCTTTAGACAAAACATTGCTTATATGCCACTCAGGACCTTTGTCCTAGATCCAACATAATATCAAACCTCTGACACCAGTTACCTTTACCCCGTTCAGGTAAAACTGTCAAACACATATCTGACCTTGGCTGCTATAGCAATGCTATCATAATGCTTCCTGTTTTCCCCCAAAGGAGCAGACTCACTGCTCACCACAATTTCAAGGGGAGACGGTGTCTAAACCCAAGGTTTGGTGTGGCCTTGACATGACTATAAAGCCTAGGTTAACCCAGTGCATATTAATGATGAAAAATTCCTAACACTTGCTGCTTAGAGTGAACAAAAGATCAACCAATAGATTGGTGTCTAACTCCGCTATTCTCTCTCATAATCTTGGAATGAATAAACAAATAATGATGCAGGATCGCATGATGAGCTGCACACATACCGACAGCTTCTCTGTGGTTTCTCCTCACGTTGAAGTAGTAATGGTTGTCATTCATTCATGAATTTGTGATCCGATTATTAATCTAACTCAGATTCATTTGTATATTCTCTTAACCTGAAGAGTAAGTTTTTTATGTGATACTAAAAACTTGCAGTTTTGCGTGTAATCTTTGTACAACCAAAGCTTGCAGTTTTGGTCGCTCGCTGCTTAGCAGCCAGAGTGAGCTGCCAGTAAGCAGGCAGAGGGCTCCCCTGCGAGGGGGACAGCAGCAGAGGGCATCGGAGGCAGGGATCAGATTGCTTTCACTTGTAAAATATACTAACCTTGCTACTAACTTTTTTTTTTTTCCAAATTTTCCTCGGTTGAGATGTGTGTGAGAGAGGGTGCAGAGCAGCAGCACCGCCTCCACCCACGACTCAGAGGTGCATTGCTAATGAGCAACTGGCGCTCTGCAGAAGGAGAGTCTGGCACAGATTTTGTTACTGTGGGCTAAATAGTTCATAACAACAATTTACAGTAAAAATGAAAATAGCTCAAAAGGAGGATTTGAGTGGGTCTTTAAAAGGGTTTTTCAAGAGATTAAATATAGTATTGTATTTTTGTAGGCCTTGTAATGTTGGTCAGTCTTCACAAACCATGACCTGGTTTGTGTTTGTGTGTTATATGTAAACAGGCCTTGTAATGTTGGTCAGTCTTCACAAACCATGACCTGGTTTGTGTTTGTGTGTTATATGTAAACAGGCCTTGTAATGTTGGTCAGTCTTCACAAACCATGACCTGGTTTGTGTTTGTGTGTTATATGTAAACAGGCCTTGTAATGTTGGTCAGTCTTCACAAACCATGACCTGGTTTGTGTTTGTGTGTTATATGTAAACAGGCCTTGTAATGTTGGTCAGTCTTCACAAACCATGACCTGGTTTGTGTTTGTGTGTTATATGTAAACAGGCCTTGTAATGTTGGTCAGTCTTCACAAACCATGACCTGGTTTGTGTTTGTGTGTTATATGTAAACAGGCCTTGTAATGTTGGTCAGTCTTCACAAACCATGACCTGGTTTGTGTTTGTGTGTTATATGTAAACAGGCCTTGTAATGTTGGTCAGTCTTCACAAACCATGTCCTGGTTTGTGTTTGTGTGTTATATGTAAACAGGCCTTGTAATGTTGGTCAGTCTTCACAAACCATGTCCTGGTTTGTGTTTGTGTGTTATATGTAAACAGGCCTTGTAATGTTGGTCAGTCTTCACAAACCATGTCCTGGTTTGTGTTTGTGTGTTATATGTAAACAGGCCTTGTAATGTTGGTCAGTCTTCACAAACCATGACCTGGTTTGTGTTTGTGTGTTATATGTAAACAGGCCTTGTAATGTTGGTCAGTCTTCACAAACCATGACCTGGTTTGTGTTTGTGTGTTATATGTAAACAGGCCTTGTAATGTTGGTCAGTCTTCACAAACCATGTCCTGGTTTGTGTTTGTGTGTTATATGTAAACAGGCCTTGTAATGTTGGTCAGTCTTCACAAACCATGACCTGGTTTGTGTTTGTGTGTTATATGTAAACAGGCCTTGTAATGTTGGTCAGTCTTCACAAACCATGACCTGGTTTGTGTTTGTGTGTTATATGTAAACAGGCCTTGTAATGTTGGTCAGTCTTCACAAACCATGACCTGGTTTGTGTTTGTGTGTTATATGTAAACAGGCCTTGTAATGTTGGTCAGTCTTCACAAACCATGACCTGGTTTGTGTTTGTGTGTTATATGTAAACAGGCCTTGTAATGTTGGTCAGTCTTCACAAACCATGTCCTGGTTTGTGTTTGTGTGTTATATGTAAACAGGCCTTGTAATGTTGGTCAGTCTTCACAAACCATGACCTGGTCTGTGTTTGTTTGTGGCCTCAGAAACACTGATGGTTTCACAAACCATGATTTGTCTGACCCCGTAAGCCTGTGATACGTCACATATTCTTCTAAAAGAGAAATGATGATTTTGAAGTCAGATTTGTGTTCTGCAGATAAAATAAAAATTTTTGATACGTCTTGTAAGTTCACCAGATGTTGCGTTAGGTGTGGTCTCATAAACCACCGCCATGCAAGAATCTGCAGAATTGGTCTCTTAAACCATGGATGCCTGTATGTGTGTGTTGGCTCAGTTGTTCCCGGTTGCCACGGTGATGGTAACCGAGCAGTCCTGGTAACCAACAGTGAGAGCTGTTGTAACAGAGTTTTCAGCTGAGGCTCACCTCACATTATCATACTTCTCTTTGCAAAACAGTAACTGCTATCACTAAAATAATGGTATGGTCAAAACTATGAGAGTCTTTTGAGCATCCTGTGAAGTTTTTGTGTGTCTGTGGTCAGAAATGTGTCTTGTTGAGCAGTTTAGAAAAGTGAATGTTTTTTTTCTGCCTCTAGATATTTTTCCTCTCATTTTAATGGGACTCTATGCGTCAGTTGGTCGGTGTTCCTGTCAGTAAAATGCCCACCGAGCCAAAAGTTTTTGTCCGATTGCCTCCAGAGATCCGCTGTAAGCACGAGCACGAGTGTACCTACAAGCTGGTGTTTTTATTTTTCTGCTGGAGTGAACATTGTGGAAATGGTGGCGAGTTGAAGACGAGATTTTCTGAATATCGGGCAGCTCCTTTCCACTCTGTCAGTTGGCCTCTGCACTCTGGCTGTCAACATTCCACCCCATACACACCAATGCAAAAATCTCAAAGTGGCTGAAAAGTTTCCAATGTTTGAAGTGCGACTGTGCAAAAAGTATGAATGCTGTGAAAAAGCTGAATTCAGGGAAGAAAGTCCTAATCTTTGTGAACGTCTCACAGTTTGAATGGAGTTTTAATGTGGACGTATGAATTATTAGATTAGCTTTGAAAATGCATGAAAAAGTGTGAAAATCGAAGATTTTTGAAGATTCCGTCATCTGCTTGAATGGGAAAAAAAGGCCGAAAAATGTCTAATATTTCTGAAATTATGAATGATATCAATTAGAAAAATAGACGCAATTGATTCCCAATTGAGATGAATGTTCTGTGTTTGAATGGAGTGAATCCGTTGAAAAATGTGGAAGGAGTTAAGATTTGAAATTTCTGACCCGGAAGATATAATAATAACTAGAAAAGGCAAGTTCTGAAGAACTTGCGGTTGTGAATGCTCCTCGTGAGCAGCTGAAGCCAAATGCGGACTGCTGGCTGTGAAAACTTTGAATAATGTCCACAATATCTAGAAAACAGTGAAATAATGTAGAATTTGTTCAAAAACTAAAGCCAAACTGAATTGGTAGCTTTAATTCATCTGAAGCCTCGTCTGAAGAAAATGAAGCTTTGTTATAGTTGGGTGAGAATGAAGCATTAAAATATATAGAGTTTGAAGAGATGTTACAGTGAGAATGAGTCAAAGACTCTGAATCAGACTGAGAAATTCAATAAATCTCGATGTGTCGATGATTGGAAATATTTAAATAAATTCAAACACAGTTCCTGGGTTGAAAATAATGTAGAATTGGTTGAAAAACTGAGGCCAAACTGAATTGGTTGCTTTAATTTATTTGAAGTCTCATCTGAAGAGAATAAAGCTTCCTAATAGTTTGGTGAGAATGAAGCATTAAAAAATGGAATATAAGGTTTGAGCCAAACTGCAATGCTAGCTTAAATTTGTGTTGAAAAGCAGCTGATGGAGTAAGAAGAGATGTTACAGTGAGAATGAATCAAATACTCTGAATCTGACTGAGAAATTCAATAAATCTCAACATATCGATGATTAAAACATTTAATTATTTGAATGGAGTTCCCGACTTGAATGACAGAAAAAAGATAATCATTAAATATAGTTTCAATGTTAAGAAATATACTGTGTGTGTGTGTGTGTGTGCGTGTGTGTGCGCACATGTGAGTGTGTGCTTAAGCATGGCTTTGTGTGTGTGTGCGCGTGTGTGTGTTTATGTGCATGTGAGTGTGTGCTTAAGCATTGCTTTATGTGTGTGCGCGTGTGCGTTTTTTTGCATGTGAGTGTGTGCTTAAGCATGGCTTTATATGTGTGTGTGTGTGTGTGTGTGTGTGTGTCAAACTGACTCATTGATAAATCTGTCTCTCTGTGTTGGCTCAGTTGTTCCGGTTGCCACGGTGATGGTAACTACGCTGGTCCTGGTAACCAACAGTGAGAGCTGTTGGGAGAGCTGTTTTAACAGTGATTTCAGCTGAGGCTCACCTCACATTATCATACTTCTCTTTGCAAAACAGTAACTGCTATCACTAAAATAATGGTATGGTCAAAACTATGAGAGTCTTTTGAGCATCCTGTGAAGTTTTTGTGTGTCTGTGGTCAGAAATGTGTCTTGTTGAGCAGTTTAGAAAAGTGAATGTTTTTTTTCTGCCTCTAGATATTTTTCCTCTCATTTTAATGGGACTCTATGCGTCAGTTGGTCGGTGTTCCTGTCAGTAAAATGCCCACCGAGCCAAAAGTTTTTGTCCGATTGCCTCCAGAGATCCGCTGTAAGCACGAGCACGAGTGTACCTACAAGCTGGTGTTTTTATTTTTCTGCTGGAGTGAACATTGTGGAAATGGTGGCGAGTTGAAGACGAGATTTTCTGAATATCGGGCAGCTCCTTTCCACTCTGTCAGTTGGCCTCTGCACTCTGGCTGTCAACATTCCACCCCATACACACCAATGCAAAAATCTCAAAGTGGCTGAAAAGTTTCCAATGTTTGAAGTGCGACTGTGCAAAAAGTATGAATGCTGTGAAAAAGCTGAATTCAGGGAAGAAAGTCCTAATCTTTGTGAACGTCTCACAGTTTGAATGGAGTTTTAATGTGGACGTATGAATTATTAGATTAGCTTTGAAAATGCATGAAAAAGTGTGAAAATCGAAGATTTTTGAAGATTCCGTCATCTGCTTGAATGGGAAAAAAAGGCCGAAAAATGTCTAATATTTCGGAAATTATGAATGATATCAACTAGAAAAATAGACGCAATTGATTCCCAATTGAGATGAATGTTCTGTGTTTGAATGGAGTGAATCCGTTGAAAAATGTGGAAGGAGTTAAGATTTGAAATTTCTGACCCGGAAGATATAATAATAATAATAAGAAGAAAATTAAAGAATTCCGTGAAAACGAAGAACATATGTTGTGAATGCCTTCTGCATTCACAACCAATTAAAGAATTCCGTGAAAACGAAGAACATATGTTGTGAATGCCTTCTGCATTCACAACCAATAATAAGAAAATTAAAGAATTCCGTGAAAACGAAGAACATATGTTGTGAATGCCTTCTGCATTCACGACCAATTAAAGAATTCCGTGAAAACGAAGAACATATGTTGTGAATGCAGAAGGCATTCACAACCAACTAGAAAAGGCAAGTTCTGAAGAACTTGCGGTTGTGAATGCTCCTCGTGACCAGCTGAAGCCAAATGCGGACTGCTGGCTGTGAAAACTTTGAATAATGTCCACAATATCTAAAAAACTGCGAAATAATGTAGAACTTGTTCAAAAACTAAAGCCAGATTGAACTGGTAGCTTTAAGTCATCTGAAGTCTTGTCTGAAGAGAATGAAACTTTGTAATAGTTGGGTGAGAATGAAGCATTAAAATATATAGAGTTTGAAGAGATGTTAGAGTGAGAATGAGTCAAAGACTCTGAATCAGACTGAGAAATTCAATAAATCTCGATGTGTTGATGATTGGAAATATTTAAATAAATTTAAACAGAGTTCCTGGGTTGAAAATAATGTAGAATTGGTTGAAAAACTAAGGCCAAACTGAATTGGTTGCTTCAATCTACTTGAAGTCTCATCTGAAGAGAATAAAGCTTCCTAATAGTTGGTGAGAATGAAGCATTAAAAATAGAATATAAGGTTTGAGCCAAACTGCAATGCTAGCTTAAATTTGTGTTGAAAAGCAGCTGATGGAGTAAGAAGAGATGTTACAGTGAGAATGAATCAAATACTCTGAATCTGACTGAGAAATTCAATAAATCTCAACATATTGATGATTAAAACATTTAATCATTTGAATGGAGTTCCCGGCTTGAATGACAGAAAAAAGAAAATCATTAAATATAGTTTCAATGTTGGGAAATATACTGTGTGTGTGTGTGTGTGTGTGTCAAACTGACTCATTGATAAATCTGTCTCTCTGTGTTGGCTCAGTTGATCTCGGTTGCCACGGTGATGGTAACTACGCTGGTCCTGGTAACCAACAGTGAGAGCTGTTGTAACAGTGTTTTCAGCTGAGGCTCACCTCACATTATCATACTTCTCTTTGCAAAACAGTAACTGCTATCACTAAAATAATGGTATGGTCAAAACTATGAGAGTCTTTTGAGCATCCTGTGAAGTTTTTGTGTGTCTGTGGTCAGAAATGTGTCTTGTTGAGCAGTTTAGAAAAGTGAATGTTTTTTTTCTGCCTCTAGATATTTTTCCTCTCATTTTAATGGGACTCTATGCGTCAGTTGGTCGGTGTTCCTGTCAGTAAAATGCCCACCGAGCCAAAAGTTTTTGTCCGATTGCCTCCAGAGATCCGCTGTAAGCACGAGCACGAGTGTACCTACAAGCTGGTGTTTTTATTTTTCTGCTGGAGTGAACATTGTGGAAATGGTGGCGAGTTGAAGACGAGATTTTCTGAATATCGGGCAGCTCCTTTCCACTCTGTCAGTTGGCCTCTGCACTCTGGCTGTCAACATTCCACCCCATACACACCAATGCAAAAATCTCAAAGTGGCTGAAAAGTTTCAAATGTTTGAAGTGCGACTGTGCAAAAAGTATGAATGCTGTGAAAAAGCTGAATTCAGGGAAGAAAGTCCTAATCTTTGTGAACGTCTCACAGTTTGAATGGAGTTTTAATGTGGACGTATGAATTATTAGATTAGCTTTGAAAATGCATGAAAAAGTGTGAAAATTGAAGATTTTTGAAGATTCCGTCATCTGTTTGAATGGGAAAAAAAGGCCGAAAAATGTCTAATATTTCGGAAATTATGAATGATATCAACGAGAAAAATAGACGCGATTGATTCCCAATTGAGATGAATATTCTGTGTTTGAATGGAGTGAATCCCTTGAATCCCTGGTTGTGAATGCCTTCTGCATTCACAACCAATTAAAGAATTCCGTGAAAACGAAGATCATATGTTGTGAATGCCTTCTGCATTCACAACCAATAAGAAAATTAAAGAATTCCGTGAAAACGAAGAACATATGTTGTGAATGCCTTCTGCATTCACAACCAATAATAATAATAAGAAAATTAAAGAATTCCGTGAAAACGAAGAACATATGTTGTGAATGCCTTCTGCATTCACAACCAATAATAAGAAAATTAAAGAATTCCGTGAAAACGAAGAACATATGTTGTGAATGCCTTCTGCATTCACAACCAATAACTAGACAATTCCCCGCCGGGGAATCGCGAGAGTGGGCTGTGCGCTTTGCCCCGTGACAGACAAAAGCTACGAAAGCTAAAGCAAAAGTTGAATCCCACGTTAATAATTTGGACTTTTATCTACATTTTAAAGTTTGAATGGTGTGTCTCGGTCAAAGTATGCCAGAGATGTCGATGTTTGACATCTTCCTTTCGATCCTTTAACCTGGTCTCATTCACTTTGTGTGTGTGTGTTTGTGTGCATATGAGTGTGTGTGTGTGTGTGTGTGTGTGTGTGTGTGTGTGTGTGTGTGTGTGTGTATTTGTGTGTCTGCGACTTTTTTGATCTCGTCCCATTCATTCCTCACGGGAAAGTTTATGAAGGTGAATATAACATGAATATTCTCTGTCTGTGTGTGTGTGTGTGTGTGTGTGTGTGTCTGCGTGTGTTTGTGTGCATGTGAGTGTGTGTGTGTGTGCATGTGTGTCTGTCTGTCACTCTCTCTGTTGGCCCAGCTGATCTCGGTTGCTAGGTGACGGTTGGTGAGGGCCCGTAGCAACGGCCGTCCCAGGCTGATTTGAGACTGATTTCTGCCTCAAATCTAGGACGTCAAACTAGTGCTATTTAGTCAAAATCATACATGATATCGGCAATTTTTTTTCACGATCGAGCCAAAAAGGCCTTAAAGAAGACACTCATGAAGTTTCGTGGTCCTAGTTTCAGAAATGTGGAAATAAGAGCGAGTTTAAAACAGGTGCAGTTTTGAAAATCCTCCTCCCGATTTACATTGGAGTGAATAGGACTGTTGAGAGCTACTCTTGTCGGTTGGAGGCCAATATTTCAAAAAACGTAAATCCTACCGATAAAGTAGACACATTGGGAGAAAGAAGACAGGTGTGGCTACAACTTTGGAAAATATCACTGTTTTTGAGTGACATTTGTGGCCGGGATCATCACGGAAAGAGAAAATTTCTGAGATAATTTTTTAGTTTCTGCCACTGTGTCAGTTGGCCCCTGCCACTCTGCTGCACGAACATTCCGCCATACACACTCATTGAAAACCCTGAATTTTTCCAAAATCACTCACCGTCATTAAGGGGTCAGAGTTCAAAATCTATACATCGTAGGAAAAAAGTTCAAATACAACTCAAATAGACAAGACTTGTGCCTACATTTTAAAGTTTGAATGGTGTTTCTAGGTAAACGTATGCCAGAGCAGGAGATGTTTGAAAAACGTCGCAGATATGCGACTTTTTTGACCTTGTCCCATTCATTCCTTATGGGAAATTTATCGCAGTTTTTCGCGACTTACGTCGCGAAAAATTAATATTATGGAAAGCTGAATAATAGCACACCCTGTCAGATCGAGCCGCACGTTTTGATATATTTTTTGTTTGTGTACGCTCAACGGTGTGGGAGGAGATAGCGACAGAAAAACTGAGGAGGGGGAATAATAATATTAAGAAGAGGCGCGGTGAATATCAATAGTGGGCTGTGCTTCGCACTAATAAATTCCAGAAGAACAATAGTGTGAATGCTGACTCAGCATTCACACTAATAAACCCCAGAAGAACAATAGTGTGAATGCTGAGTCAGCATTCACACTAATAATAAACCCCAGAAGAACAATAGTGTGAATGCTGTGTCAGCATTCACACTAATAAACCCCAGACGAACAATAGTGTGAATGCTGTGTCAGCATTCACACTAATAACCTGCCGTCTAGTTTCTGCAGAGCTTGCAAACTGAGGCTTTTTTGTCGACAACGCGAACGTTGTCAACATAACTCACTGAAAATCCAAAATACTTTCACACCTGCAAATTCAGTGAAAGAGGAGGGGGTTCAAGTTCTGTCGATGGGTCTTCAGTTGCCATTGCTGTAAGAGTGGGGTAGCCCCTTTCAGGAATAGGGTGGTGCGTGAGGTGTGTGTGCATAAGGTGTAAGTGGGCGAGCGAGAGTGAGGGAGCGTGTGTATGTGTGGACAATGAACGAAGGGGAGAGGAAGGGGAAGCTAAAGGAGTAACAGCAGTAGCGACTGCAAGAAAGTGTACAATATAGTCTGCAGTTTGGCTGTGAATAAAGGCGACGGCTAGATACAGCAAAGCTCCCTGGTATTACATCCCGACCAGCTTAACACGTGAAAGTGGTTCACCCCGAAGGTAAACACAAACTTCGGCCCTGGAGGAGAACATCTCCCCTGTGCTTCCCGACCACGGTCCGGGAGCTAAACAGGAATGGTGTAACACCATGCTATTGTTTGGCTGGCTGTAGCTTATAGCTACTGGCTTAGCTAGTAGCTAAGTTAGAGGAGGTTGACTCGCAGCACTTCAATACGTGTGTTTTTTTCCGCTTGGCAAGCCGACCGGATGTGACATGGGGCGGGGCAGCATCGACGATTGCATTTTTTAATTCGAAGTTTGAGATTTTGACTTGATTTTGGCTGATTTTTTTAAAATCAAAATCGTGACACCTTTAGCATTTATATTGTTAATAAATGGTAGCAAGGATGTAGAAATAGGAGTGCAAAGTTCTTCTATGTCTATTCAGTGTGCATTGTTACGTCTTTGCACCTAGCTAATCAGGCCCTTTGTCTGGGCGGCTCAATTGTACATCTGTAAGTCTGGTAATGCCAGTCCCCCCTTCTCTCTAGATTTTGTTAATGTTTTAAAAGCTATTCTTGGCGAGGAATTTTCCAGATAAAAGAGGTTAACATTTTGTTAATAGATTTAAAGAATGTTTTGTCCAAATAACACGGCAGTGACTGCAATAAATAACTGAAACTGAAACAGCAATGGAATGTAATTTATGAGGTAAAGATCTTTAAGTTTTAGAGCCACATTCACCCCAAGATATTTGAAGCTGTTTTGAGCCCAGGTGAACGGTGAGATGGCCCTGAGTCTATTAGAAACTGATGAATTCAGGGTTTCCCCTAGGATTTTTTGAAGCTGTGGTGGTGGGCTGCATGGGACGTGCTGCTGCGATGTGGCGACACTGCGTGGCTGCGTCAGCCATTTTTAAAAATGTATTAAGACAAATTAGAATTTTTATGAATAACTTATTTATTTAACTGTTTTTTTCCACAACCAGCATGAACATGAGCAAAAATGCACATTTAGTGGCAAAGTTTGCAGCCTGGCTGAGAGCACTTTATTTTTCTTGTTTTTTGGAAAAAGAGTTCTAATGCTCTCTGATGTGGGAACTCAGCCAGAGGTGGCCCATTTATGGTGAGTAGGATGCATGCTGTCAGATGGTCCCCCTGCAGTCTGTTCTTCAGGTCTGTCTTCACCTACACAAAAATAAAAAAAATAAGTGAAATCAGGGAAATTAAGAGAAAGCTATTCATCTCTCACAGTGTACAGTTGACCAAATATCTTACTCTGTTCATTGCCAAGAAATCTCTCTCACAGCTCACAGTTGATATGGGCACTATCAAGGCAATGGCTGAGAGCTGGCTCAAGCATGTGTACAGCTGTCCCCATTCATCATTTTGGGAAGTCATTTTTGACATCATGCTGACCTGGTCCATATTCTGAAACACATTAAATGGATTTACACTGATTAGGATCACACTGCTTAAATCTCATCTGTCTTTATAGTTCCTTTCTTGATTAAATTCACATTTTACCTTGAAGTCTCCGGTCATCAGATGCTTGTATGCTGCCCATTCTTGCAGGAGTGTAGGATTGTCTGACCTTTGCAGAAACTTGGCAGACAGGGTCAGAAGATGTTGCATGTTGACAGCATCATCTTCATTGGCTGCCTGGGGTCCTAGTGCATGAAATGCTCCAAGAATGTCCAGGTGTTGAGCCATCCAGATAAGGCTCCATTATCTAAACATTATGACAAAAAAAGAAAATTAGTAACCTTTTTAATTGATAAAATGGAAAACGATTTAATTCCCTACTTGTAGTATTTAATTTAAACAGCCATCCAAAATGTACCTGAGTCCTGAAGCGAGACCAGTGCCCCTCCCTTGTCTCGTCCACTTCTTGGTCTCTGCCTCCCCTGTGCCTCTCCTCTTCGTGGGTGATGTGAAATGCACCCAGTCCGGCAGGGTCATCTAGGTCCTCATGAAGCCGGGCAAGGACAGAGCCTATTGGCTGATGATCTGCTGCCTCTTTAATTGTCCTCAAGCATGCCTTTGTTACTGGGACCTAATAATGGCAGTCACACAATATTTATTTGTTTAAAAAAAACAAAAAATTATGAAAAGTCTCGTGATTATAATGTACCTGCTCTTTGATGGCCAGAAAGTTTACATTTTCCCTCTGAAAAACCTTTGAGAGGCGAGCCAGATGTGGCAGCACGTCTGCCTGCAGGTAGACTGCTGCAACAAATTTGTAGGTGCAGCAAAAATCATAAAGGCCTTTGGCCACAGGGCACTTGTTGACCTCAGTCTCTTCAGCTAAGGCTGCCAAGACAGCAGGCAAGTTTCTCTGCAGTGTGGTGACTGCCAGGTGTTGAGACAGCCAGCGCGTGTCTTTTACTTCATGATTAAATAACATGAGATAAAAGACAATGAAATTGCATCTGTAGAGCACAATAACAGCCACATTTTATGTCACAAAATAGAATATTTGTATGTTTTTTCTGTGATCTCACTGTCACTTTCAAGGCCTCCAGTCCTAGGGAAAGTGCTGCACTTTTTAACAAAGCCGTTCTGTTGGCACTGTTATGAAAATACAGATGCAGCTGCTGCAAGTGCTCTCTGAAGGTGGACATATAGGCAACATTAGATGAGGCATCCCTGCATGCCAGGGCCAGGCGATGTGCTGCACATGCTACTGGCAGCATCCAGGGGAAGTCATCTTCTGCTGCTTTGCCACACCATTCAACTTCCCTGTTTAAAAAATAATACAAAATAAGTACATGCAGTAACTAATTCATGTTCAGAGCAGCTTTTCTGTATCAGGTTCACACATACCAGTCATCACAGCAGCTCCATCTGTTCCTAACCCATATAGCCTTTCGGTAGGGATCCCCTTTTTGTGCAGCACCTCTTTGATCGCTGCCACGATGGTATTTGCCTTTCCATCATGGACAGGGACGAGGTTGAGGAACTGGCTGAATAGCCGCCCTTCCTTGTCCAGGTATCTTAAAATGTATACAAAAAAACATTATAAACATTGTGCAGTTATTTGGTATAACCATCATTGGCTTTGAAATAGATACTTTTCCCCTCAATTCATACCTGACATGCAGATCCAGCGGTTTTGTCACAGACACATCTGTACTTTCATCCACCTCTATCCCAATGGCAACAGAGGACTGGATGTCCTGCAGGATTGGCTCTTCCACCACAGTGGCTAAGATTTCCAGCATGTCATCAATTATTCTGTGAGACCTGTAGTTTGTCTTTTGCCCAATCTAAGAGTAAATGATATAGAATATTCAATATTGTATTAAGATTTTGAGGCTGTGTGATTTGCAGCATTAAAAAATACAAATGATCAATCACAGTAACATTACTTTGAGCTTTTTGAAGTAGTCGCAGTCCAGCAACTCCGCCAGATCCAAAAGAGCTGGGTAATATTTGTGGTGCACCTGTTCCCTCTAGGTGAGGAAATAAAGGCACTTAAAGCCATCCAGGAATGCCTCATGCTCCATGTTGATGACAGGATCAAAGGCAGCCATCACTGAAGCTCCTATGCAAAGCAGGCAGAGATAAACATGATCTTTGGTAGTTTAAACAAAAAGTTTTTTAGCTTTCATAATGATATGTGACACCTAACTGAAGAAACGTTACTTTGTGCCAATATGGTTTGTGACTTGACACAGTTTTTGTGGTGCTCTGTTGCCATGTGCCTGTCCAAGTGATCAACGCGGTATATTTTGCATCCAGCTTCAATATATGGACGCGTGGCCCCTCCTGTTTTGGGATTTTGCCTATGTTGGGGGCATAACCTGAAGAACATTCCAGCAGGCACACAATCAAATTGACATTGTTCAATTCAACTTAAATTAAGGTCAAGCTAAAGTGGCAGTGATTGGTTGAAATTCCATAGTGCAGGCTGACATCAACAAATTTACATTTGTTTCAATGAGATGAAAAATACTAATTTCAATGTAATTTAATTGTGTTTTTTTGGTATACATTGTTGAAGAGATGCACAATGTGATAAGGGATGTGATTTATAACGGTGAAAGGTGCATTTTTGAAATTTCAAAATTTCTCAAATTCATCAATTATGATGATAAATAATAATAAGTGCATGATACTGTAATGCTTAATACTCACCTTGATCTGTGTGGTACAGCCAGGGGCGGAACTCTGCCATTTCAGTCCATTTTGGATCCCAGCCGGATTCCCTGTGTTTGCTTTTTTTCTTACTGGGAGCCTCTCCTCCTTCACCTTCTTCCCTGAAGCTTTCTCCTGCCTCGCCATATACTGTAGTGCTGGAAGATGTTGTTGCACCTTCCTGCTCTGCGCCTCCAGCTTTCTCTCCTCCTCCACTCACCTCCTTAACTTGTGACTGTGAACTTGTCTGATTCAATTGTGGACAACGTTATGAACATTAAAATACAACACTTGCCACGGTAAACATCCGATTATTTCTACTCCTCGGAACATGAAGGCTAGTCAAATACCTCAGAACGTGAGGGTTAATTAAATACCTCCGAACGTGAGGTCATAAAGTCACGTCTCAAACAATGAGCTTCCTTTTGTTACCTGACCCTCCTCCTCAGGAATTTTCCTCTTCTTTTTAAAATAATTTAAAATACTCATCTGAAATTGCAACCAGGAACGAGTCATTAAAGATAACTAGCTGATATTAAGCTAGGTCGTGTCAATTCTTAAACGTAACACGTGAGGAACAAACACACAAACGTAAAGTTAAATGTTACTGTCGGTAATAATGTCAACATTAGGGTCGTATTCACAGGCTTGAACAAGAAATGCATTAATTAACTTTAAATACCTTTCTCTCGATGTTTTTGTCTCTCCTTACTTCTCCTGCAAAGTGCCAGCTCCACAGTCGATCACTCGGCAGACAGGCGTTTCCGGTGCACGTTTTTTAAAAATAAATCGTAGTGAAACATTTTTATGATATTTAAAATTTTATTCCAAACTAATTATAGTTAATATGTGTGTAAATAATAAGCTATATATGTATCTATATAGCATATCCGTTCATACAATATATTACTTATCATTGTTTTTACGTGAAAAAAAAACAAACTGCACCACAGTCAATTACATGTAGGGGAAACCCTGGAATTAATTAATAAAGCATTGGATTTTGTTAGATTGATTTTATAGCCCGATATCTCTCTATAAAAGCAAGGAATCTCTGTCTGTCTGTCTGTGTGTGTGTGTGTGTGTGTTTGTGCGTGTGTGTGTGTGTGTGTGTGTGTGTGTGTGTGTGTGTGTGTGTGCCTCAAATATCTCTGCGGATCAGGATCAGACTGACCTGAGAGTTTCAACATGGCTGCTGCGTGGTTCAAGGGTGTGCAAAGTCGAATTTGTTTGGACTGCAATGATACCGGTAATAAATTATTTCATGAATGCTTTACAAATTCCGCGAGCGTTGTCCATCGAAGCCACCACAGTCACGTGCGCACCAGAGCCAATCACTGCACACCGTAGCCACGTGCGCACCAGAGCCAATCACTGCAGAGCTCAAGCCCACGACATACCTTCGGAAACAAGCGGATTTATACCTGCAGCGACGCGAGCTGGACCGGGAGTTAGCCGGCAGTTCGGTCCCATTCTGTTCTGTGCATCTAAACTGACTGTTGTGGATTAATGAGACTAAACGAGTCCGGACCGAGTCTGTTCGGGTCTGAGGAGATCCGGAGACGCGTGGACAACAAAGTGGAATCGGAATCTGTGGATGTTCGTGTGTAGCTAGCCGCTAGCCAACCCACACGGCCCACCTCCTGAGTCGACGGACCGGACGCACCGGCACGAAAGTCCAAAACTGGACTTAGGGTAAATAATGTCCGCCACGTTTTTTCGCGAACATTGCCGTCACGTTTGCTTTGTGTCTGGTGCAGGAAGAAACGGTAAAAACAGGCTTTTGTCATGAAAATTTTCAAGCAGCAAGTTTGGTTGTTGAGGAACGGGGGAAGTTGTGGGAGCGACGTCGGCGGATGAATGACAAGCAACGACGGTCGGTGTAGAGACAGCGATATTGAGAGTTGAGAGATTTGTGACATTTAGCGTGTTTGGAGTGTATAGTTAGTGTGTTATGTAGTGTTTGGTGTAGTGTGTTTTGTGTGTAGTGGAGTCGGTTTTTTGTTTAATGAGTCAAAACAATGAGGAGATGCTGAATGTGGAGCAGGCAGTGCAGCTCTTCATTCAGCTGGAAGGAGTTCAGGCAGACCTGAGCATTGCCTGCATTTAAATGTAAAATGTATGCACATATTTAGCAAACAACAATTTATATTTGCATTATAAGTAATAAAAAATGGTTTGTTAAACATATTTGTGGTTTTCCCCGTAAAAAATCTAACTTTTTCGACTCGGATTTCATGTTTTTTTTTTTTGTGATTTTAGGTCCATTGTGTTAATACAGTATGTCAAAATAAAAAAATAACTGTACAGTCACACATGTGAGGTTGTGCTGAAAATAATGACAACAAGTAAATAGTTTTTAAGGTGAAATATAACGGCAAATCAAAAATAGTCAAAAACGGCCAATTATACCCTGGAATTTCAGATTTCACAACAAACCTAAATATCCCTGACGTCCCACCTTCAAACACAGTCTCATTTGGCCATCCATGAAAAAGCTACTTAACCTCCCACTTTTATATATAGGAACACATATTTCCTATGGGCACTGCACTAGTTGTTCCAAATTTAGTGATACTGCTGGGATTGATCGCTCGGGACTGGTTAAGTATAGGACTATATCATCAGCATATAATGAAATTTTGTTCTTGTTTTCCCAATGTTGATACCAGCAATCTCTTCATTAGCCCGTATGGTTTCTGCGAGTGGTTCAATTGCCAAGTTAAATAAAAATGGAGATAAAGGATAGGGCGATTATATTTAATAGCCTCTGGATATTGTCAGATGCATAGCGTGCCTTTACAAAGCCGGTCTGGTTGGGATTAATAATCTGGGGCAACAGGTCTTCCAGCCTGTGTGCAGTTAATTTTGATAATATCTTGAAGTCAACTGGAAGTAATGAAATTGTGTGAAATGATGCATATTCCACAGCATCTTTGTCCGTCTTGTGTATTCATGATATTATTGCTGTCTTTATGGTGTCAGGAAGAGCGCCATTTTCAAAAAAATCTGTAACCATGGGCATAAAAAGTGGCTCGATTTGCACCCAGAAAGCCTTATAGAATTCTACAGAATATTCGTCTAAACCTGGAGTTTTTCCGGAGGGCATTGACTTGATTGCTTGCAGCACCTCCTCTTAGGTAAATGGAGCACTCAACTGCTCCTTTTCGTCCTCTGAGATAGAGGGTAGGGATACTTTTTCCAAAAATCTATGGATATCCGTTTCGGAAGGGATTTTCTGATGCATAGACCTGTGTATAAAAATCAAGAAATGAGGACTTAATTGATTGTGTATCACATTTCAACTGGCCTGCCGCATAACATGTACACTTTATTGTGCTTTCTGCACGTTCTTTTTTGAGTTGATAGGCTAGGAGTCTACTTGGCTTGTTACCATATTCATGATATCGCTGTCTGGTAAAGAACAGAAGTTTTTTGATATGCTCTGTTTGAATGAGATTGAGATTAGTTCTGACTGCATGTAGTTTTCTCAAGTTTTCCTCTGTGGGAGATTGTTTATGGCATTGTTCCAAATTGAATAGCTTTTTCTTAAGTTGTTCTGTTTGTTTAATAAGAGATTTTTATTTTGCAGATGTGTAAGAGATCTGCTGGCCCGTAATTACCACTTTAGCTGCGTCCCACATCACTGCCGGAGTAACAGGGGAGGATGCGTTATCCTGTCTGTACTGCTCTAACCATTTTCTAATATTGTTGCAAGCTTCAAAGTCTGTGAGAAGTGAGGCATTAAATCTCTATTGTTTGGTCTGATTTGTCTGCGGGGGGAGATAACCGCAGATAAACTGGTGAGTGGTCTGATATAAGAATGGGCCCTATATCACATGAAACTATGGATGAGAGATGATCCTGAGGTAAAAAAATAAATAAATCTAATC
>OZ023163.1:34777640-34795140 GCA_963678695.2 Diplodus puntazzo
CCATGTTTGACCTCAGTGGGCGAGACCTCCGAACCAGGAATATTTAAGGGCGTAACATGTTAATGACGATCAAATTCAGCCGCCGCATTTATCAAGACCCGATCATTTGTACGCTGGAATTGGTCAGATACGAACGTTTCATAAATCACACGTGTGTCCTGTCGTAAGACCAATTCTGCGCTCAGATCTGCACCCGTTTTCACGCAAGATTGATAAATGAGGGCCATTGTGTTTATAGTGTTTTTCCCCATTTTGAGTAGCCAATTCTTCCTTGTGTGATTTGTTGAATAAATGCCATTTTTTCCAAAAAATATTTGAGTCAATGGACTCCTCAAGTTGACGTTGTTCATGCTGCTCCTTTTTAGCTCTCAGTGTTTTTCTATATAATTTCAATGTTTCCCAATACTAGAGGCGGAGCTCATGATTGTCAGGTTGTCGGTGTTTTTCATTGGATAATTTTCAGAGTGTTTTCTCAGACACCTGCAGTCAGAGTCAAACCACTTTTCATTAGCTGAGTTTGAACTGTGATGCTGAAATTTTTTCAGATTGGATAGAAATGCTGTGTTGTCAAATATGGAGTTAATATCCCGAACAGCCTGGTTCAGGCTGTCGTTAATAAAGCGACGCTGGCGAGCTAGTTCAGGTAGTCAACTCGAGCTGCACTGACACACACGTGACATGCTTCACTCTCCAGGCCATCTTACAAACACACCCCTCTATTGGGCGGGCTATTTAAGCTGCAAAATTTCCCTTCTCTCCCTCTGGCTTGTCAATGCTGCCGCTGCCCTGCACAAGCATCGCTGCCTGCTCCTTTAGCCCCACCACCACCCCAGCATCCACCTGCAGGCTCTGTCTGGGGGAATATATTTATTCATCACTCCCCAATATCTCATGTAAACATATCTGCGGGGAGTGATGAGGTCAGAGCCTAGACGCCAAACTCTGAAATGTTTATTACAAAGCAGAACATAGTTAAACGTGAGTTGTCTGACTAAACTGTGGGGATATGAGGTGGTGATAAAATGGTCTAACTGAGATTGGATTGTTGGATGACCGATGCTCTCTGTTAGTCATCCTTACTATTACTTGTCCATCTATACGGTTGTTTGTAGCGGTTGAGTTTACTGGGCTCTGCTGCATGGGGGTCAGTCGGTCAGTCCGTAAACTACTCATGCAAACGTTATTTTTCAGCTATTTAAGATACTAAATGCTAAATGCTGAGTTCTATGCTGAGTGTATACTATTCTGCCCTGATGTTAGCTAGCTAGCCTAGCCGTTACAGTGCACTTGTTCTCCTGTATCATCAAGCCATATTGAGGGTTAATGTCCTAACCAATGTGTCTGAACTCAGATCTTCCAGTGCCTCTCATTAAGGATCTTCTGCATCATCTGACTATCTGTCAGCTGGATGAGCTCCAGCCTGCCCTCAATCACAGAGGTGAGAACTGTAGTGGCAGTTCACAGTTGGTGTTTTGTTATTGTAGTATGTTGGTAGAGATGATCAGGTCATGATTGTGTCTGTCTCCCCCCAGGGATATCAACATACTCTGCATGGGTCAGAGTCCTGCTGGAAATATGCGGACCGAAGCATGTAGGTGTAATGTCTTAAAGGTCATTTGTACTATAACATGAAGAGCCCAAGTGTGATGTGTCTCGTGTGTTACTCTGTAGGTAATTGACGTGCACAAAGAAGAAGAGGCCAAACACAGAGTGATGAGGAGGCTGTTTACTGCTGTCTTCTACGGCTTCACCAACTCGTTCATCAGACGAAACCTCACAGATCTGAGCAGCCCGTCCTTCCTGATGGCTGCAGCTAAATGTGTCAGACATTTCTCTCTCATGACCATGCACAAGCCTCTTGAAGGTTTAACTGCTGAGCAGCGACCTCTTCTCAACCTCCTGGAGAAGCACATCAGGAGTGTGGGTGTGTCACAGTGCATCGATCCAAAGAAAAAGACAGAGACTGCGCTGTATGTCCTCCACCGCTTGCTAGACCATGGGGTGGCTACAGAACTGGTTGTGCACCTGCAGTCTCCCATAGTGCTGGCCTGGCTCCTTCATGGACGGGGATCTGAACATTTGAACCCTGAGCTCAAGAACCTGATGCGCAGTAAGAAGCTGAGCTGTAACTCAGCAGCTGCTTCAGCCAGTGCTGACAAGGCCAGCTGCAGTTTCGGTCTCACAGCGAGGCCTTCAGAGGACCAGGAGGCTCAGGTTCCGGCATGTAAACGCTCAAAGATGGATTGTGTGTCTGTGGAGGAGGAGGAGTCAAACTATACTATGGACCCACAGGCTCTCTGTCCGCTGTTCAGTCCACGTAATGATCCCTCAGCAGGACCTTGTCCGTCGGGACAGATCCATCGTCTGGAGATCAGGAACTGTGGGTCTGACTCCCTGACTGTGCTGAACCCCGCCCTGCCCACATTCTTCTGCCTGCGCTCTCTGACACTACACAGCTACTACTGTAAGTTTCACTCATACAGCCAACATCATTCAGCACAGCCCGTAAAGGGACATGGTGGGGGGGAAAAACTAAACCTTTAATGTTTCCCATGTCCGCAGGAGACTTTCTGGTAAACACACAAGACTTTCTCATGCTCACGAGACGTTTAATGTTTTTTTTTTTTTTTGTCAGGTGCCCAAATTATGTGTGACAATCAGTAGTGTCTCTCAGCTTGGGATATCGTTTGAAAATGGAAGTTTGATAGTTGAACACTATTTATTCATTGAAGTGTAGTCACGGTGACCTCGGCCTGCATCCTGATGAGGATTTGAATTGTAACAATTCTCTGAGAGCTGTCTTTGACTTTATTTACAGGCTTCATAAATCATACTTTCTGGTGAGCACAAGAAACTTTTCTCCTGTAGACTGACTGCTTCCTGTGCCCCAGTGCTGTATGAATTGTATCTTGTGAACAGAAGATACTTTCTTGTGAGCCTGAGGAGGTATCTCGTGAGAAATGTTTAAGTTATTTACATTATATTACGAACAAACTTTCCTGACTTTTTGAGGTGAGACAGATAGCTAAATCCCAGATTCCTAGTAAAGCTAATTTCCACAGTAATTTTAATAAATTGTTCAGTTATTGGAACGGCTCAGACTTAGCCTACATATTCTCTGTTGTCGATATTAAAACCATAATGTCTTGTCAGGAGGACTGTAATCTAATAGGACCTATATTATTCCACAACTTTTCCTGATGTTTTAGCTTATTGCTGTGGTGTCATGTCAGTATCAGTATCAAGGTATTTTAGGCAGGTATCCTATCAAAGTCAGAATTTTAGTTTTGTGACAACACTATTACTATACAGACTAACCCCTCTGTCCTTAGCAGGGCTGAACGATTTATCGTTTTCTGATCGAAATTGCGATTTCAGACAACACGATCATGTGATCGTCAAAGCTGAGGTTTTTTGCAGTGCTCCTGGCTGACCCAGGATCTGTTGTCGACTATTTTACGCATGCATGCCGTCTCCATGCCATCGTGCCAAGCTCACCATTCAGAAGCGGCAGGCTAACCAATCAGTGAAACCTGCTCCACCTGCTCATTAATTTCAGAAATGGCTGCAGCTGGATCAGAAGCGGAGTTGGGGGATTTAATCCCAAAGAAAAACAGCACGTCGGTCACATGGGAGTATTTCGGGTTTGAGGCTACAGATGTGCACCAGACACAGGTACTGTGCAAAACCTGTCGCGCTAAAGTTGCAACATCCAGTGGAAACACAACCAATTTATACCGTCACTTGAAAAATCACCACAGGAATCTGCATGACGAGTGTATGACAAAGAAGTCCAGTGGAAAGTCTAGCGGAGCTGATACTCAGGCCCATAGTAGCAAACAGACTACAATTACAGCATCTTTAACCAGTGTGACTCCGTATGATAAGAGCAGCCGAAGACACCGGGAGATAACGATAGCCATAACACACTACATTGGCAAGGACATGGTGTCTGTTAACACGGTCACCAAAGACGGATTTAAAAATCTCCTCCGCACGCTGGACAGAAGATACGTGATTCCCTCCCGCACCTACTACAACCAGGTTGCCATCCCACAGCTGTACGTGGAGTGTAAAGAAAAAGTGGTAACAGAGCTGAAAAACGTGGAATATTATGCCACAACTACTGATATGTGGTCAAGCAGAACAACTGAGCCCTATCTCAGTTTGACTGTGCATTTTGTAAATGACAACTTTGAGTTGAAAAGTCGCTGCCTGCAAACAGCATACTTTCCCACTGACCACACCGGAGAGAATATTGCCCTGGGATTAAGAGAGTGTCTGTCAAACTGGGGTCTGAACGAAGAGGAGCAGACGTGCATCACAACCAACAATGCAGCAAACGTCATCAAAGCTATGGAACTTAATCAATGGACCAGACTTCAGTGTTTTGGACACAGACTGCATCTTGCAATTGGTAAGTGTAAAAGTGTGTGTTTGTATGAGTGTGTGTGTATTAATTCATTCATTCATACTAAATATGATGATGTGTGCATATTGTCTTCAGTAGAGTTTTTCTCTTAATGTTGTTTTTCTTGGAAGCCCTTACAAATATCTAGTTTGCATAATTAGTATTATTAGAACAGATTATTTATCATCAATAGTAGATGATGGATACTGTTTTATGTGCTTTTGATCACTGATTTTCTTACTGTTGTTTGTAATATGGCTTTCTTGGATTTACTTGGTTCTCTTGCTAGAAAATCTTCCCTGCAAAGTTTACCATTATTATCCTTACATTCTCAACCTGTAATTCTAATTTACTGTTCATGTTCTTCTTTTTTTTGTCCAGAAAATGCTGTTAAAGATGATGCAAGAGTTAAACGGGCAACAGGACTGTGCAAACAGATAGTTGGTGTCTTCTCTCATAGCTGGAAAAAGAAGACAGCACTGAAAAAGGCACAGCAAGAATTAAATTTACCCAAGCACTCACTGATAACTGAGTGTCTGACAAGATGGGGCTCAAGGAAAAAATGATAGGGAGGGTGTTGGAGCAGAGCAAGGCATTGTCTCAGGTTCTGTCTGAAGACAAGAAGACACGTCACCTGGTCCCCACTTGGCAGGACACAGATGTCCTTGAATCAATGAACAATGCCCTTGGTCCTCTTCAGGAGTTTACAGATGCCCTGTCCGGTGAAGCCTATGTAAGTGTGTCATACCTGAAGCCAGTTCTCCATCTCCTGAGAACATCAACCCTGACTGTAAGTGATGAGGACACGGATCTTACCAAGAAAATCAAATCAACAGCGCTTGGCTACATTGAAGATAAATACAGTGACCCAGCCACACAGGAGCTACTGGACATTACTTCTTTCCTTGATCCTAGATTCAAGACTGACTACATAAGTGCAGAAAATGTCCCAGACATCAAAGACAGAGTGAAGACTGAAATGGAACAGGTGGCACGAAAGGTAACTTGCTCTGTTTCTTTGTGTAGTTTAGTGATACGAAATGCCACATCAATACAAGTGATATTTTTATTACACTGATTGGCATTTTTTACGGTTTAAATAGAATGCCCAATCGCTCTAAATCACATCAGACTGCAAAACTTTGACAGCTCTTATCTCTGTGTTTTGCAGGAAAAGAGGGCTCGTGTCAGCACCACAGATCCCATGGTGCAGCACAGGCAGAGCCATCCACCACAGGGAAGGGAAAGCGGTCACTGGGCAGCTTCTTCAAGAGCAAGACTGTCCCTCCTTCTTCTACTACGCAGTTGGAGGATGCCATTAAAGCTGAACTGGACAGCTACCTGATGACTCCTACTATTGATGGAGAGGAAGATCCACTGGCCTGGTGGAGAGTGCACAATGTTAACTTTCCATGGCTGAGCAAACTAGCTCGTAAATTCCTATGAATACCAGCTACCAGTTCACCATCAGAGAGATTGTTTAATGCTAGTGGCAATGTTGTCACATGTCAGCGCTCATGTCTAAAACCATCAAAAGTTGACATGCTGGTTTTCTTAACAAAAAATCTGTAAAGAGTGATGTAGAGATGTCAGGGAAGCAAGTAACATTGTTTTAGTACTTTTGAGATTTTATTTGTTTGTTATGCACTTCACCCTGACGTATCAGCCTTTGTTTAAAAGAGATATTCGCTATTTTTGCTATGCTTAATGCTATAAAGGAAATATTTGGGTGCTGCTGAGCCATAAATGAATGACCCACCTAAATTAATGTCTGACATATTTTTCAGAAGGGAAGATGTAGGGTAATTTTGTTTTGGTAAAAATGTTATTTTATTACCACAATAGTTTCACTTTCTGTAAAAAGATAGCCCAGGTTTTTTATTATAGGGTCGAATAAAGTACTTTAACTGCTGCTATAAATGTTGATAAGCTAGTTCTCTTGAGGCATAAAAGACTGACCTTGACCCATACCTACTGCTGTTGGGAAAGATTATTTGGTAATTGAGTTTTGTTTTTCTAATTACTTATTTAACATTGTTTTTGTGTTTTGGGAATTGTTTTGTATTTTATTTAACTTGTGCATGCATGTTTCTTAATAAATACTTTTGAAATCAATTCTTAACTTTAGTTTTCATTCTTGCATTAGAGTAATGGCATTTATTTTTTTAATAGAATGATGTAATTTTCTGTAATATCTGTAAATGTTACTGTATATTGTGAATATTGCACTGAAGCATGATTTGAAGAAAATCGTGAATCAAATTGAAATTGCAAAATCTGCCAGTAAAATCGCAATTAGATCTTTTCCTAAAATCGTTCAGCCCTAGTCCTTAGTTCATCCTCAGAGCTCGACCATGAAGAATAGTTTAATTTTCTGACTGAATAAATAGAACTCTGACCTGGCAACCGGCATTAAGAATAATTATTCATACAGAAATAGGCAGCCTTCTGGCTGATAGTCTTGTCTGCGTCTGAGGGTAGAATAAACAGATCCGTATTAAAATGAAAGTGTTGGAATACATTTGACTCTACATCCATAGAATAAATTATGAGCTGCAGACTGGAGCATTGAGTCAGAGGAGTGCAGGTATTGAGGGAGGGAGTATTGCCCATGGAGTTCTGTTATTGAACTGTAGCAACAGTGACAGGGATGAATTAAACTACATGTACACACTTTTACTGTGTTGAATCAATAGATGAATAGTGCATTATTTGCCCATCAGTGAATGTAGAGCACACATTTGTCATTTTGTGCAGGAATGATTAATGTTTGTGTGTGCAGCGACCTTCAGGGACCCAGACGTGTGGAGCCTGGCTGTAGCCCTGAGGCAGCTGTTTCATAGCTCCTGCAGCTCCCTCACTCACCTGAGCGTCAGTGTCCTGCCGCGCACTGACTTCATGGAGATTCTGCTTGATTCAATCCCCACTGTGACATCACTGCATGTGGAGATCCAATCTGTGATGGGCTTCTCACCTTGTGATCCCAGGACAGCTGAGTCACACATGTCAGGTAACACTTTGAAATTAGCAGAGTTTGTGGTGGAAGTGGAAGTGGAAAGAAAGGTGATGGCCCATCCAGGGCTAAGTAACACACTGCTGCAGAGTCTAAACCATTCTGTAACCCTGACAGTATTGTGAGAATATATTCATGCCTGCTGTCACCATCCGTCCTGAGTGATCTGATCTGTGTTCAGCTGCCATTTCCGTTTTCTTTGTCTTTATGGGCACTTAATAATTAACACCTTCATGTGACATCTCAAAAGCATACATATTCTGAAAGCCAAGGTTGTCCCGAAAAAAAAGATCTTATGCAAGTATTATAACACAAAAAGATCAGGTGAGTCAAAATAGGAAAAAACTGCTGAGGGCTCAGAGGGTGAAACTACCAGCTCATGTTGATGGCACAATGTGTTGAAACAGAGTGAATGGTGTCTACTGTATGTCACTTGTTTCTGCCCTATGTAACTTCAATGAGAGGATAGGATCAGTGTTATATACATGTTTGCTCCAACACATAATGGTGCAATGAGTTTTGTTTGTAGCACCCACATTATGTCTGATGAATATTTACACAGCTGGGATTTGTATTTACCACAGTGGTGTTGGAATCAATCAATTAATCAATCAATCAATCTTTATTTGTACAGCAACAAATTCCTGTCAAATTCATTTTCTAAATTGAGCAGACCTGTGCCCATTTTTTGTTTTGTATATTTGCAAAGTGTGACTTCTGGGAGGTTTCAATCATCTGTTGGCAGCATAAGGTCTACAAGCACACAAAGTATATATAAGTTGTAATGAGCCAGTTTTTTAACTACCCAAATGTAGTGCACTGTGTCACCCTGCCAGTTAAGAAAAACTGCATTGCTACTGCAAACACTGCTAGATGTGTTTCCAGTGATATAAAGTGATATTTTTGATATCTCTGAGGGAATCTGTCACCTGTCTTTAATTGACAACTGTAGCATCGCGGTGCCTCTGACACACAGTAGGCCAGCCTCCAGAATGAAGTAAACACTCAGATCATGTGGAATACCTACTGTCTTTATATCAACATGGATAAAACTAATGATGTTTATTTCAGATCAGTTTTATGTCTTATTTTCTCAACACATGACTGTGTTTGCTGTAACGTTACTGTGCTGTCCTGTGAGGATGATTATCTTGGATCGGTCTTCAAGGATGCTTGTTATTATAGTTGTTGAGCTGACATTCAGGTAAGTGCAAAGCAGAAACCTCAAGAGGATTTTAAATTATATTCTGAATTTTACAGGAAGCCAGTGCAGAGAGACTAATGTGGGAGAAATAGGTTCTCTAATATGAGCTCTTGTCGGTACATGTGCAGCAGCCTTCTGGATCAGCAGGAGAGTCTTTAGAGACTTAGTGGGGCAGCCTGAATAAAGGGAGTTACAATAATCCAGCCTTGGGGTAACGAAAACATAGAATTATTTCTCTGCATCTTTTTGAGACAGGATGTTCCTGATTTTTGCAATGTTCTGGAGATGGAAGATGGCAGTTCTTGAAATGTGTTTTATTTGGAAGGTAAAGAAGGCCAGAGTAATGCTGTCCAGAGGAGCTCTTTCATTAGAAAATGTGTCTCTAAGATGTTGAGGGCCCAGCACAATAACTTCTCATTTCAGGTCATTCTAGAGTCATTCATTCAGGTTTTTATGTCCTTAATACATGCCTGAAGTTTAGCTAACTGATCCGTGTCATCTGGTTTAATGGATAATTAGTATAATTGTGTATAATCTGCATAACAATGAAAATTAATGTAGTGTTTCCCAATGGTATTCCCTAAAGAGAGCATATATAAAGTAAAAAGTATTGGTCTGAGCACAGAACCTTGTGGAACTCTGTGACTAACTTTGGTAATCAATGAGGATTAATTGTTAACTTATACAAACTGAGATAAACCAGCTCAGTGCAGTTCAATACCAAAGAAATGTTCCAGTCTTTGTAGTAGGATGTGATCGTGTCAAAAGTTGCGCTAAGATTTAACAAGGCTAACACAGAGACAAGACCCTCATCAGATGTGATTCGGAGATAATTTGCAACTTTAAACAGTGCTGTTTAGGTGCTATGATGCACTCTGAAACCTGATTGGAAATTCTCAAATAAACTATTGTTATGTAGAAAGATTGAAATTATTGAAGTGAGCTGGTGAAGGTCAATCAAAGAAAAGAATTCTAGATATGTATCTGGTTTTAGAGCTGTTTTCTGAGGGTTCAGTGTTAGAGCCAAAATTGGTACCAACTGAGGTCAGAAGGTGATGAATTTTGTCTCAAATTAGTAGAATTATATAATTGACGTCATTACTGCTAAGTGTTACAGAAATACAAGGATCAATAGAGGTATGAGGTTTGTGTCAGCCTGGCAACAGTGCTGAAAAGAAACTTGGGGTTGTTCTTATTTTCCTCTACCAATGCTGAATGAGGAGCTGCTCCAGCATCATGGGGGGCTTTCTTGTAACTTTTAAAGCTAGCTAGCCAGATGAACCAAGCTTCTTCCAGTTTGGTAGAATGCCATTTCCTCTCATTGTTCACGATGTTTGCTTTGATATGCAAGTCTGGGGATTATACCATATAGCTAATCTCTTAGCTTTATTGTTTTCTTTTTTTAGATTGGCAATTAAGTCAAGTGTCATTCGCAGGGAGCCTACAACACTATCAACAACATGATCATACTGCTAGGGAGTAGGATTAGCACAGAAGTCACCTTTGAGTTGGGACATGACATTAAATCAAAAGCTGATGGAATAATTTCCTTAATTTTAGCTACTCTCTGACAGACATCTAGAATAAAATCTGTTTAAGAGAGATGAGAAAAAAAATCAAAATGAGGACCAGGAGCATAGTACACTATGAGTCCACATTTAATGTTAGTATTTTTTTTAACAGTTGTAGTGTTGACTTCTATCAAGATTTGATGAAACTCCTCTTTTTCTAATGGATGTAAGTGGACTCAGTCTAATAGGGCTCAGAGGAGCATGTAGGACTGCAGATCTGCCCCCTGGTCTCAACTCTGGGTTGTCATGGTTTTCTAACCCTAATAAACAAATTACTAGATAATTGTGACAGTGATAGTCTGGAGAGGCACTAACTGGCACTAATCACACAAAATGCCAATTGCTACATAAGGTTGCTTAAAAAATCAGCCTAAGGTGACTCTTGGCTGAACTTGTCTCAGCAGAGCTTCGTCTGGAGAAGCTGACAATCAAAGTAGCTGAGCTCCAGACAGATGTGCACTGCATAACATCCGTGCTCAGACGATCTCCACATCTCAACTCATTCCATGCTGCCGGGATCAGACTACCAACTGGCTCCTCTCACAGTCAACTGCTCACCACTCTCTCAGGTAAAGTGTCATGTCCATGTAACGGCCTCACCATAGTCCCAGCCTTTCTGAAATGTGCAGACAAAGCTGTGTGGTGAGCTTTCCTGCGTGGGGGGCCTGTGTGTACAGAGGATTGCTAGTGGATAAAAGTCAATACAACAAACAGAAATGCAAAGTAACCAAAGTAACCAAATTAAAGTTTGCTCATAACATTTCACATGTTAGGACTTTTGAACCATTTTTAACATTGCTGTTTGGTTAGGTTTAGGCACATAAACTACTTGGTAACGTTTTAGGAAACGGTCATACTTTGGGTTAAAATAGGTACATTCAGTTTTATAAATTAGGATGAATGAAATTAGGAAAAAACGATCTACTAAAAAGGAAAGATGACATTCTGTAAAGCCGATGCTAGTTAGAGTGTAAGTCTGGTGATATTCTATACCAGGGGTACTCAAATACAAATCTTAAAGGGCCACAAAGATTTTTTTCAATGACTCAAAGATCCATGTATTGAGGTCAGTCAGGCCACATGCAATAAAACTGTCATATTCCAAACAAAATGTCCTTTCATTCAAAACAACAACAAAAATACAAACTAAAACAAAATGTCATTTCCATTTTGACATGAATAAAAATACATAGTTGAATATTTCCTCTTTTTGTTTGCCTTCAAACATTGTGTCCATCACTTCAGTCATGCATTCTTTTATTATTTCTGCATCTGAGAATGGCTTCTTGTGCTTACCCAGAATCCACACCACTCTAAGTGAGCACTCTGTTGCTTTTTGTTGTTGTGTCATAGATATGACTATGACTAATCCTGCTTGCAGCTTGATATGACGATTTCAGTGCATTTATTTTCGTTGTTCTTACCTCTGAATTCTGAGGAAATGTCTCTTCAGAATTCCTATGCTTCTTCTCATAATGCCGTTTCAAATTGGAAATCTTCATCACAGCTATAGTCTCCTGGCATGTTAAGCATATGGGTCTTGTTCTGTTTGGAGGGAGAATTAATGCATTTTTTTCAATCAATTCTTCTTTGAATTGCCGATTTTCACTGTCCACTTTTCTTTTAGCAGTGAACTTGGAACAGAGCTTATTCATGCGTGCTTGCGCCCTCCCAGAACTCCCATTCCCCACGCTGGCTTACTTTCATTTTTAAAAATTGCGTCCGTCCAGTTTTCCTTCGGGTGCGGGTCGGGTATCAGTATCAATTTATAGCGGGTCGGCTTGGGTGCGGAATGTAATTTGTGCTACTGTTGGAATACGTGTCGGATGCGGTTTTAATTATGGCGGGCACGGGCAAGTGCGAGTTTGCAAAGACCCGTGCAGGACTCTGATGCGAACTGCTCCAAAAAGTGAAAGTGAAAGTTAAAAATTGCGCTCGCAGCAGTGAGTGACCCGGCTGTCTGTGTATCGTTCGCATGGAAACAATTCCAGGTATACACGTGCTGACCCAACCAAAACACATGGTGAAGGAATAACAGTTCGGTGGCCACAAATAGGAGGAGGGCGGCCGGATGCGGCCCGGGGGCCACCTATTGAGGACCACTGTTCTACAGTATGTTGTTCCAATGGTCCAATAATGCCAAACTAACAATGACTCTGTCCTGCTAACAGCAGACTGGCCCATAGAGAGGGCCTAGCTGCAGGTCACAACAGGTACACTGTTGGACCCCTGTACTGGACCCCTGAACAGGTTCGATGATGGGCCCCTGAACAGGTCCGGTGATGTACCCCTGAACAGGTCCGTTTTTGGCCCCTGAACTGGACCTATGAACAGGTCCAGTGAAGGACCCCTAAACACGCCCAGTGATGGACCCCTAAACATGTTAAGTGGTAGGCCCCTGAACAGGTCCAATGATGGCCCCTGAACAGGGCCAGTGATGGGCCCCTGAACTGGACCCATAAACAGGTCCAGTCATGGACCCCTGAACAGGTCCAGTTAGGTCACGAGGTGTTCTGTGGCCTTAAGCCCTGCTGCTGCTCCCTGGTTTTGCCCAGATGTTTTTTAATCAGCAGATGTATGTAGCTCTAAACTCTGGAGTGTTGTCACTCATAATATATGGTCACCTTTCAGAGTCCAACCGCTTATTGAGAAGTTTGAACCTGGAGGACATGAAGCTTTCCGACTGTCTCCCTGACCTCCTGAATCTGCTGACAGTCTGCAGGTTGGAAGGTAAGAACAGAGTGGTGAGTTCTGACTGCACACATATAGCCTCTTATCAGTATCTGTGGGATTTTCTCTTCTCTTGGCCCATCTGACATGGACTGGGGTCAAGTGGAAGGTGTTGCTCGCTCTTCAAGTTTACGTAAGAGACTTTGGAGATCGGGACAGAACAGGCAGTTGCTGATGTCAGCGCTCCTTTCCTTGGTCACTTTAAAAACTTTCCTGTGATTGGCTGTTTGCTTTGTCCACAATCTCAGGCAGAGAACAGCAATTTTCATGTTGGCACGAGTAAGTCTTAAGCCTGATTTATGCTTCTGTGTCGCGGCGACGGCGTAGCCACGTGAATGTCATTTAATTCAACTAACAGTGAAGGAAAGGGAGAAACTTCTCGGTCAGACTGACAGACAGCTGTTTGCTCCGTTCGCACCTCCGCCTGTCTGACTACGTGTTGTTAGCCTGTTAGCATAACAAACCTGAATCACTGACGTTGATGACATCCACCAACACCATGTTAGAACAACGCGTTCCCTCGATGCAGAACTTCGAATGCTCAATGACGGCGTAGGGTCGACGACGTAGCTATGCCGTCGCCGCGACGCAGAAGCATAAACCAGGCTTAACACCGAGTCAGCATCTTTCAGAGATACCATTTTGATAATGTTTGAAGGTCATTCGGGCTGCTGAAAGTGGGTGCTCAAACTGACCGATCAGAGCCACTGTTTATTCCACCCCCCTCCACAGTCTCAGAAGTCAGCTTGAGGAGTAGGCCAGTGTTGAGCACGTAAGCAAGACATACAGACTTTATGTGTGTGAAATGTTAATCTCGGAGATGTATCCGTCACCTCAGAGCCAAATGTTTAAAAACTCTGTACATTTAGGTGTAGAAATATGTGTACACAGGAAACAGGAACCGTGCATATGCAGCCTTTTTGTCAGATTTTAAAAAATCCACGTACATCGGTTCCTACGTGTCTTCTCCTCAATCATCCTGACATTGTACACACGTGCATGAGCTGTCTGATCATCCCTACAATGAACTATAAACACACCCCAAATTGCCTGGTTTGTATGTAAGGGCCAGAATTGGTAGAATGGCAAACAAGTGGCAGAAAGTGACAGAAGCGGTGAAAGCCACAGACTTTGGAGGGGGTAATAGTAGTGGTCTGATTTCAAGCGAGAGGCCAAGAAGTGCATCTCTGTGCACAGTGAGAGTGTGTGAGCACCTGGACAAAGAGAGGGGGTCTTTGCGCTTTCTTCGCTAGGTGAGCAGTCATCACCATGGGCCAGAACATCAATACTGTCCCTGAAAACCCACTCTAGCCTATATTGGCAATGTCCTCTAGCAGTGCCAAAGGAGCTGTTGTATCATGTGGCACAACCATTACACACAGCTACAGCCTTTACATGGAGCTGTTTAAAGAAACTGATAATAGGCCACACTTGAAGGTATTCTCTCTCCCCAGTAATACAGGAAACTAATGTTTATTTACATATACAGTATAATAAACATCATGTATTTTAAACTTCAACTTACATAAGGATCATTATATTTCTAATGATCATCATGCACAATGACAAACATACAGAGATGACAGTAGAAACAAGGTTAAAAACAACATCACTGTTTAAACATAATGAAAGGCTTTTAAACTTTAAATGTAATCCTAACACTATGTGGTGAAAAAGACAGCTCTAAATAAAATGTCATCCTCATTCACACTAATCAGACTAGGAGACTGCATGCATGGTAAGCATGGTACGCAAGATGTGTACCTCCCTCTGTGGATTTTTATACATACAGAATTCTGCTTGGAAAGTGGCTGTGTAAAACATACATACCAGTACGCAGTCTCACCACCCGTAGATTTGTATACATTTGGAAACCTGTGTGGAAAGTGGCTTGAGTAAAAAAATGTTGTGTTTGCGCACGGTTATACATTTGGCCCCTGATGATTGCTATACATGTGAAATCTCATGTACAACACAGCTCTCTGATTACTGCTCCTCCCTATCCTCATACAGCCATCTTGGTATCCAATGTAAGTGCGGTCATCTTTTCAGGGTATAGTCTAATGGCATCGCTGATATCACTCCAGCCAGGGGACTCATTTGACTAAATATCCCAGTGTGAAGAAACTTCTTTAGAAACTGTATATGCTACAAAAGCTTTAATTCAAGGATCTGTGCATTGCATTGTGACATCTTTCATTACAGAGCCACTTGAGCAGCTGTGATTACACTCTAAACCACACGCACACACACCCACAAATGGCTCAAAATCATAGTTCGGGTCTTTCGATGTGGGATTGTATGAGGTTGTATGAATCTATATATACTGTACATCAGTACCATCAGCCCCTGTCTTCTCTCTCTCTCTCAGAGCTCAGCTTGAATGACTGCCGCCTCCTTGAGAAGTGTGGTGACCAGGAGGAGGGTTTACAGCAGCTGGTGTCTGCTCTGAAGACACTACCTTCTCTGCACACACTCAGCCTGGCTCAGAACCGCCTCGGTGAGCAAATCTTCACATCTTTACACTGACAAGTGTAGAGTAGAGGGAGACATCCCCACTGATACTGACACTGACTTACTGACTGAAGCAGAGTTCAGGATTCCGTGGTTGATGTTTTTTTTAAATTGATACTTATGAATTAAGCTTTCGCATTTCTGTAATTGACTGTGGTCCTCAGCTTTTATATTTATATATATATATATATATATATATATATATATATATATATATATACTTATATATATATATTTATATATATATATACTTATATATATATATATATTTTTTTATACCATGGTCTGGGGGAATACTCGATTCTGATTGGCTGCAGGGTGTCAATTAACCCCTGATATATGGACACCTACTAAGTAGTTCCAGTCAAATTGTCTGTTCACCGTTCTAAATTAATGAGCTAACTGGTATCAGCCTGTCTCTAAAATGAGTAACCATAGCAACGGGAAAGCAGTCAAAGCCTCTGTTTACAATTTATTGCAACACTGCAACAAAATAACAACAATGAGTGACTTCAACATTTCTTTTAAACTTTATGGACAATATGACAACTTTGATGACAGGGATGCAGCTGAAGAAAGAGAAATTGAAAAGAAAAGATAGAATCGGCACAAGGAGTTAACAGCGGGAGAATTAAATCAAATAGAAGATGAAAAAAATGAGATCAAAACCAAAAAAACAACAAAATGGGCAGTTAATATAGTGAGAGACTTTCTTGCACAAAAACAAATGGATTCCAACTTTTGGAAGTTTTATGCCGCTGTCCAGTCCACCAAGGCAGGAGGGGAGTAAAGCATAGCCAGCCTAAGGAGTCTGAGAGCCGCTATTAACCGTCATTTAACTGGAATCAATGTCATAACTGACACCAGATTCTGGACCAGCAATGCCGTGTTTAAAGCCGTACTTAAACGGTACAGGAAAAGCGGTAAAGATACCAGCCTCCACCATCCCCGCATCTCTGAGTCGGACCTTGAACTTCTTAGAAATTCCGCTGCACTGTCTCCTGATACGCTCGTCGGCCTGGTCAGAAAAGTCTGGTTCGACGTCCAACTGTGTCTGGCTCGGCGGGGCAGGGAGGGCAACCTGGAGCTATCCATGACATCTTTCATCCTCCAGAGAGACGAGAATGGGGTCGAATATGTCAGCCTGGCGCACAATCTACAAACTAAAAATCACAAAGACCCGAATGACCCAGAAAAGGAAAAGCTAAGAGGGTTTATGTTTGACAATCCCGAGGATCCGCTGTGTCTAGTGGCAAGTTTTAAAAAATATATTTCTAAGTGTCCATCAGATGCCAACTCTTTCTACCTCCACCTGAAGCGCGCCCTGGCCTCCGACCTGTGGTACAGCCGAGAGCCGATGGATGTCCACTACCTCGCGAACATGCTGAAAAAGATCAGCGAAGAGGTGATTAGGCTACATTTATGGCTAATAAAGAAATAACAGTCTAATAATTGTGTATGATAGCTACTAAATTGTCTCCCTCCATCCTCATAATATAATAAATATCCTTACCATTTTATCTTTCAGGTGGGTCTTTCGCGGATCTACACCAACCACAGCCTCCGAAGCACCGCTGTAGGTCGGCACTCAGACGCCAGTCTGGAGAGCCGTCAGATAATGTCGGTGACAGGCCATAGATGCGAGAGCAGCCTGCGGGCTTACTGGGCTCCGTCAGTGCGGGAGAGACGAGAATGGAGCCACGTATTGTCGTCTTCTAATGTCCCGTCAAGCAGTGCCCATCATGGCTAGTCCCCTGCTGTCAAACACCCTCCTTCAAAGGCCGCTATGCTGTACTTACCTGGGTCATTCTAGAATTGGAGATACATTTACCGTCTCCCTTTTAAACCTTTTGTTATTTAAAAAGAAAAAAGACTTTATTGAATCAGATTTTAATAATTTATTTTAAACTCTTACTAAAAATAATGCTAAATGTGTATTTTAAGCACTATTTATACATAAAATATTAAGTAACTGAATATGAACCCACCCGTGATTGTCTGTCTTTGGCTCCTGATTCATACTTTCAGCTTGAATTAACATGAAATAATTAAGTGTA
>OZ023163.1:34805140-34837640 GCA_963678695.2 Diplodus puntazzo
CACCAGCAGCAAGACGTATTTTAGCCACTCAAAATAAGTCCCACCTAAAGAATGTAAGTAGTTAATATAAGTGTACGCTCTGAACATTTTTGGCACATTGCCATCAAACAGCCTTTCCTTTGGCACTACATTCCTGTAAGCTCGTCCCGCATTGCAAGACACAGAGAAATGTAGTCTCCAAAAAAAAAACTGTATGATGGCAGTGTAAACCGCTAAAAATGTTAAAACATAGTGTATACTTTAATGGATATATATTTTTTGGCTGTGCCTTCTTTAAGGCTAAAATACAATGCGCTGCGTCTCCACAGGGGGAGAGCTGACTGTCATCTACTGCAGGTCCCACAGTGACTGGGGATAAGTACCTCAGACTAACCCACATCCACACCCCAACTATCACTTTAATAGCAGGGCTGTTACTCTGAACTGTCACCACTTGTATCTGGTGTACATTAAGTTCTTTGTATTAAACATCATACAATGATTTCCATGTGCTGCCTTTGGTCCTGAACAGTTCCAACTTCATTCAGCCTGCTGAGCTGCTGGACTTCACTGAGAGACTGAAGACACATTGTCCTCCCCACCTGCTAACTCTGGACCTCAGGAAGAACCCGGCGGATCGAGACCCACACACATGGAACACTGCACTGAAGGGGCTCCGTCCCTTCTGTGTTCTCCTCGTTGAAGGATGGACATCCACCAACACGATGGCAGACCACATCAGCAACATGTGAACACAGCACTACCTGTAGAGTGACAGGTGTCTGTACAGTTTGTACTTTTGTAAAGTTTTGATAATTTCTTTTTGACAGAAGAGCGACTACAATCAAATTGAATCTTTAGTGTTCAATAAAACCCACAAAAAGTCATGAAAACCACATGTGCAGCACAAGTCACTACTCAGTGCTCCATCTGAGCAGATACATTGGTCTGAACAGTCACATTGTTAACCTGCCTATGTCAGGACTGCCACGGTCTGACATTTAAAATGTCACAGCTTGATAGTGTCAGTACAATTATCATTCCAGATCAGCCGTGTGTGTGTGTGTGTGTGTGTGTGTGTGTGTGTGTGTGTGTGTGCGCCATCATTTCAACATCATTTTGGACATCAAATGTGAGGCTGTTTTGTATCCTCAGTTGGGAAATAAAAGAGCCTCATGTGTTCTTTTGACATTTGAATTGTTTATTAAACCAAAGTCTGTTACACTTCAGAGTCTTCCCTTGGACAGAGTGTGAGTGACAGTGGACATTAAGATACAACTGAAAAACCTTAAGGATTGATGTGAAGGTGAAGAGTCCCACACTTTCTCTTCATGGTCTTTTTCTTTACATTAGACGAACAGCATCGACACCGACTACCACTTCATCATTAGTAGGAACCAAGTAGAAAACGCAATCAGAAAAATGGATTAAAAAGAGCTTTATCTTTTTCTTAGTGGATCTTTCAAAGTTAAATACTGTCACACTCATTTTATTTAAATTCACTTTGTTTTCCTCATATATTTTCATATTTTAGTAAATTCAAGTTGAAGAGAGTGAAGACCCTACAGTATGTCTGCATGCTAACTGGTTGATTTGCTGGGTCTATCTACAACCATCTCTGACAGAAAAACAAAGACACCCTCAAAAACACACAGCACAGACACATTCATACACACTGCCATTCAGCGTATCTCCAAGGCTTCCCATCCTTCCTGCTTTGAAGGAAATGAAATTTAAACATCTGGCTATAATCATACCTCAGCAAGAAGTTGAGTGTCACTTGAGAGGCGAGTGTGTTGTGAGTGATTTAAGTGTCGCAGGCGATCATGTTCAGTGTCTGTCAGTGGAAAGCCAGAAGACTCAGCACTGCAGATACACAAGTTTTTCTGATGAAGCAGTGTTTTTCTCACACCACTCTGACTAATGGGAGGAATAGCTGTCAATGCGATGTCACTGCCGAAGAGGAATGACAGTAAGGAGAAGCTGCACTAAATGGGTGAAATCATGGAGACTACAGCGATGGGTTCAAAGGGCTTTCCCTTTCTATTTCTGCTTCTTTTCTCGTAAAATGATTCGCTGACCTGAACAGCCAGTCTGAGTGAGCTGCCGCTGCCGATTCAACATGCTGAAAAAGCCACAGATAAAGGCCGACTAGTGCCAACGGTGCAGGACACACCACAACAACTAAGGCCACAGACTCCAAAGGCCAGCGGTGAGTCAGTGGCCCTCCAGCCAGCATCCATCTCCATTGTGTTATAGATAATATGACATGAGTGAAAAATGAACCAAATCCAAACCTGTGTTTCAAATTCTAATGGTGACATCAGTAAACATTTTAAATCTAGATAACAAAAAAAAATGAACAATTACCACCTGAACTGTGATCTAACAACACTGTAAGTAAGCCACATGATAAGGCCACTGATCATAAAGAGTGTAGAGCCTTTATGGGAGCTTTAAGGAGGTTTACAGTTGTCCAAATGTGCAAATATGATTCGCCATCAGGGGCCCCTCTGACCAAATGCATTTGCATTTGCCTCATTTGCCTCTCCCGACAGTGCCGCTGTGGGGCCCTTGAACCCTCTGAACAAAGTCAACATTTCATTTGCTTTAACCTGGAGACTGCTGGCCAACTTTGTCCTGTAAAAACAGAGGAATCACACTGATCATAACATCAGTCTTTTTTAAAATGTTTTTTTATGGTCACACTTTGTGTAAAGAGACATACCCTGGCCCAGCTCTGGGAGGTATTCCAGAAAGCGGGTTTTGTGAAAAATCTGAGTTTGTTAACCCTGAGATGACAGAAACTCTGAGTTTTCAGTTCCAGAAAGAGAGGTAACTGAAACTCTGGGTCTGTTACTGCAGTAACTTACTCTGTGAACCTAACCTACTCACTGGCAGGTTTACCTGAAGAAACCCTGAGTCTGACGGAGCTGTCTGACAGCGGCTGTCCTTTCCTTCTCAGTCCGATCATGTTGAAGCAGAAATAATTCTCATAGTTTTACACCAGGAGGAGAATTTCGATTCATTTAGATGAGCTCTCACTCCCTGACGAGGACTGAACCGAACAGTAGACCGCTTCTCATCAGTCCGTCATTTATATTCTCCGGCTGCACAGCGAATATCAGGCTACACGTCATCGCTGACGTGTTCTCAGATCTGAACAGTCCTCTTCGTTTTTTTTTGTGTTGTTTTTCCACTTGGCAGGTTAATCAATCACCTTCCAGCAGCCAGAAAAAGAGAAATAACTCACATTTAATTTGGCTTTCTTTATTTCCCACAGATAACTACAAAAGTAACCATCAGTATAGCCTATAGCCTATTTTTTTCCGACAACTTAATTTCAAAGTCTGTGTTTCTAGTTTGCTGCCGCTTTGAATATAAGATGAAATGACTTCTAGTTCAATCTGTAGACAGTAAGTGTGTGTCTGCCTCTAATGTTGGTCCTGGGGGTGAGTGACGCCCTCAGCCTCTGGTCACCCAGCGACCTGACTCAGGACCAGCTCCTCCGCCTCTGTCAGACGTGGTGGAGGTGAGCACCACTTCATATTCATCTACTCAGCAGGATGTTAGGACACAGATGTGTGTTAAACAGCATCTTTTGGTGGTAAAAGCTACTACAAGTTAAAATATCCACTGAATAAACTTTTACTTTGTTTAATATGTGAAATAAAACCAAAGTGAGGAGCCATAGTGAGACTGTTTTGATATTTTATTTTCAGCCGATTTAAATTGAATAAAATAGCCTAAAATACAATAAAATAAAACATTGAACAACATTCAACCACTTCCTGAAAGGCTAATATAAAAGAAAGTGATGTTAAATTCAAAACGAAAAGATGACCGCATCTCAAACTCTGTCAGTGAATTTTATTGCGGCCGCAGCCGTGCAACTTTTTTTTCCCCTAGAAAATGTCTGCTTCCTGTTTTCTCCCCTGTTGCCATGGTGAATCAATGTATCGGAGCTCCATTGATGATGGCTTTTTACTAGTCGTCAGGCACGAGCTCAACTCAGAGTTAACATACTCAGAGTCAACTTACCGAACTCAGATCAACTGTTCTGGAACTGAAAACTCAGAGTTTCACTTCACAGGGTAAGTCAACTCAGAGTTCAGGGTTATCAGAATCAGAATCAGAATCAGAATTCCTTTAATGTCCCGCAGACGGGGAAATTTGTTCGGCTCAGAGCTTGTTGAACCTCCTTTCTGGAATACCCCCCTGGTCACTACCAGGATGTTTTCTTCCATTCAGCAGCCAGTTTGATTCAAAGAAGGGGCTCTCTGTCGGCTGGTCGTACTGTACAGTCCTCAGCTGTCTCAGGCATGGATTAGTGATTGATAGTTATACAGCCATGTATATACATGTCCATTCAAGACTTGTGCAACCCACAATCTGGATGTTGCACAAAGGAAAGTTTTCATCTGCACACTTCACTTCCTGTTGAGGTATGAATCTCACCTACACTTAGAGATATCAGGGCTTAAAAACATTTAAATATGTGTTAGGAGATGGCTTTAAATTGCCACTTTTGGACCTCTATCAATGTGAGCAGGAGTTACACTTCAACAACACTAAAAAAAAAGTTAACCCCCACCCTGTTACATGAACGTCCACAGCAAGGTTCCACTGTTACATATGGTGCTTGTTCCTCTTACGTTTCTCTATATACTTATTTTTACATTGTCTGTACAGTGTCAATGTACATCTTGTCTATGTGGAGTGTGTATGTAAGAGTGCACCCCCCCCCCACACACACACACACACTCATCAGTCTCTTCACAAAGAAAAAGGTTCACGGTGACACTGTTATCTGGACCTTCAGTAAGTGTCTTTCCAGTACTGTCCATGTGTGTGCGTGCGTGCGTGCGTGTGTGTGTGTGTGTGTGTGTGTGTGTCCATGGAGCGTTCACATTCTTTTCAGGTGTGTCACACAAACCCAAATGAATCAAACTGGTACAGCAGGATTGATGATTGACAGGATCGTACTTCAACAGGTATGTGCCCCACCATACTGAAAACTACATCCACACACACACACACACACACACACACGCACCCACACACACACACTGGAGCCTACAATGCAATATCTCAAGAAGGCAATAAGGAAGTATCCTCAAATAAATATCAATAAGTTAAATCATAGAAAAAGAATGGGTTAAAAACAAAGTCTGTTAAATACAGCAAAAGTAATGGCTCAGAGACAGACACCATGTGGATGCAAGACACATTTAAAATTTGTCATCGATGAGAGAGACAGACAGACAGACAGACGAACACGCAGGTAGACACATTTACAAATCATGAGGAGGCAGGAAGCCTGTCGGGCTGGGTGGAGGCTTGGGTGGGTGGAGGGATGAACATGCTGTGCTGTGTTTAAACATGATGGATGATGTGCTAGTATGATCCATTTGACTGTAGCTGTTACGGCTTCAGCTGGGCTTTGGTCAACAGCTCAAGTGATTAAACAGCACCAAATACTGTGTGTGGCAGGTGGACAGACACATGAGCTCATGCTGAAGGAGACATCACTGTGTGAGATCAGTTCCCCCATTAGACCCAAGCAGAAACCAGAAAGGACCACCGGATGACAGCTAAACTGGTCTCCTAGGTCACATGACGGCATACCCAGTGGAAGTTAAGTGATTAAAACATGGACACTGCGGTTCCAGTGCTGCAGACTAAATCAAACAGGGCTGTCTGCTACACTGTCACTTAGCTTATGATGGCTAACATTAGCTAATAATAATGTAAAAGAGAAAGATATTAACTTTAGATACATTTTTCTGTATACATGACATTACTGGGACACTCAGTGAGAGTCATGAGACTCTCCCCTATTTGTGTCACTGTCAAACTGTCTTGAAGCATGTGCCATCACCCCATAAATGTCACTTGTGGCCACAGGGGAAGCTGTTTACTTCAAGAGTTAGCATAGTGGCAACTAAAAGGGCAGAAATATGGTCACACAGGTACACCAACGACAACGCCTGGCCCAACACCAGCCCCAGAGAACATGCTTCCCACTGGTGGAGGTAGCTAGTGTGGTCTCGTCTTCATCTAGAGCTTCATCAAACTGGTGAGCCCACAGACAAAATGAGGGGAAGAATCCCTCTGTACACACAGATAGAGAGCCCCGTTCGTTCCTATGACAGCAGTTCTGTGGTGCAACAAATTGGATCTTCCACAGTGTGGAGCCCAAAGAGCACACACACTAGAGACTTCCACCAGATGAGTCCCCTAACTTCCTGTTACCCCTCCACATACCTGAAGGATGGTAACATGATTTAATTGTGAGGCTGAATGTGTGACAGTGAAAGTCTTTTACAGCCCGTGCACATCATGTGACATTATGACTGTTCGGTTTTGCCACCATGTCAAATTATGTCCTGAAACTCTACTCTTTCTGGGGGCTTGTGGTTAAGCCGTGGTTGATTTGGGGGCTAAACTTTCTCTTGTTGTTCCACGGTATGAAATGCAGCGCTTTGCATTACATTACAATTTTTAAGTGACACATTCCAGAACGCAGACATGTGTGAAATGGATGTTTGGTGGTCTGAAGTGTCTGCGTCAGGTTTGCAAACTTGTGTAGGCCATGTTTTTTTCCCGTAAGGCAGTATATTAATGACAAGAAAAACAGAGGAAAAGCTCCCGTCATTGTGATTTAGAATGTTATTCTAACATGGTTAACCCTCAGCACTAGCCATGTAGTCACAAATGTTGTCACACTGTGTTAACAAGTATGATGTTAATGGTGGATTTTATTCAGATGCACCTGCCAGCTTTTCTAACACTTCTCAAGTTCTTTTCACAACATGGGCGATACCGACTCCAAATTATTCTTAGAGACATACGTAACAAAGCTTGAGCCCTCATGCTAACACTTCACATTCAGTGGTGTTTGCTTGCACGTATGTAGGCCTACATGTATGTACCTGTAGTATGTGTTGTAAGTTAGTATGTATACAACATTTATGACCAGGGTTTTTTGCAGGCCTTGCCAACTGCATACTTTTAATTAATATCACAGAGAAAGTATGAATGGACGATCAAAAACCAGTGAGGACAATGTTCATTATTGTATTACATGTTAGTTCTATTTCCCAGCAATAAATAATAAAGTCTAATGATCCAATAGATGGATTTAACAGTTAAAACCAACACCTAGCTACTGAGGCTAGCTGTGGTGACAGTGTTTGCTGCTGACAGAAACTCTCCTGCAGTCATGCAACAATCCTACTTTAGTTTCTGTGTGTCATGTCTCCAGACAGACAGCTGCAGTCAGACAGAAAAAACACCTCTGGACGGACATTAGAGCTGTCGAGAGAAAATATTTGACTTCTGTAAATCTCATTTAAGACTACCTCCTAAGGCCTTTCTAAAGGGAACTAAATTCTTTGACTTTTCAAGTTCTGCAGATACCCCGAATTAAAAAACTTGGTGACAGCCCACTTTGATGATAAAAAGTGCTCAGACATCATATTTCTACAATGTACTAAGAACTAAGAAGTGGTGGAGCCTTGAAGTTGATTTAGTGTCCAAGTTCTCCTCACTTGACGGCTAACAGGCAACATCTGGCTGAGACAGTGGAGGTTTCTGTCCTGTTGAGACAGCACAAGTTCAGATTATAACTGCAGGTGTGAAGGGCCTCTGTGTTGAGTTGTGGCAGTGTAAAACAATGTGGACACAACTGCTGTCTGAGGCAGGATCAGTGTGACGCAGTGGTGCAGGCAGGCTCTGTATCTTGTGAAGATCTGGTGCTGAGCCCCCCAGCATGTTTGCATCACGTAGTCAGTGTATGTGTGATCGATTGAACACCTGTGTGAGTAATGTATGTCTAAATGATCTCATCATTCCTCTCAGTAAGACGTGTGTGTGTGTGTGTGTGTGTGTGTGTGTGTGTGTGTGTGTGTGTGTGTGTGTGGTGTGTGTGTGTGTGTGTGTGTTAAGCAGGGAAAACAAAGAGAAAAATCAGTTCATATAAAGATTTCAGGTGCCCTCTGAGGTCCTGACACTTAGTGTGCTCCATCGCAACAATGAGATCCCTGCTGATACTTCAGACTGTATGTGTATACTGTGTTAATGTATGTGAAGGCACACACAGTACTGTTATCATATGAAAACCATGGAACTCTAATACTGGCGTTTCTAAAGGACTATGTCTACAGAAATAGAAAAGACAGTGTAGCGTGGACAAAACTGAAGAAAACAAGGCAGTCTGTGTTCATCCTGTCTGAGTTAAAGTAAACATGTTGGAGAGGCGACGTGTTCACACAGCAGCAGCACTGTGTGTGCTGGGGAGTTTGGAGGGGCAGTCATGGAGGGGTTAAAGGGAGCAGAGGGGAGGCTGGGAGTAAAGTATGGAGGTGTGTGTGTGTGTGTGTCTGTGTGTGTGTGTGTGTGTGTGTGTGTGTGTGTGTGTGTGTGTGTGTGTGTGTGTGTGGCGGGGGGGCTATAGGATCCCATCCATGAAGCTGGTGTCCAGCCGCTGGATGAGTACCCGGATGAAGGACATCTCCTTGCGGGTGTTCTCAAAGATCACCCTGGGGTCGTCGGACTGGCAGCGCAGACAGTTGGGAGCCATGACCATGGCCAGGTTGTTCACATCCATCTTGGTGATGGTCACGTTGGCAGGCTGGGCAAATACCTGCACACACAACATGTATATCATGAGTATCACGTGTGAAAGACAAACACCCTACGTGAGCCTACGGTAACGTGTGTAGGGCGTTTGTCTTTCACTCAATGAACCGGTGTTCCGATGTCAGGAGACCAGTCTGCTAATGACACTTGAAATTCATTAGCAACATCAATTTGCTGACTTCCTGTCTGGATACGAGCCAAAGCCCGGTGGCACTCCTGCTCAGTCAGCTTACGTCAGTTCACCATGACTATTTAAATGGCCACAATGGAAATTTGCTCATTATCCAGTGCCCTTATAGCCCCAAACATACATTTTTGCTCAATAACAGCTTTCACTTTGAATTTTGGGTTTAACCCTTGATTTGAGTAAAGCCACGCTACTGAGCTGAGGAGGTTCCACAAACAAACAAAAACATTTTTCATAACTCAGATACACATGACTCTCCATGAAGAAAACCCCTGAAGCAACAAATATATTGAACCCGAATCCCAATATCCCCAACCAATTTAGTAGTGTATGTATTATATACAAGAAATATTTGTATTGGATCCATTTTAAATGTGATGTAGGGACATTTCTTAGACACTAGGGGGTGCACTGCCACCCTTGCCTCCCCTCCCATGTCAACTTTGTTCTCTCCTGCCACCACTGGGACACTGGGTGGAGTTGTTGTCCGTTTGTAGCTTTGAAGCTCTCATTTTACCTGCCGCCCCAGTTTGTCACTGAACATGGATGTATTGTGTACACATAACGTGACAGCATAGCATTCTGAAACTAAAATATTACGCAAAAGACAAAACTTATTATAAATCACATTACAGTTGAAGTTAGGTTACTGTTAGTTCCTCAGCTGTTTCTGTTGTGTGTGTGTGTGTGTGTGTGTGTGTGTGTGTGTGTGTGTGTATGTGTGTGTTACCTGTAGGAAGCGGATGAGGTAGCAGAGCACCAGTTTGTTGATGTGTGGCAGACCAAGCACCACGTTGACAGCTGCCTCTGGGTTGTCATAGTGACTGATACACTCCTCATAAAACTCATGAGGGATCAGTGGCTCCTCCAGCTCTCTGTACCAGAGCTTCAGCAGAGATGCTGCACACACACAGACAGACGGGAGGACACCTCAAAGAAGGCACATTGAACTCCTTCTCTGCTACAACTGCATGTGCATCACTGAGGCCACTGATCTCAGTGTCTGTGTGTGTACCTGGGATGTGTGGGTCTTCCAGTCCTGTGGGGATTTTCCATTGATCCACTTGCAGCTTGAGGGCATTGACTTCATCTATGTCCCCTGGTACCCTGGAGGTCAGAGGTCACAGGCTGGTTATACTCCTGCTCATCTTTCCAGTCTCACTTCTTTATGCTCTACTTTCTACACAGTCACAGCCCAGGCAGGACAACAGTGACTCAGTCTGCCTACAGAGGTCACATGAAGGTTTTGTAAAGTGAGAGTGAGAGACCAGAATACACTCCTCTACCTTTGTATCATTACCTCCCAAGTTTTAACACTTATGTGAATACACATTAAAGACCTGCAATATCTTGATACTCTGCAACCCTCTCTGCCCCCTCGTCTCTCTCACCTGAAGATGCCCTCTGTCTGGTCTCCATTGAGACCCAGAACCTCTTCAGAGAGGCGAGTCTGTACCCAGGGCAGCTGGCTGTCTGGATACCGCTCCTTCTGCAGCACCATTACCTCCTCCAGGGACGAACCAAACATTGAGGGGCTGAAGATGGCGTTCCTGGCGTGGTTGATCTCCTCTGGACAGGGCTTCTGCAGGCCCTGGACACACACACACAGGAGAGTTGATTTTAATAGAGCAGGGCAGATGAAGGGCAGCTGGGGTCCTTGAAGGATGTGGGTCAGAATGAGATGACAGGTAAATATAGAGACGGACACACAGCTTATGAAGGTGCTGCTGGAGGTGAGCAGGTTAACACCAGACAAACACTGTGGACACCGAGGAGCGAAAAATGATCTCTGTCAGTGGCCTGCTGACAGTCTGCCCTGAGCCAAGCTGCTCACAGCCTGCCAACACAGACACAGACACAGACACAGACACACACACAGACACACACACACACACACTAGCTAATATGTGACAAGTAAAGCCAAAACCATGGGCCTTAATGTGCTGCTGCGACAGCCTCCACCCTGCAGATGTTGTGGCCCAGCACAGAGCAGCTCCACATCACTGTGACTTCAGTCTCTGTGCAGTGTCCCCAAGGGGAACTTTGCTACTATTATTTATTATTATAACCATGTTTTTGTGTCTTCATGAATAATTGGGACAATAATATTAGTAGTAGTGTCTTGAAAATTACTTAATCAGAATCAGAATTCCTTTTTTTTCATGTAATTATAAATAGTGTGGCAGTGAATTGGTATTTACAGATAATAAATATGGCTATTAAAAAATTGGCCAGATTAAGTAGAGTTGTATTGCACAGTGCACAATGAGGTCTACTGGGAGCAGTGCTGGTTGTAGTCTGGACCTGTGGTATCTCTCCTTCAAAAAATGACCCTTTGAAAGGCCCAGATCTGAATAATAATTTCATATTCAGATACTCATCAATCTTTCCAAAGATCGCTAAAAGGTTGTAGAGTTAAAGCAAAAATGTTGATGAAAAAATGTATCCCAGCCTGATTCATCTTCCTCTGTGCCATACAGCTCCAGTAGAACTAGCTAACACAGTGGGTCACATGTTACGTTGTTACCACACACACACACACACACACCCACACACGCATTTCCTGCAGCCTCGAGCTGTTTGAGGAAACAGGAAATACTGAAACTATACATTATATTTGTATATAATATTGTATATATTTTAAGTACGTTTTTGGCCTTTATATGGCTTTATTCACAGAACAGCTTAAGAGATGACAGGAAACAGGTTGAGAGAAAGGGGGAGTGACACACAGCAAAGGGCCCCAGGCTGAGACTTGAACCTGGGGCCACTACAGCGAGGACAATGAACATTAAGAACATTTAGCATAAGAGCAGACTGAACAGTAGTGTGGGCTGACACGAGCAGAAACAAGAAGACAGAGCTGCTTACCTTCTTAGCTCCAGTCAGAGCAGCTTTCGTCAGTTTCCTGTAGCAGTATTTAGCGTAGCTGCTGATGGCCACTCCTGCAGCAACAGATCAAACACATTGAATATTTACACAAAAATGACTACAGCTGAGTGCTCCACCTTAGACAAACTGCCAGTGAGTGGATCAGCAGTTCCGATTGTTTTACTAAACCAGCAATTTGATATTTTGCGCTGAAAACTGGAATCAAAAGTAAAAGACTCATGTAAAAATGAAATATGAATGACACTTAATGGTTTTAGATAGATAGATAGATAGATAGATAGATAGATAGATAGATAGATAGATAGATAGATAGATAGATAGATAGAAATACTTTAATGATCCCAGACTGGGAAATTATTTTGTTATAGCAGTAGTGGGTCCACAAATAAAACACTTCGTACATAACATAAATAGAATCCAATATATACATAGTGTGTATATATACAGTGCACAGTGTGCTATGAATAATAATCAATAATAATATATACAACAAAACAGTAGAGAGACCAGAGTTCTCTTTCAGGCAGAGGTGAGAGAGTTATTGTATAAAGTGATGGCTTGTGGCAGGAAAGATTTCCTGTATCTGTTGCTACGACAGCGAAGCTGAAGCAGCCTTCCGGAGAAGGTGCTCCACTGTCTGACCAGTGTGAGTTGGAGAGGGTGGAGAGGATTATCCATGATGGATAACAGTTTTTTCAATGTCCTCCTCTCCACCACAGCCTCCAGAGTGTCCTGTTTGCGGCCAATCACAGAGCCAGCCCTCCTGATCAGTTTGTTGAGTCTGTTGGTGATACTGAACCCCAAAAATTGCTCCTGATGTGTAGTTGGCACCTTCGTGGCAGCCACCACATCAGTAAGGGCCCTGCGATGAGCTGGCGACTCATCCAGGGAGTACCCTGGCCTACGCCCATAGAGTCACTGGATTTGGCCCCAGTAATCCCCTCTCACCCTTGAAAAAGGGGTATAAAAGGGGGGTATAACATCACCCGCGACCCGCAAGGAGAAAGCGGAGGAAAACGGAACGGAAAACGGAACGGAGCTTCCTCAGGAAGTAAAGTCTGCTCATCCCCTTCTTGTACACAGCTTCAGTGTTAGATCTCCAGTCCAGTCTGTGGTTGATGTTAACACCAAGGTACTTATAATCCTCCACCGCCTCCACATCCCTTCCCAGAATGAACGTCGCCCGGATTGGCGTTACCGGGGCCCCACCCTGGAGCCAGGCCTGGGGTTGGGGCTTGCAGGGAGCGCCTGGTGGCCGGGTCTTTGCCCACGGGACCCGGCCGGGCCCAGCCCGAAGGAGCGACGTGGGCCTGCCCTCCGGTGAGCTCACCACTCGCTGGAGGGTTCAGAAGGGGCCGGTGCAGAGGGATTTGGGTGGCAGTCGTGGGCGGGGGCCCCGGCGACCCAATCCCCGGACGGTGACTCTAGCCATGGGGACATGGAATGTCACCTCGCTGGGGGGGAAAGAGCCTGAGCTGGTGCGGGAGGTCGAGCGGTACCGGCTAGAAATAGTCGGGCTCACCTCCACGCACAGTCTGGGCTCTGGAACCCAACTCCTTGAGAGAGGCTGGACTCTCTTCTACTCTGGAGTTGCCCGCGGTGAGAGGCGACGAGCTGGTGTGGGATCCTCCCGGAAGAGCTGGAGGCAGTGTCCGGGGAGAGGGAACTCTGGGTGTCCCTGCTCAGGCAGCTACCCCCGTGACCCGGCCCCGGATAAGCGGACGAAAATGGATGGATGGATGGATGGAATGCACAGGGGTTGGAAAGCCGTCTTCCTCTTCTTCCTGAAATCTATCACCATCTCTCTGGTCTTGCTGATGTTCAGCCGCAGGTGATTCTGTCCAGTCCACTCCACAAAGTTGTCTACCAGAGCCCTGTACTCCTCCTCCTGTCCCTCACTTATACACCCAACAACAGCTGAGTCGTCAGAAAACTTCTGCAGGTGACACGACCCGGTGTTGTACTGAAAGTCAGTGGTGTATAAGGTGAACAGGAAAGGAGACAGTACAGTCCCCTGTGGAGCTCCTGTATCACTAACCACCGCATCAGACAGAACACTGCCCATACGGACAAACTGTGGCCTGCCTGTCAGGAAGTCAGTAATCCAGGAGATCATTGTGTCGTCTACACCCATCACCTGCAGCTTCTCCCCCAGTAGCAGTGGCTGAATGGTGTTAAAAGCACTGGAGAAATCAAAGAATGTGATTCTCACAGTGCCTCCTCCACCATCCAGGTGCGAATGGGCTCGTTGCAGCAGGTAGATGACAGCGTCATCAACTCCCAAGTGGGGCTGGTAAGCAAATTGCAGAGGGTCTAGCAGGGCTCTCACCTGCGGCCTCAGGTTGGCCAAAACCAGTCTCTCCAGCACCTTCATGACGTAAGATGTGAGGGCCACTGGTCGATAGTCATTAAGGTCTGATGGTGTCGACTTCTTTGGAACAGGAACCAGGCAGGAAGTCTTCCAAAGCACCGGTATTCTCTCCTGACCAAGGCTCAGGTTGTAGAGGAGTTGTAGGACAGGAGACAGCTGGCTGGCACATGTCTTCAGGATCCTGGGGCTGATACCGTCAGGGCCTGCAGCCTTCTGCTGTTGGAGTCTCTCCAGCTGTCTCCTAACCTGGCCTGCAGTCACAGTCATGCGGGGGAGGCTGCTGGTGTCTTCAGTGGAGGACGAGGAGGTGGAGGAGGAGGTGAAGGTGGAGGAGGAGGAAGTAGAGGAGGAGGAGGTGGAGGAGGAAGAGGTGGAGGAGGAGGAGGAGGAGAGGTGTTGCACAGGAGAGCTCACAGCAGGGGAGTGAGGGGGGAGGGGAGGAAGCATTCGGGGCAGTGAGGGTGTGTGGGGGTCTGGAGGTGTCAGGGAGACGACAGAAGGCTGTGAGCTGAACCTATTGAAGAATCTGTTCAGCTCGTTTGCCCTCTCCAGGCTGCCCGATGACTGTCTGCCGCTCACCTTACACCCAGTGATCTGCTTCATACCAGTCCACACATCCCTCACATTGTTCTGCTGAAGTTTGGCCTCCAGCTTCCTCCTGTAGGCGTCTTTACAGGTCCTCAGCATATCCCTGAGTTCATGCTGCACTCTCCTCAGTTCTTCCCTGTCTCCAGACCTGAACGCCCTCTTCTTCTTGTTAAGAAGAACTTTCAGGTCATTGGTGATCCACGGCTTATTATTAGGGAAGCAGCGTACAGTCCGGGTTGGCATGGTGGTGTGTTCACAGAACCTGATGTATTCTGTGATGCAGTCGGTCATGCTGTTGAGATCCTCTCCATGTGGCTCAACAAGTGAATCCCAGTCTGTCGACTCAAAGCAGTCCTGTAGTGCGTCAGCAGCCTCCTGAGTCCACCTCCTCACACTCCTAGTGTGGACAGGCTGCCGCTGAACAAGAGGGACATACTTAGGGGTCAGCAGAACCAGGTTGTGGTCAGATCTCCCAAGAGGGGGGAGGGCTGTGGGACTGTATGCATCCTTAGCATTTGCATACAACAGATCCAGTGTGTTACAATCTCTGGTGGGGCAGTCAACATACTGGTGAAATGTTGGGAGGGTTTTGTCCAGTGAGATATGATTAAAATCCCCAGTGATGACAATAAATGTGTTAGGATGCTGCGTCTGTATCTGGGCAACAGCGGAGTGGATGACGTCACAGGCTAGCGCTGCATCAGCTGAAGGAGGAACGTACACACCGATAATGACGGCGGACGTGAATTCCCGGGGCAAATAATAAGGCCTCATCCCCACAGTCAACAGTTCAATGTCCGGGGTACAGAGACGTTCCTTGACATGAACATGTCCGGGATTACACCACCTCTCACTCACATACAGTACAATCCCTCCTCCTTTCTTCTTTCCGCTGCTTATCACATCCCTGTCCGCCCGAACAGTGCTGAAGCCGAGAATCGCCACGCTGTGGTCCAGGATGTTTGAGTGAAGCCATGTCTCCGTGAAACACAACACACTGCACTCACGATATTCCCTTTGAGCCTTTATCAGCGCGGCGAGCTCATCCGTCTTGTTCCCCAGAGACCTCACGTTTCCCATGACGATCGCCGGTACAGCCGGTCTGTGTCTCCTCTTCTTCCCCCTCCATTTCACTCCGGCTCTGCAGCCACGGCGTCTCAGGAGGGTCAGGAGCGCATCATTGAGCGCATTGTTTACACACGCGACCAGCTGATTGCGCTGTGTAAACCTGCACTGCTGTGTGAACCTGCACTGCTGCCCAGAACCAGGCCTGAGGTCCCGAAGGAGCTGCGGAGGAGACGCCAGGGGTGCAGAGCCGGAGTGAAACGGAGGGTGAAGAAGAGGAGACATAGACCGGCTGTACCAGCGATCATCAACAAGACGGACGAGCTCGCCGTGCTGATAAAAACTCAGAGGGAATATCGTGAGTGCAGTGTGTTGTTTTTTATCACGGAGACATGGCTCCACTCACACATCCCGGACCACAGCGTGGCGGTACCCGGCTTCAGCACTGTTCGGGCGGACAGGGACATAATAAGCAGCAGAAAGAAGAAGGGAGGAGGGATTGCACTGTATGTGGCATGTTCACGTGAAGGAACGTCTCTGTAGCCCGGACATTGAACTGCTGACTGTGGGGATGCGACCCTATTATTTGCCCCGGGAATTCACATCGGCCATCATTATCTGTGTGTACGTTCCTTCGTCAGCTGATGTTGCGGTGGCCTGTGACGTCATCCCCTCCGCTGTTGCCCAGATACAGACGCAGCATCCTAACGCATTTATTGTCATCACTGGGGATTTTAATCATGTGTCACTGAACAAAACCCTCCCAACATTTCACCAGTATGTTGACTGCCCCACCAGAGACGATAACACACTGGATCGTTTATATGCAAATGCTAAGGATGGATACAGTCCCACAGCCCCCCCCTTGGAAGATCTGACCACAACCTGGTCCTGCTGACCCCTAAGTATGTCCCTCTTGTTCAGCGGCAGCCTGTCCACACTAGGAGCGTGAGGAGGTGGACTCAGGAGGCTGCTGATGCTTTACAGGACTGCTTTGAGTCGACAGACTGGGATGCACTCGTTGAGCCACATGGAGAGGATCTCGACAGCATGACTGACTGCATCACAGAATACATCAGGTTCTTTGAACACACCATCATGCCAACCCGGACTGTACGATGCTTCCTGAATAATAAGCCATGGATCACCAATGACCTGAAAGCCCTTCTTAACAAGAAGAAGAGGGCGTTCAGGTCTGGGGACAGGGAAGAACTGAGGAGAGTGCAGCATGAACTCAGGGATATGCTGAGGGCCTGTAAAGACACCTACAGGAGGAATATGGAGGCCAAACTCCAGCAGAACAATGTGAGGGATGTGTGGACTGGAATGAAGCAGATCACTGGATGTAAGGTGAGCAGCAGACAGACAGACACCTCCAGACCCCCACACACCCTCACTGCCCCGAATGCTTCCTCCCCTCCCCCGTCACTCCCCTGCTGTGAGCTCTCCTGTGCAGCACCTCTCCTCCTCCTCCTCCTCTTCCTCCTCCACCTCTTCCTCCTCCTCCTCTTCCACCTTTACCTCCTCCTCCAGCTCCTTGTCCTCCACTGAAGACATCAGCAGCCTCCCCCGCATGACTGTGACTACAGGCCAGGTTAGGAGACAGCTGGAGAGACTCCACCAGCGGAAGGCTGCAGGCCCTGACGGTATCAGCCCCAGGATCCTGAAGACATGTGCCAGCCAGCTGTCTCCTGTCCTACAACACCTCTACAACCTGAGCCTGAGTCAGGAGAGAATACCGGTGCTTTGGAAGACGTCCTGCCTGGTTCCTGTTCCAAAGAAGTCCACACCATCAGGCCTCAATGACTATCAACCAGTGGCCCTCACATCTTACGTGATGAAGGTGCTGGAGAGACTGGTCTTGGCCAACCTGAGGCCGCAGGTGAGAGCCCTGCTAGACCCTCTGCAATATGCTTACCAGCCCCACTTGGGAGTTGATGACGATGTCATCTACCTGCTGCAACGAGCACATTCGCACCTGGATGGAGGAGGAGGCACTGTGAGAATCAAATTCTTTGATTTCTCTAGTGCTTTTAACACCATTCAGCCTCTGCTACTGCGGAAGAAGCTGCGGGTGATGGGTGTAGACGACACAATGACCTCCTGGATTACTGACTACCTGACAGGCAGGCCACAGTTTGTCCATATGGGCAGTGTTCTGTCTGATGCAGTGGTCAGTTATACAGGAGCTCCACTGGGGAGTGTATTGTCTCCTTTCCTGTTCACCTTATTCACCACTGACTTTCAGTACAACACCGGGTCGTGTCACCTGCAGAAGTTTTCTGACGACTCGGCTGTTGTTGAGCGTATAAGTGAGGGACAGGAGGAGGAGTACAGGGCACTGGTGGACAACTTTGTGGAGTGGACTGGACAGAATCACCTGCGGCTGAACATCAGCAAGACCAGAGAGATGGTGATAGATTTTAGGAAGAAAAGGAAGACGGCTTTCTAACCACTGCGCATTCTGGGATAGGATGTGGAGGCGGTGGAGGATTATAAGTACCTTGGTGTTACCATCAACCACAGACCGGACTGGAGATCTAACACTGAAGCTGTTTTCAAGAAGGGGATGAGCAGACTTTACTTCCTGAGGAAGCAGAGATCCTTCAACGTGTGCAGCAAGATGTTGGAGATCTTTTATCAGTCTGTGGTGGCCAGTGTACTTTTCTTTGCTGTAGTTTGTTGGGGAAGCAGCATCGGAGCCAGCGACACCAACAGACTCAACAAACTAATCAGGAAGGCTGGCTCTGTGATTGGCTGCAGGACACTCTGGAGGCTGTGGTGGAGAGGAGGACACTGAAAAAACTGTTATCCATCATGGATAATCCTCTCCACCCTCTCCAACTCACACTGGTCAGACAGCGGAGCACCTTCTCCGGAAGGCTGCTTCAGCTTTGCTGTCATAACAACAGATACAGGAAATCTCTTATTGCCTTCTATTTATGTTATGTACAAATTGTTTTATTTGCGGACCCACTACTGCGGTAACAAAATAATTTCCCTGTCTGGGATCATTAAAGTTGTCACACAGTGGTAAGGTTTGTCTCGCCTGGGTTTTTGTCTTGTGAATTTCCTGTTTTATTTTGAAAGTCTAACTCCCCTCTCGTTTCAGGTCACTTGCCCTTCCTCATGTGTCCCTGGTCTGACGTTTCCACCTGTTCCCCTCTCCCTCATGTGTTAAATTGTCTGCGCCTTCCTTTGTCTTGTGCCAGAGTGTTTGTGTTCGTCCTGGATCTCCAGCCCTTGTCTCAAGCCATGACTATGCCAAGATACTGTGTTTGTATTTCTGTTTTCTTGATCCTCTTAAGTGAGTGACTTTTTGTTTGTAATTTTTTCAGTCAAGTGGAGTTTAAGTTTATAGCCTATTTGTTTGCCTCCAGTGGAGTGCCTCTTTTTGTTTCTTAACTTTCATAGATATTGATAGAGTAGTGTTGTTTATAGCCTTTGTCTTCCTCCTCTTTGGAGCGAATTTTTGTTGTAAGTTCTTTATTGCCTGAGTGCCAGAGTAGTTTAGTTTATTGCTATTTTATTTTCCCTCCGCAGTGAGTGATTTTTTGTTATATTTTTTCCTTTTTCTTTGGAGGTCTTTTGCCTCAGTCTGTTTTGTGTTTTGTTTCATGTTCCTTGCTTAGCAGTTAGAGATTGTGGTTTATAGCCTATTTCTTTAAGTCACGTTGCTTAAAAGAGTTCAAGTGAAGGAAATATATTTCGCAATAAAACTTGATTGAATTGCTTTAATTCTGCGTCTGAGTCCTATCCTCAGCCCAGGCCTGACAGAACACTCTGGCCAAGAATGGACTCAGCAGAAAAGGGAGCAATTGTCAGAGATTCTGCGTGCTCAGGAGGCTCGTCTTGCCCATCAGGAGCAATTCCAGACAGCGATGGCGTCTCACTTGGGTCAGCTTACTTCGCAGCTAAAGGGCATGATGGATCAGCTTCCCCGACCGACTGCTACAGCCCCACCACAAGCAGCAGCAGCGACAGCAGCAGCCACACCGAGTCCGGTAACACCTATTGTCGGACCTGGCAGTAAGTTGGCTCCACCCACACAATTCATGGGGGAGCAGGGATTGTGAAAGACATTTATTATTGACTGTTCAATCCATTTTGAACTGACTCCCCATGCTTTTCCCACTGATCGCTCCAAGATCGCCTTCATGATTTCCCACCTGTCTGGTAGAGCGAAAGCCTGGGCGTCAGCAGAATGGGCTCGCAATTCCTCACTCTGTCGTTCCTTCACCGATTTCCAGGCGGCTCACAAAAGGATTTTTGATCCAGTAACAACCGACCGAGAAAAAGCACAAGAACTGAGTGGACTGAGACAAGGCAGCGCTTCAGTTTGTGATTACGCCATTCGCTTCCGCACACTGGCGGCGGAGAGCGGGTGGAACGACACAGCCCTTTACGACGTGTTTCTGAAGGGGCTGGCGTCCTCCATTCAAGATCTCCTGGTTCCCCTGGACCTACCTGCAGACCTGGACTCCCTCGTCGCACTGGCCATCCGAACGGACAACAGGATCGGACAACTCCAACGACAACGAAGCAGAGGGCCAGCAGTAGTGGAGGAGCCTTCGCTTCCACACTCAACGAGCTGGCCGGCTTCTCACCAATCGTTGCTAGAGCAGCATCGTCTTGTCTCCACGGAGGGAGAAGGCGAACTCATGCAGCTGGGTCGAGCCCGGCTGACGCAGGAGGAGCGACGGAGACGACAGCTAGAAGGCAGGTGCTTTTACTGTGGTGAATCTGGTCATCTCGTCATTGCCTGTCCAGTCAAAAGGTCCATAACCATGAATCAAGCTACAATTTCTGCTCCTACTGCACGTTATCTCACCAAAGTCAAGGTAATGCACAACTCTCCTACAGAACTTGAAGCACTCATAGACTCTGGAGCTGATGAGAATTTATTGGACTGGGGTTTGGCTGAGAAGCTGGGTCTCAAATCTGAACTTGTTAACAGAACCATAAAAGCCAGATCGCTTAATGGTAAAGACCTGTTCACCATCACCCACATCACTGAACCTTTTCAAATGCACATAAATAACCATAAAGATTTTATTCGCTTCTATCTATACAAGTCATCATCTCACGCTCTCATTTTGGGACAACCGTGGCTGTTTCGCCATGAACCCCATGTGAATTGGAGAACGGGAGAAATCACAGAATGGGGAAAAGACTGTGCCAACAAATGCCTTGATAACCCAGACAAAGTAATGGTAGCTGAAATTAACCTGTTCTTTGCAATTCCGCCACAGACTCCGAATACCCGGACCTGAGCTCAGTGCCCTCCTGTTACCATTCACTTTGACAGTGTTAATTTCGTTGACGAAGACTATGACGAAAAATATTCGTCAACGAACCTTTTTCACGGACGAAAACTAAATGAAAACTAAATAAAAAGTCAGATTTGATGACGAAGACTGTGACGAAATATAACTGACACTTTCGTCAACGAATAAATACGAGACGAAAATGTTAGGGTGGGACGAATGGAGAAGAGATCCAATCAGAGCGAATCTTTAGGGTAGGTTGACCGATGCAGATTACAGCAGAGCCACTTTAAAAAGCCGCGGCAAGCTAAACAGAGGCAGCAGCATTTACACAGAAGGAGAACAAAGACGAGCTTGCAGAACTTCGCACAGTTTCGCACGTTTTCATAAGAGTTAGGTTGTTTACATGATATTTAGTTGAACAGCTTTGGCGGATTTCAGCTGACTTCGCTCGTTAGCAAGACGCTAGCATTAACGGTTTGCAGTGCACCCGGTCCGAGGGCAACGGCATGCCTCATGAACAACAGAAATGTCAGAGCGAGGTCCAGGATGAAAACGAAGAACTGATATCTGGGCACACCTCACATATAACAACCAGACCGTCTGCAAACTGTGTGGAGCAAAAACACTACCAAATTGAAGCGACATTTACACAGAGAGAGAGAGAGAGAGAGAGACATGACATTTTCAGTTGACACAAACTGATTGGTTCATTGTTATTAATTACTTATTGATTGAGATTAATTGATTGTAACTATGATTGAGTCAATCATAGTTTTGATCATAGATTGAGTCAATCATAGTTACAGTATTACCAACAGTATAGATTATAAATAATTTGTTGTAAATATAGTTTTCCTTTATTGTTATTATTTTTTATTTCCAAACCCTTGCTTTGGCAATATGTACAGTGTTGCCTCATGCCAGTAAAGCCATTTGAATTTAAATGAATTGAGAGAGAGAGAGATTTACCACTCACTAAGACTAGACTAAGACTAAAAGACTTAAGACTAGACTAAGACTAAAACTCTTAAGATATTTAGTCGACTAAAACTAGACTAAGACTAAAAGATTTCAGATGACTAAAATATGACTAAAACTAAATGGTGTGTTATTCAAAAGACTAAGACTAAGACTAAATCAGAATTTGCTGTCAAACTTAACACTGCACTTCGAGAAGTTTTTAGCAAGATCAAAGCCATGTCCCTTCCTCCACACCTACCATATGACTGCGCCATCGACCTGATTCCTGGATCCACCATCCCAAAGGGCCGGTTGTATTCTGTTTCAGGCCCAGAGAGGGAGGCTATGAAAGAGTACATCGGGACGTCACTGAAAGCAGGCTTGATCCGTCCGTCTTCATCACCAGCAGGTGCTGGCTTCTTCTTCGTGGGCAAGAAGGATGGATCCCTGAGACCATGCATAGACTACAGTCCTCTTAATGACATTACGGCAAAGAATTGTTATCCCCTTCCTCTTATGTCCTCCGTATTTGACCAACTCCAACAAGCTAAGGTGTTCACTAAACTGGACCTGCGGAATGCCTATCATCTGATACGCATCAGAGAAGGGGATGAGTGGAAAACCGGATTTAACACTCCCAGTGGTCATTATGAGTACCTAGTCATGCCATTTGGACTCACCAACGCTCCTGCCGTATTCCAAGTCATGATAAATGATGTGTTAAGATATTTCCTTGACCACTTTGTGTATGTATATTTAGACGACATTCTCATCTACTCACCTGACATTGACACACACCGAGATCATGTTTACAAAGTGCTCCAGAGATTGTTGGAAAATGACCTGTATGTCAAAGCTGAAAAGAGTGCATTTCATGCCGACACTGTCTCCTTCCTGGGCTTCATTGTAGCTCCTGGAAGAGTTCAGATGGATCCGGCTAAAGTTAGCACTGTGGCTGATTGGCCCACACCTGATAGCTGCAAGAAGGTTCAGCAGTTCATAGGATTTGCTAACTTTTACAGGCGGTTTATCAGAAACTTCAGCACAATAGCTTCTCCTCTCCATGCTCTTGCTTCCTCTCGTGTGCAGTTTCACTGGTCTCCTGAGGCGGAGAGGGCTTTCCAGACCCTCAAACATCTATTCACCTCAGCTCCCATACTCACCTTGCCAGACCCACAGCGTCAGTTTGTGGTCGAGGTGGATGCATCCAACATAGCGTTGGGGCAGTTCTCTCTCAGCACTCAGAACACGACAACAAGATGCATCCCTGTGCCTTTTTGTCAAGACGACTGTCCAAGGCTGAGCGGAACTACGACGTTGGAAACCGAGAACTTTTGGCAGTCAAGATCGCGCTTGATGAGTGGAGGCACTGGCTAGAGGGGGCCAACCAACCGTTCATTGTCTGGACGGACCACAAAAATCTAGAGTATATTCGTAAAGCCAAAAGATTGAATTCTCGCCAGGCCAGGTGGGCGCTCCTCTTTAACAGATTCTCTTTTTCTCTCTCTTACAGGCCGGGGTCCCGGAAAGTCAAGCCTGACGCCTTGTCCCGACTATTTGACCCCGAGCCTGTTGCCAAAGAACCGAACCAATCCTTGCACTGAACTGGAGCAGTGACTTTGCAGATAGAAAATGAGGTTAAGCAGGCTAATGGGGGAACTCCATCACCTAGTGGGTGTCCTGATAATCGGTTGTTTGTCCCAGTTGAATTACGCCCACAGGTGATCCATTGGGCTCACACCTCGCCGCTTTCATGTCATCTGGGAGTTAAGAGAACTATGTTCATCATTTCTCGACGGTTTTGGTCGTGGTCCGACATCTCCTTACACTTCGTCATGGGGCTCCCGGTTTCTCAAGGTAACACTACTGTACTCACAGTGGTGGACAGGTTCTCCAAAATGGTCAGATTCATTGCTTCAACCCTAACCCGCCAAAGAGATGGCGGCGGCCATGATGACCAATGTGTTCAGGGTTCATGGGTTCCCGAGAGATATCGTCTCTGACCGGGGGCCCCAGTTCGTGTCCCGGTTCTGGAGGGAGTTTTGCCGACTCATCGGGGCGAAGGCCAGCCTGACCTCGGGGTATCACCCGGAAGCCAACGGCCAGACCGAACGCCTCAACCAGCAACTGGAAACCGGCCTCCGGTGCCTTGTCTCCCAGAATCCCTCTACATGGAGTAAACACCTGGCCTGGGTCGAGTATGCTCACAATTCTTTACCTACATCTGCCACAGGTTTCACTCCTTTTAAATGTGCTTATGGTTATGAGCCTCCCATTTTTGCGGACAATGAACCAGAGGTGTCAGTCCCCTCTGCCCATGCCTTGATTCGCCACTGTCGACGCATCTGGATAGCTGCTCGTCAGGTGCTAATCCGACAAGGAGACTGAGTCAAGAAAGCTGCGGACCGCAAGAGACAACCTGCACCAGCCTGTCAGCCAGGTCAGAGTCTGGCTCTCTGCCAAAGACCTACGCCTCAACGTTCCCTCCAAAAAACTGGTGCCAAGGTTCGTGGGGCCCTTTCCCATTGACAGAATCATTGGCCCTGCAGCAGTATGACTTCGTCTGCCCCGGTCCCTCCGTGTACACCTGACCTTTCATGTAAGTCAGGTGAAGCCAGTCAAAGAGAGTCCTATGGTTCCAGCCACCGCACCTCCCCCACCGCCTGAAGTGATTGATGGTGGCCCAGTTTATAAGGTCAAACAACTGCTGGCGGTACGCAACCGGGGCCGGGGCAGACAATATCTGGTTGACTGGGAGGGTTATGGACCTGAGGAGAGACAATGGGTTCCTTCTCGTCACATTTTGGATCCTGACCTGATAAGGGACCATCCTGGTCAACCTGGACCGCCTGGAGTCAGTCCTAGAAGGGGGGGTTCTGTCACACAATGGTGAGGTTTGTCTTGTGAATTTCCTGTTTTATTTTGAAAGTCTAACTCCCATCTCGTTTCAGGTCACTTGCCCTTCCTCATGTGTCCCTGGTCTGACGTCATCCCTGATCCCTGATTGTTTCCACCTGCTCCCCTCTCCCTCATGTGTTAAATAGTCTGCGTCTTCCTTTGTCTTGTGCCAGAGTGTTTGTGTTCATCCTGCATCTCCAGCCCTTGTCTCAAGCCACGACTACGCCAAGATACTGGCTTTGTATTTCTGTTTTCTTGATCCTCTTAAGTGAGTGACTTTTTGTTTGTAATTTTTTCAGTCAAGTGGAGTTTAAGTTTATAGCCTATTTGTTTGCCTCCAGTGGAGTGCCTCTTTTTGTTTCTTAACTTTCATAGATATTGATAGAGTAGTTTTGTTTATAGCCTTTGTCTTCCTCCTCTTTGGAGCGAATTTTTGTTGCAAGTTCTTTATTGCCTGAGTGCCAGAGTAGTTTAGTTTACTGCTATTTTAATTTTCCCTCCGCAGTGAGTGATTTTTTGTTATATTTTTTCCTTTTTCTTTGGAGGTCTTTTGCAGTGTTGTGGGTAACGCGTTACAAAGTAACGCGTTAGAGTACTCTAATTACTTTTTTCGTGTAACGTAATGCGTTAGTTTCGTGCGTCAAGCAATCAGTAACTTCGTTATTTTTTTCAAAAAGTAATCCGTTATTTTAAGAATTTCTCCAGATAAGGAAAGGAAAATCCAGACTGCAGCCTGCTTTTTGTCAGACAGTACTGTGCCACCTGCGGTGTGTGTGTGTGTGTGTGTGTGTGTGTGTGTGTGTGTGTGTGTGTGTGTGTGTGTGTGTGTGTGTGTGTGTGTGTGTGTGTGTGTGTGTGTGTGTGTGTGTGTGTGTGTGTGTGTGTGCCCCCGCAAGATGGCAGAGAGCACAGCTTTTGCATCGTGGAAGTACGCACATTATTTTCAATTCACCAGCGAAAAGGACAAGAACAACATAAAGGTAAAATGCACACTCTGTTGGTGAAAAGCTTCTGTCGACCGCAAAAAAAAAAAAATGGATAAAACGCTATGTGGCATATTGCTGACTGTCTTTCCTGTTATTGTTATCCTGCCGAGTTAATTTGGTTGGATGACTGACGTTATTCATCATTGTCACGACCTCTCGGTGCATTTAAAGGAGGCTGTGTGTGTGTCAGTTAAGTTGCAGCATGTGTGAGGCGCTGCAAACGGCTTTTAATTTTTGGTAACGCATGAGTACTCTAACGTGTTACTTTTATTCATAGGTAACGCTGTAACGTAACTGATTACTTTTAATTGATGGTAACGTTGTAACCTAATTAACTACTTTCCAAAGTAACTATACCCAACACTGGTCTTTTGCCTCAGTCTGTTTTGTGTTTTGTTTCATGTTCCTTGCTTAGCAGTTAGAGATTGTGGTTTATAGCCTATTTCTTTAAGTCACATTGCTTAAAAGAGTTCAAGTGAAGGAAATATATTTGGCAATAAAACTTGATTGAATTGCTTTAATTCTGCGTCTGAGTCCTATCTTCAGCCCAGGCCTGACAAAAATCTATCTATCGTAAGAGAAAAAAAGAAAAGAGGAAAACATTTTGTTTACACAGTCCACAATTTGTCCAATGCACAGAAATGATAGGAATACAACAAAATGCATAATACAATCAAATTTAGATAACAGCCTCTATATTTTAGAGGAATTTTAAAGACTGGATTGTTTAATTCATGGTTCAAAGTACTATTGGTCAATTGATCCTAATTAAGACTATAAAACCCTGGGTTGATGGCGTGCGTTCAACACCTGAATCATGGCTTACCTACTGCTACTAGGTGCTTTGGCAAACCAGGCCTTACTCAGAGATTGCACGGATCTGTTTGATGAGTGTCACAAACACGACCATGACAAAGCAAGGAGATGCACACAGGAGACAATTAACTAATTATTTACTGAAGGAAAAGTAACTTTCAAAAGTAACCTAAACTAATCATGGCGTGTGTAGTCAGTGGTGTAGGTGAATGCATGAGTGGAGAAGTGTGTGTGTGTGTGTGTGTGTGTGTGTAATGTTATAAGAAGGATGTACAGAAACCCGAATGCCGAACAAAGTATCTCTGGGAGGAGAGCAAGCCAGCTATTGAGCTCCAGGAGAGAGTTACAAGCACCGAGACTCACAGCCCAGATGGTGCCAATGCTGCTGACGACCCTGCTGATGTCAGAAGAGGGAGAGAGAACAGGGAGGGTCGTCACACCCCCCACCCCCTCTATAAGAAGCACAGGATCTCTGTCACAACATAATACATAAAACCAACCAAAGTAAGAACTACACAATCAAATACTACAGTAACTGCAGTATACTTACAATCTGCCAGTTCCAACATCCATCCCCCAAAACAGCAACATCCCAACCTCTAAGGGCCAATTTCAATTAATACAGAGGGTAAGGGAGAACAGGAGGTGAACAGGTTCCTACTCCATCACTGGAGCCCGAGACAGTGCATCTGCATCACATTATCACGGCCTTTAATGTGTCAGATGTCCAGATTACAAGACTGCAGGAACAACGACCACCTAATCAGCCTCTGATTGGGGCACCGCAAAGAATGTAAAAAGGTTAGTGGATTGTGGTCTGTGTAGACCACAACAGGTGCCACACCAATCGGTGCAGGACAGCACGTCACTAAATAAACCAGGGTCAAATACCAGAGCTTTTGCTTCTGGCAAATGGCCAACCAACCCTTTAAGGCTCTTCGAGGTCTGTAGATTTTTTAACCGGCCCGACAACGCCCCCTCATCAGGCCCAAGAACATCATCCAGACGCTGACCTGAAACCACTCCCACCGCACCAACTACTAAAGCAGGACTCACTGCTACTGACCCCTGCTGGCCAGCACCAGATGCACTGGAAGAGTGAGCATTATAGCTCCAGAGCGCCTTGACTCTGAGCATGATAAGCTGAAGACTGGTTATGTCTAATTCGCAGGAGTTTTAACACTTGGCCCAACAGGCGCGAGGAAAAATTAGATCCCCGGTCACTTTGGATCACCCTAAGGATGCCAAAAACAGAAACAAACTGTGTCAGGGCCCTAACCACAGCTCTTGCTGTAATGTTGCGCAAAGGATAAGCTGCTGGGTACCTGGTGCTATGACACATAACCGACAGCAAATACTTACATCCAGACCTGGCCTTGGGCAGCGGCCCCACACAATCAATGAGCAAGTACTCAAATGGCTGACTGAGAGCTGGAATTAGCTGCAGTGGAGCTGGTTTAATGACCTGATTTGGCTTCCGAGTTAGCTGACAAGTACTACAGTTTTTAATGTGAGGAGAAACATCCTTTTTAAGTCGTGGCCAGAAGAAATGACGCAAAATCCTGTCATAGGTTTTATGGACGCCCAGATGCCCTGACCCATCATGGTCCAACTTTAACACCAAACCTGAATGGAACAACCACTTGAAAGATGGGATCCCCAACAAAATCCTCCCCATGGGGCACCCACTTTCTCACTAAGATACCATCCTGGAGAAAGTTACTGCTGGCAACACTTTTCAGGTCATGGGGTGTCAGCTCATCCAAAGATTGGTCAGCTCTCTGTTCACCCTGCAGTTCACTGTGGGATACAGACAAAGGAAAATCAGGCAAAAATGGCAAGACAGTGTCAATCTCCCCATCTGTCCCCTTGGACTCAGCACCACTCATTGCCACGTAACTACACATGCAGAAAAAACTTGAGGAAAGCGCACTGCACTTTCATCAGGATGTTCTGGCCCTGAAGGAGAGAGGGAGACTAGACTACTGGAAGGCGCCCTGCACTTTCAGGCGGGTTTTCCCCCGAAGGAGAGAGAGAGACTGCTGGAGGTGGTAAACACTTAGCCCAAACACGACTGCCTGCCAGATCGTTGCCCAGAATTATATCAACCCTCTCTATTGGCAACGCTGGACTAACACCCATCGGAACCTCATGCTGCACCAATTCACAGTCCAAGTTCATCTTATGCACTGGGACAGGCCCTACATCCAAGCCCATTCGCATAAGGATCTTGTCCCCTGTATCAGTCTTCTCAGAGAAACACAAAACGGATTCCAAAACATATTAATCAAAAGCACCTGTATCCCTCAAAATCTTAACAGGCACTTGAGTGTCACTACCAACCAGTGATACAAACCCATCTGAGATAAAAGTTAGATAGGACTCATCAATCACCAGTCATGCCAGATTCCCCCCATTCATGTTGCCAGGCCTCCACATCCACAGGGCCTGAAACACTTGCAGCCAGGGCAGCTGGTTTTACACGCCCACCTCCAGCATGCTGCTTCTTAGCTTTTAGCATTGGGCAGTCCGACTTCTAATGGCCTGCCTCACGGCAATAGTTACACACATCCTCTCCCTTCTGAGGTGCTGCCTGGAACCCCTTACCTGAAGCAACGCCAAAACGAACAGGCGATCTACCACCCTCCTTTCGCCCAACAGGCTCCCTTACAGGCTCACCAGGCCTGCCCTAATGAACAAGCACATACTCATCAGCCAGCCGTGCAGCCTCAGCAGCAGCTGTAACCTTACGCTCATTAAGATATGTGGCAACACGACTGGGCAGAGTGTCTTTAAATTGCTCCAGGAAGACCAAATTGCACAATCCCTCAAAGTTATCAACACTTGAGGCTACACACCAACGATTGAAATGATTAGTCAGCTCCCTTACAAACTCCATATGTGACTGATTAGCCCTCTTTTCCCAAGTCCTAAAACGCTGGCGATACGCCTCTGGGACCAACTCATACGCCTTCAGTACAGCAGCCTTGACTGATTCATACGTGAGGTCACAGCCCAAAGAAGCATACGCCTCCTGAGTTTTCCCTGTCAACACGTACTGCAGCAGCAATGTTTGGTCAGAATCTGACAAGCCTCTTGCCTCTGCCAGCCGCTCAAACAAAGAAAAAAAAACACATCCGGATCTCTTTCATTGAATTTAGGCAGGAGACGTAGACTACTCACCACGTCAGGGGACTTTGATGGTGAAGATGAACCATCCCCCCTTGCCAAACCTCTCCAGACAGCTTATCCTCTTTGACTAACCCCAGCCTAGTAGCCTGCAAGTCTATCTTTGCCTGCTCTGTTCTCACGGCGCAAGCATTCAATTGCAACTTGCTTCTCAAACTCCATCTTTTGTTTGTCCTTCTCATGAGCTAGCTGTAACTGCAATTATTTTTGCTGCTCAAAAGCTAAATTACCTGATGGAACCCTAAAGGACTGTGCTGCCTGTGGCTCACCAGACTCTCCCTGTTTAACCACAAGCACCCCTTTACCAATCAACTGCATCTTTACCAGAGCCTTCACCTTACCTTTATGTTTATCATTAAGGCCACTCAAATCAATGTCATACTTCTCAGCAACCTTCAACAGCTGGTCTTTAGTTCAACCGTCCAAAAACTCCTCACATGGCGAAGCAACAAAATCCTCTATACCTGCCATAGTAAGTTACAAATACACCAGGCCCAGAAGACCAAACAATGCAACTGGCAGTAGAAAACAGAACCATCAAACAGTGTTACCAAGGTCATCCAATGTAACAAAAAGACATTACAAATGTTCCTGACACTAATGTGAAGTCCCCCTCTAAGACTTATTACACTAGAAGACCATGCAATCACAGCTGACAGTCCACACCTGCCCACTCAGGCCAACACATAAGGCTGCAGGACAAAAAGACTCCCCAAACTGAAACATCAAACCAAAACAAACAACCAAATCAGCTATCTCAAAAATGCATCTCTCAAAACGCAAAAACAAAAACCAAACAAAACCCCACCTTAGAGGGCCACCACACACCGGCCTCCAACAAAGCAAAGTAGAACAGGACGAGACCCCACTTGTCAAAAACCTGGCCGCACGGCCATGACAAAGCAAGGAGATGCACACAGGAGAAAATTAACCAATTATTTATTGAAGGAACAGTAACTTTAAAAAGTAACCTAAACTAATCATGGCTTGTGTAGTCAGTGGAATCAGTGGTGTAGGTGAATGCATGAGTGGAGTGTGTGTGTAATGTTGTAAGAAGGATGTACAGAAACCCAAATGCCGAACAAAGTGTCTCTGGGAGGAGAGCAAGCCAGCTATTAAGCTCCAGGAGAGAGTTACAAGCACCCAGACTCACAGCCCAGGTGGTAGAGTTCTCAACGGGCCTTAAAATTACAACCCGACCCGGCCCGGGGGTTTTTAAGCCCGAACCCGACGCAGCCGTAGGGTTGCCAACCGTCCCTTGAAAAACGGAATCGTCCCGTATTTAGAAACAAAGTTACGCGTCCCGTATTGAGCTTTAAAGGGACGCACTTTGTCCCGTATTTCCATGAGAATCAAAATGGTCTTTAATATATCAATGGAATCAATGAATGACAGGGCGTTTTATATGAAAATATACGGTAATCTCTGTGACCAATGAGCTGACAGCACACTCACACACGAGAATAACAATGCAGAATCCGGCTCTTCTCATTGGTCAAGGTACTGTTGCTTGCAAGAACATACCGGAAGACAAGAGAGTGGGGCAACTGGCAAAACAATCCAGCATGACTCACAACGACACAGGTTCAAAGGAACACTGCAGACGGGACGCCTTCCACCATGGCCGCGGGAAGTGGGGGTGCTGGGGGTGCTGCAGCACCCCCTAGTGGCAAGAGGGAGATTTTTAAAAAATATATTAAAAATATTTTGCACAATTTATAAATTCCTTTTGAATATTTTGGGAAATGATTTTGACACACGTAGGCTATTACATGTATTTTGGATTTTAATTTAATCATTTTTAGGCCTAATCAACACAGGTTCACGGAAGTTAAGTTGTCAACGTCAGGCAGACTAGTGGTCGGCCGCCGAGTAAAGAGGTTTCCCGCTCGCTCCATGCAGCATACATCCATGGCTGCAGCAGACTAGTAAATTTACATAGTCTACTGACAGAAACGAGGAGAAAACAAGGCACAGAAGCTCATTTAGGATGTTGTTGGAAAACCACCACCAGTGAAGAAGAACACTAGTACCGCGACCACGACAACGGAGAGCAGCCGGAGTGAGGAGACTGTCCGCCCACCTCAGCCTGCAGGTGCACCGGCAGGCCCAGCCCCAGCACACGCAACCCAACCTAGCGTGATTGGACATAAGTTGACACAGACCGCCTTGAACTCCAGCTCTAAATACTTGGGCTCAGCATCGCCAAGCATCTTGCCGATGTCACAAAAGACAGAGGGTCTAAGTGTGTCACAGTCCAAGATGTAGCATCATGTTGGACAAAGTTCCACCCACAAACAAGAGCCGTGTTTTCAGAGACAGAAAAACTGATCGAGTTATGTCTGTGCCTATCCATGTCCGTGGTCTCATCCGAGCGCACCTTCTCCGCCTTGTGTCTTTTGAAGACATGGGTACGCAGCACCACGACCCAGAAAAGACTCACACACCTTTCGCTGATGCATGCGCACACAGACATTCTGAACTCCCTGGACATTCGTCCCCTCATGAGAGACTTTATCTCCACGATCCCAGAGCGCACCTCGACATTTTGACACCTGTAACCAGGGCACCCTGTCTGCAGCTCAAAGTAAGAGCCTGGTGCCGCCGCGCACCTTCATATATTCATGCAGTTTAACGTCACACTAGAGTATTTTTG
>OZ023163.1:34840140-34865140 GCA_963678695.2 Diplodus puntazzo
CATCTTCAAAAGTCTTTTGGTGTGGCAGCTAAAGCGCAGAATAACGACTGAAAATTCACAGTGTTTTTGATCAAAAAAGCCACAAAATCTGCGCTGAGATGATAGGACACTTATAATGTTTTAAACTCAAGTAGAGAACAATGTCAAACATGCTGAACAGCTGAGGTCAGCATGAGGAGAAGACAAGGCTGAACGGCTGAGAAGGCCAAAACTGTCCACAACCTGTGTCACGGTTACCTGGACATACCGCCTGTGTTAAGGAGACATACTGAAACTCTATTATGTAACATTAACAGACAGGACTAGGTCATTTAACAAACTGGAAGAATAAGAAATGACTGAAAAAATCAAACTGAAGAAAGGCTCTAGAACCCTCACCTTTGGTGTCATTCAGAGGGTCCATGTGTCTGTAGATGTAGCCCTCCAGGTAGGTGTGGAAGCGAGGTGTGGGGGGGAAGAAGGCCAGACAGATGGCCATCAGCTCCCAGCCTCGCTCTAGGCTGTCATAGCGGAAGTTCTCTGTGGTCTGACGACACAGCTGGATGTAGAGCTCATCACGCAGACCCTGATTACTCCACCCGCGCACCACCACCTGACAGATACAGTCACAGAGGAACAGGTGAGTGGGGACTGTTCTTCTCCACTTCATGACTGTGTCTTTATGGATGAAAAGTCCTCCCTGTAGTTTTTGATTAGATGTGATCAGTTTGTAGAAATATATGATGTCATACAGGGAGCTGATTCTAATATTCAGTGTATCATTGTGGAAAGACTCAATATTATCAGTGATCAGCTTCACCTACAGAAACCACAGGAGGTGTTATACACTCATGACCTGGACCCAATTGATTCACAGTGATTGTGTGTTGGCCTGTGGCCTACTGTGGCTAACAGAGAACTGTTGGCCATTTAAACACCAAGCACCAGTGTATGAACTGCTCTGACATCTGATCTGAGTGAATCTTCATTCAGATTTGGAGGAATGCTATAAACCTTTGAGAATACAATATGAGAATCTCTGGCCAAATCAACTTTTGTTGTTGGAGGTCTTATCAGATAAAAAGTTAGCATTAATTTAAGTTCACTGCTGAGGCTCACGGCCTCACATGACAGCACGTGGGTCCATCCTTAATCAGGTGGAGCAATGTTTTATGGACTATGAAACTTCACCTGACTTTCCATCAGCATGGGAATAAGGAGATAATGATTGAATTAACTTTTTGAGTGAACTGTTCCGTTAATCTGTAGACATGATTCAACATATTCATCCTCTGTTTGGAAACAAAATGTCTGGGTGTTTTTCTTGCTGGGGTCTCAGCTGTGCCTGCCTGCTGCTCTGTGCTGATGTTTTTTTGACAGTATTGTAGAGAAAGCAGACAGAAGCCTGAAAATGCCCTGGGCCTCATCTGTTACTGTAGCACAAATCATGACATGAAAAAGTGTGTATGAAAGCTCACATGAAGATGTTTTAGTTTGCAAAAACAAACGCGGTGGAAGAAACTGTGAGCCAGCACACAAACATGGTGGAGATGGTGAACTGGTGATGCAGACGGTGAAGTATCAAACTTTAATTATATATCCTGTGACTCAGAAACACACAGGCCAGCAGTGTGTCTGTGTGAGCAGGCCATACATTTATAGCTTGATCTTTAAAAAGTGTGCACGCACACTGTTTCATAAATGTGATCATCCCTGTCTTTTGTGCAAAGCTAAACGTTTGGCATAGTTTCTAAATTAGGCATTAAAAGCTTCTCCTCAATGTCACACTGTGAATGAGGACACACAGCGTGAGGCCTCCTGCACAGCTGGGGGGGCGAGGGATGCACAGCCCTTCTGTACAGGTTCCACACTGGTTATTTTCCAGTAAAGGTGTTGCTACTGTCTATACTTGGAGTCCTGATGTAACTGTTCCTCATTATTCAATGAAGGAGTTATTGCGCTTGAGTGAATAAGTTTGAGGAGGGGAGAGCTCCAGGACAGACCTCCAGAGCCACAGAGATGGGGTCAGCCTTGGTGCGACGGTCACCCATGTAGGTCTGGATGAGCTTAAAGATGTCCACTGCTTCCCTCTTCACAGTGCGGTCAGAGGTCACAATCATGGGCTTCTTGATGGGCTCACTGCTCCAGGCCAGCATGTTAGCAATGGACACCTTTCTCCTGAACAGACCCTGAGGACACGAGCAAGACAGAGATGGTGAGAGGAGTGACACCTGGTCATTTTCTCGTGAAATTTACTATATTAAAGAAGTGCACAGTTTAATCTGACAGAACATCAAATGAACCAAACTATCATTACATGTATGACAGACAGGTGACACCTGATCTATTTAGAAACAATTGACAGAGGAAGTGAATTTGATTGGATACTATTCAGTTCAACTGCAGTGTTTCCCCGAGCCAATGTGAACAGTGTACAAAATAATCACAATAGAATATGGCTGTATATAGCAACAAACTGGCAATATGAAGGGATTCATCAATGTATGGCAGCCAGTCATAAACACAGTCTGTAGTATAGTAAGTGTCTGAGAGGAGCAGCATTTAATGGGAGAATTCATGTGTAAATGTGTGTCACACTTCTGTTTGTGGCTCAGGAGCAAGTGCAGCCACATACTGAAAGCCTGCAGTGCTCTGCTGCCTACTCTGTCACTGTATGCGTGAATGGCTGGGCACAGACTTACTGTATCACTCTTCATATGCAGGTCACTACCTTGTATCACTTTGAGAATAGGTTTAGTAGGGCATTTTTCTGAAATTGTATGTTTAAAGACGCAAATGATGCAATGACGCTGAAATATTGAAAGTCAATAAAGTGCTGAAATCAAAGTGACACGAGCGTGTTCTTCACTTTACACTGACACGAGACTGGAGTTATTTGAAGACCAACACTGCTCTACGACACTTTGAGATCATTTTAAAAATAGTGCAGACAGAAATATCAACAAAGGATACGTTGGTGTTAGAAACACTGATGAAACAGAGACAGCCACTTTGTGCATGATGTCATACAAATGCATTCACAGGGAAGCGCACACATCCTCTGAATACCTGTGTGTGTTTGTTGAAGTGTTTGGATGCCCAGTTCTCGATGTCGGTCTCTGAAGAGGGCTTTCTCAGGGTGAATTCAGGGAAAATGCCGCAGCTGGCACTCGGCATCATATTCCTAGCATTTCGACTGGCTTCAAACTGGGCACAGGCTCCAAGGTCCTCCGACTGACAGGAGAAGACACAGAGAAGGAGATGTGAAGCAGGAAATCTTAGCCATCCTGTGCAACTGCTGCAGAAGTTCCCAGTCAGAGGGAGCTGCTCAGAGGGGGCTGACTGGGATTAATACTGACGTGTTAATACGTCAAAATCCACATGCCTTATTCAGACCAACAAAGAGTCCATTTACTCCTCTCTGCCTTGATTGTAACAACAACCTAAAGGAACAGCTGAGAGTTAACAAACAAAAAACAAGGCAAGTTCTTCAAAAATGGCCACGAACATCAAACATCAAGTCTGTTGTTCACCATGGAGAAGAGCGGTGTGAGAGCCCTGTGGTTACAACAGGAAGTGACATCTGATCACAGGTGGTCACACAAACACAGGTTAATGTCAGCTGTGAACTGAGAGCTGAACACTGTGATCAGTCACTCAGGACAGACGGTTACAGCAGGTATGAACAGGCTATTAAACATTACATCACTCAATCTGGCACACAGAAATATTCCAAATGATTTAATCAGTGAAAGGACTTAGAATTTAACATGAGTGCATCTTCAGAGTGAACTCTTTAACTCTGACGAAGACACATTTTCGATGAACTATCCAGAGAGTCATCTTATTCCCATGTTCAGTGCTTCAATTGGAATATCTAAGTTTTCAGGTCTATAAATCAGCAAGATTGCATCTGTCTGTGGTCTGTCCTCACTGCTCTGAATTGATGTTTATACTTTCAGATATCAGCCAGTTTGAAGTTACTGCAGACTCAATCATTTCCTGCTGCTGCGTCACATTTAAAGCTCCCCACCAGTAAACATGCTGCAGACTTCTATTGTTAAGCCTCTACTGGAGCTACAATGTATAGTATTTGTCACAGAGAGGGCAGACTTGTGTTGAATCACAGCTACTACTACTCTTCAATACTCAGTGGTAAACACATAAACATATGGACATTTGACAAGAGTTGTCACCTCAACGGTCTTTTAGTATTTTAATCGTACTGTACCACATGACCTTCAGTCAGCAGACATGGGTATATCAGATGTTCATCTCCATTTAAGTTGAGCACTTTAAGTCTGAACATCTTTATCTCCACGACAACTGTGCTAGACCATTTGTTGATGGCGCTCCTGTGATGTAAAAAGAACTGAAGCATTTCCTGTACTAGGTCTATTATGTAATGATGTGTGTGTGTGGGCTAACGGGACCATATCAGACACCGATTGTGTGTGTGTGTGTGTGTGTGTGTGTGTGTGTGTGTATGTGTGTGTGTGTGTGTGTGTGTGTGTGTGTGTGTGTGTGTGTGAGTGATGGCTTCATTCCAGATAGGATCAAACACATGTGAACTCACCACCACTGTGATGTTATCTGACAGCGTGCAGGTTTGGAGCCAGGTGTGAAGACATATGACGATGTGTCACAGTATCGTCTGTGTTCATCAATAGTCACCTTAGTTTGGAAGATCTTACATAACACATCTCCAGTGACTTTTGAATTCTTTGCAAATTAATGTTTTAATTGAATGTCACATTTCTTAACCTGAGACAACTGATCAGCTAATTAACCAGATAGCTGAAATCCCTTCATAGTAAAGTGATGGGTATCAAAGTGCAGTTTATCAAAACTCTATCTGTTATAATAACATTTTACTCATTGAAGTGAGCACTGAAATCTGAAAACATAGTGACATCATTAGCAGTCAGACACACATACAGGCTGTAAACTGATAGAAATGTAATAAAGTGAGTCCCAACATGCATCACTACCTGTGAAGGATGGAGGTAAGGCTCCGGGGAGGCCAGGTTGGTCTGGACTGAGAGACTCTTCTCCAGCAGTGCTTGGGGGAAGCCCAGCCGATCAAAGGTGCTGCGTTTCCAATGGTGACCATCACTCTGGGCCAGTGCCTCGTCCTCACTGAACGCCCTCTGCACCGGTCCCGGCAATGGCAGAGGCACTGCCCCATCACTCTCGTAGCCATCTTTGGAGCTGCCGCCCTGGGCTGCTCCCACTCCTTGCCCAGAGTCCCAACTGCTCCTCTGTTTCATCACCTGCTGGGCCTCCCATGCCAGCCTGGCTTGGGCTAACATTGCCTCGGACGCTGTGCCTGCCAGCTCCCCCTCCAGCCCTGCGCATCGTGCCAGCTCCTGGGGGAGAGATGGCTTGCGACTCTTACGTTTACGGTTACCTCCAGGAGAGAAAGCCCCAGGACCGCCTGTAGAGGAGGAGGAAAGGGAATGTGTCTGGCTAGATGTCCAGGATATGGAGTCCTCATAAAGTAACCTCTGGCCTCCCTCTCCACCCTCCCCACTGTAGTCCAGCAGCAGGCGGGGGTCCCTGATCAAAGACTGGCTATGCTGCAGAGTATAGGACCCTCCATATGAGCCACCATAGCCCCCCGTAGTGCCGTAACGCACCAGACGGTCGGCAGTCTTGAAGCGAGGGCTGGAAGACGATTGCTCCACATACACCAGCTGCTTGACGTACTCCTTCCCTACAGGACTGTACTCCAGACTCTGGGTCTTTTCTGGACACTTCTGCCTGGTCAGAACCAGCTGGCCATAGGGCGACTGGCCCTGCTTGGGGGAGTGATAGAGGGGGGCCGAAGCCTTGCGAGCGGGTGACTTGCCGGTGCCAAAGAAGGAGGAGGAGTCAGAGAGGTGCATGTCAGTGGGAGGCTCCTCGTAGATGGGAGGGGGCTGGTACTCCGATGGCGGCTCCTCATATAGAGGGGGCTCATAGGCGTAGCGGGGCGAGGGAGGCTGCGAATCGGCAGAGGAGCGGCGGTGGGTGCCCGTGCCGCCCAACTCAGCCCGCTTCAGGAAGGGAGACTGGCGGCGGTCGGTGTATAGAACAGGGGAGCCGTCGGGTTCTGAAGGTGGGTTTCCTCCAGAGGAATGCCGGGTTCTGGAGGTGGTGCCCCCTCCAGAAGGAGGACCAGGGGTGGGGGGGTCGCAGGGGGAGTAACCATTTCCCTGGTGGGCCAAGAAACTGGGCTCTCTGTCTGTCACCTTGATCAGCATCCGCTCCTTCGTACCAGTGTTCCACCTGAAGGGAGACGTCCTGAGAGGAGAGGAGAGGAGAGGAGAGAAGAGGTGATGTGACTGAATTGCGGTCAATATAGCTGTAATGAAACTCTTTCAAACATGAAAGTGATGAAAAAATATTCAAGGATGACTGGTCATCTGATACTTGTCAAACAACAAGACGGAGAAAGAGGATGGAGGGAGAGTGGTGCGGGATATAAAACAAGGGTTGAACTGGGCGGTAGAGAGTCGAGTGTAACATTGATTGTGGCATTGACCACCATTGGCGGCCAAATGCTTCCACACACTGATGCTCATTAGTGGCAGTGTGAGTGTGTGTGCTCGTGGATGCTAATATGCATGTGGAGAAAAAAAACATGGCATGCACCTGAAATATTACAAATACACATTTATATATATATATATATATATATATATATATATATATATATATATATATATATATACATATATATATATATATATATATATATATATATATATATATATATAAATGTATATCCCAATGTATAGCTCAATGTGCTCTGCAAAAAGTCATCCTGGGGCATAAAAGTCTGCCATGTTGGATGTGCTAATTGTCATGAAGTTAAAAAAAAGTAAAGTGACATACAATTTTAAATTTGACTCTTAAAACACCAGGGCCTGTATTCACAAAGACTTTTATCTTAACGTTAGGAGTACTCCTAAATCGGACGAAAAGTTTTTATGTAGGAGTCATTTCTTAAAAGTAATTCACAAAGACCTACTTTTACTTATGGAACCAGTGAACTCCTAAACTAGAAGTAACTCTCTGTTGCTATGGATGACGTCAATTTATAAGGATGCACATAGAAGCGGTGACAACGGTGATTGGTTGTTGAGTGACAGGTCAGTCCATTGAAAAGTCATTTAGGCTACGCAATGCATGAAGTGGAAATAAGGAAGTTGCCTACAAGCCCATGACAAAGTCTATGAAAAGATATTGGATGAAGAAATGTATTTATGAGAAGAATGAAATTTGTGTATTGATGGAAGCAAATTTTTCAGATTGACAAAGACGTCTTCATCCTGAAAAGGTGCAATTATTTTAATATGCGCCATATATCCCATCACTGTCACCGATCAGACCGGGTATACCTGCAATTTCCATGAATTTGGCGTTGATTCTTTGTTGTTGCTGATTGTCTTAAGGAAACAGGATAAACTGACGGATTATATGGGGTCTACACAGCGCGTTGATGGTTTAGTAGAGAGCGGCTTACTGATGGCTGTGATATCCCTAAATTATCCGCGTTGCAGAGCTACATTTTCCCCGTAGCCAAATACCGGATTTATCAAATTTATTACCATTTACGCTGGAGTTACATTTTAACTCCGGCGTTATTGGATTGTTTCGGTTGGTTGGGGACGTTATTGCGTCCCTCACCAACTCAACCACAACTTCAATCCCTTCGCGGTCCATCTGACATCGTTTTAATAATTCCCTGTCATTTAGCGTCTCCAAAACATTTGGCTGTGACCATGTCTTAGCAAGTTAGGAGTCCTCTGAACTACTTCTAAGGTCTCCCAGACTTAGGTGCTACTTTTAGGCCTAAAATGTTTTGTGAATAACTCTTATTTTCAAAAATTAGGAGTCCTAAAATTACGACTGACACGCCCATTATTTTTAGGAGTTGCTCCTAAATTCGCCTGTTAGGAGCTACTTTTAGCCTTAAGATTCTTTGTGAATACGGGCCCAGGTTTGGTGTACAGCATTGTGGGACAGAGTTATACATTTCCATCACAAATGAGCAGGATCAGTCTAAAAACATGATTGCTATAGATCAAAATATACCCAAAAAGGGCAGGGCATGAAAATAACACAATAATAAAACTCAGTAGTTCTTCATTCTGAGGTTGAGAATAAGTCTACCAAAGCATTTTCCTAAGTGCTATATCCTGGGCAACTGGGCTTGTTTCAGTTTTATTGAAGATGTTCCACCTCTCATCCAAGAGGCTTCTTCAGTTCTAACTAACTGGAGGGGAACTGCAGGCTTTTAAACTCTGTGTGGGAGTGTCCTTACAGAGTTGTTAAGAACACACGTGAGCTCTGAGTTTCAGAGTTGTTAGGGCCACTTGTGGTTCATTGACTCAACCAGCCTTCATGTGGGATGCTATGGCTAGGTGAGCTCAGGTGTGAATGGTTGTTAAGCAGTCTGTGGAGGGAACTCAGTACAGCATTGTAGGTGGGTTCAAAGACAGTTGTTCCAGTTTGACATGATGAATTTCCTCCTGGAACCGGCACCTTATCGTGGTGGAGGGGTTTGAGCACCTGAATGATCCTAGGAGCTATGTTTTTCGGGGCTTAATGCCCCTGGTAAGGTCTCCCAAGGCAAACAGGTCCTAGGTGACGGGTTAGACAAAGATTGGTTCTAAAGCCCCTAATGGATAAATGAACAAAGAGGAAGTGTATGTTGCCCGGAATAGCGTCACCGGGGCCCCACCCTGGAGCCAGGCCTGGGGTTGGGGCTCGCAGGCGAGCGTCTGGTGGCCGGGTCTTTGCCCACGGGACCCGGCCGGGCACAGCCCGAACGAGCGACGTGGGTCCGCCCTCCAGTAGGCTCACCACCCGCAGGAGGGTTCAGAAGGGGTCGGTGCATTGTGATTTGGGTCGTGGACGGGGGCCCCGACGACCCAATCCTCGGACAGTGACTCTAGCCATGGGGACATGGAATGTCACCTCGCTGGGGGGAAAAGAGCCTGAGCTAGTGCAGGAGGCTGAGCGGTACCGGCTAGAGATAGTCGGGTTCACCTCCACGCATAGTCTGGGCTCTGGAACCCATCTCCTTGAGAGAGGCTGGACTCTCTTCTATTCTGGAGTTGCCCGCGGTGAGAGGCGGCGAGCTGTTGTGGGCTTGCTTATAGCTCCCCAGCTCAGCCGCCATGTGTTGGAGTTCACCCAACACATGGCGGTGAACAAGAGGGTCGTTTCCCTGCGCCTTCGGGTTGGGAATAGGTCTCTCACTGTTGTCTCGGCTTATGGGCTGAACAGCAGTGCAGAGTACCCGGCCTTCTTAGAGGCCCTGGGAGGGGTACTGGAGAGTGCTCCAACCGGGGACTCCATCGTTCTACTGGGGGACTTCAACGCTCCCATGGGCAGTGACAGTGTTACGTGGAGGGGTGTGATTGGGAGGAACGGCCTTCCCCGATCTGAACCTGAGTGGTGTTTTGTTACTGGATTTCTGTACTAGTCACAGTTTGTCTATAACAAACACCATGTTCAAGCATAAGGGTGTCCATATGTGCACATGGCACCAGGATGTCCTAGGCCGGAGGTAAATGATCGACTTTGTAGTCGTGTCATCTGACCTCCGGCCGTATGTCTTGGACACTCGGGTGAAGAGAGGGGCTGAGCTGTAAACTGATCACCACCTGTTGGTGAGTTGGATCCGCTGGCAGGGGAGGGAGCTGGACAGACCCAGCAGACCCAAATGCATTGTGAGGGTCTGCTGGGAACGTCTGGTGGAACCCTCTGTCAGGGAGGTCTTCAACTCCCACCTCCGGGAGAGCTTTGACCAGATCCCGAGGGAGGCTGGGGACATTGAGTCCGAATGGACCATGTTCTCCACTTCCATTGTTGACTTGGCTGTCCGGAGCTGTGGCCGTAAGGTCTCCGGTGCCTGTCGTGGTGGAAATCCCCGAACCCAGGGGTAGACCCCGGATGTAAGGGATGCTGTCAAGCTGAAGAAGGAGTCCTATCGAGCCTGGTTGGCTCAGGGGACTCCTGGTCACACACATGACCATGGAGTGACACTCCCACACCATCGCACCAACCTGTGACTCTGGATTAGGTGTAAATGCAGACTAAGAATCTGTCACCTGCAGCTCTGCATCTAAGAGAGTTAGTCAGTTAGAAGCAAAACAATATGGTTTTAACTAGAATGATCGCCTCATGGTTTTATGCAAAGTTCCCTTGCCAAAAAAAATCCTCAAGGTGTTTCTGAGATATCACATTCACGAGAATGGGACAGACAAATCTAATGTAGGGTGACCATACGTCCTCTTTTACCCGGACATGTCCTCTTTTGGGGGGCTGTCCGGCCTGTCCGGGGGGAGTTTATAAAATCCTTCAAATGTCCGGGGTTTTGAGTTTGTGTAGCGTGCACTCTATCTTCGCATCACTGACCATTGTATTTACCATACACGTTAAATGGTTCATTTGGAAACAAACTCTGAGAGGCGGAGTTCCACGCCGAACCCCGGAACGTGTATTCATTCATTATAAAACAGTGCAGCGCATCATAGCTCTCTGCTGCTCTGCCCCTCCGCTCAGTTCGAAGCAAAGCCACTGACGCGACGCACATATGCACTGTCTGCTGGTGAGCAAAAGAAAAGGGAGAAATGCTGAAACGCAAATGCACTTTTATAGACGAAATGCGGAAAAGTACCCGTGTTTTCGCCAGGGTCGTGAAAAATTGGAAGCAGAGTGTACTGTCTGCAAAGCTGGGACGTATGATAGATAGATAGATAGATAGATAGATAGATAGATAGATAGATAGATAGATAGATAGATAGATAGATAGATAGATAGATAGATAGATAGATAGATAGAATTACTTTAATGATCCTAGACTGGGAAATTATTTTGTTACAGCAGTAGTGGGTCCACAAATAAAACACTTTGTATATAAAAACATAAATAGAAGGCAATATATACATAGTGTATATATACAATGCACAGTGTGCAATAAACAATAATAATATATACAACAAAACAAAATATGCAAAATATACTATAACAATAATAATATATACAACAAAACAAAATATGCAAAATATACTATAAACAATAATAATATATACAACAAAACAGTAGAGAGACCAGAGTTTGTATGACCAAAGTATGTGTCTGTGGCAAACAAAGGCTCTAACGACCTAGATAAATGAATATATTGTTTATAAACGCAACTTTGTGTGAGTATTTTTCAGTATCTCCAAGAGGCCTGGTTAAGTGTCTTTTTGGGAATTCAGCATATGCGTTTAACTGAGTTAGAAGCAAGTAAAAAACACTCGACCTGACCCGAAAAACCCTCAAAATTTTGCAGCGTAGTAGTGTCCTCTTTTTGGGGATTCAGAATATGGTCACCCTAATCTAATGCCGCTAGGCAAGGCGATCAAGAAAAACAGAGCTGTCTACTCATGAGCTGCTAAAACACACATGATGATTCAACAGTTTACCAGACCTGCCAAGTCCATTGTGTCAACGTGTTGTTAATAAAATGGCAGTGTTGGTCCAACAAATCTGTCATTGTACAGTACATGTTCTTCACACATACACACACACACACACACACAAACTAACAAACAAAGACCCACTAACAAAGAGAAACATTATTTAACTGTCTTTAAGGGAAGTGTTTTGCTGTTCCTCTGTACACCATGTGATCACTGGCTCGAACACAGCTAGGACACTCACTAACTGTATACTCTGTGTGTGTGTGTTGGTGTGAGTGTGTCCTCTTTATTAAGTAAAAAAAACATTTACAGGACACTGTGACCCCTGCCAGACATATCTACCAATCACTGCAGACTGCAGCAGATTACAGCAAACCAGCAACCAAGACTGGTAAGACTGAGGGGGAGGGGGACTGATAGGAGAGAGGTGAGATGACAGAGAGAGATAAAGTGAGTGTTAAAGTCTCTACACATAAACACGAGCATTGAGAACATTGTTTGTGTACACAGACTTTACTAAAAAGAACGTTTTTGAACAACTCATGTTAGCAGTAGCTTCTTCCTCTAGCCGTCGTCATGGCATCCCAGACGTACTCGGGGATCAACACATCTGGGTAGGTGTATATAGTTCAGTTGAGCTATGTGTAGAGACCCTGGTGATACCACGAGCAAAGTTTCATGTTGTGTCGAGCCTTCTTAATGTTTTAAAAATAGACATTTTGATGCTAGCGTAAAAGTGCCCCATGCACTCTCATTAAAAATGAGTTTGAGCCGAAAATGAATATATGGTCAATCTTAAAAGCAGCTCTTTCGTCGTAATTATGCTTTTACACAAAGGTTTGACTCATATACATTCACAAGGAAAGCCTAGGTTGCATTTTGGCGAGAGTTAGACTTTAACAAAGGTGAGAGGCTCTGAAGGTGAGAGAGTATAGCAATAAATGGAAAGTAGCGGAAAGCTTAAGGATGGGATGGGGTGATGAGATGGAGAGGTCATAAGGAAAGGATGGAGAGGAAATGGCAGGACTCTGGGGATGTAACAATACCAAAAACTCACAGTAAGATATCAACACAGTATTTAAAAGCAAAACTATGCTCTGAGCTTGCATGTGTGTCTGTGAAAGAGTGCAACTTCAAGCTATCTTATATCTGTTCCATTTATGAGTTCTGATTTATGAGTTATGTAAGTTAAGACTTGTGACCTCGCAGAGGGTTTGGCAGGTTTCTCTCTCCCGGTCCCTGTCAGGTCACTCATCATCATCTTACCTGTCTGCCTCCTCTCTGTTGCCCTGTTTATCAGAGAGCTCCTGATCGAGGGAGGAGGAGGTGCTTCCCTCCCGGCTGACCCCACTGTTACGTCCTGGGCTGTTGTCAGCTGACGCTCTGCCTCCTCCTCCTCCTGCAGGACGGGGGTTGGTGGTGTCGGTGTGCTGCTTGAGAGTCTGCAGCTTGGCCAGGGGGATGATGTCGCAGCCCTGTGGCCGGTGCCATACTGTGCGCTGGGTGGAGGCGTTATAGTAATAGAAGCGTGAGGTGTTGGGATCAAACAGCTCCCACCATTGGTTTTCACCGGTCCGCTTGATGCACACACCCTGCGGAGGATCCCACACACACTCTCCTGTCAGCAGGTTGGCGTACATACGCTCCCGTGTGCGTGGCTCAATGATCTCCACCCACTCCAACCTGCAGGAACACAATTCAGAATGACACTTTTAGTAAACTGACTGAACTCTGCTGGAGGTCCATCTGGGTGAAACTAGCAACAGCATGCCCAAACTGTCTAGTCATTAGCTTATATGTCATATCCTCACAAGGGCACCACACATGATCTAAAAAGCAATGGAAGTCTCTACTTCCAATGCAAACTTAGGATGCTTTCTATTGCTCCTCTGTGAAAGTTGAATTTAGCCTTCCTAACTGGAAACATCACAAACTGGCATGGTTCATCACGACTCAAGACCGGAAGGCTCTACAGCGAGTGATTAAACCACCAGAACATCACAGGTACCATCTACAGACCATCAGTGGAGGAAGCTTGTTGTTAATCATGTAGCCAATCAAAACCAACATGCACTGAAAGACCCAACAACAAGGAACACATACAACTTTCTACAAAACAACAGCATAAGTAGGTCTACATTAAATAGGACAGGTCGCATCACAATTTGTGTGTTTACAGGTGGGAGGAAACACCAGAGACCATCTCTCTCTCTCTGCAGAACATGTGTGATTCGCTGTAGATTTATTGTCCATTACTTAATCTTTTGTGGATCATGTCATCTTCTCGAACAGATAAAAAAAAAAAAGTTAAAAGTGTTAAAATGGGTCACCAAATATTTTTTGGTGGTTGTTACATACTTGGGCGGCCCACCTAAGTAAAGTGTACATGTTCTAAATTTACAGAGCCCAATTAATTTCGACATAATTGTACATCTTAGTCAGGGTCCAGATTTAACACCTGTCAAGAGACAAATGTGAGTTAATCTGGGGTTTGACAGGAAAAATAAATTGGGGTCAGCAGGTGTGGCCAGGTGGAATCACAGCATGGGTCCAGTTTACATTGCTATCTTTTGTACAGGTACTAGTTGAGACTAATATGACCATCACTGCCACAAATGGTAAGTAACCTACTGTGATGTCAGAGAACCAAATCAAAGTGACATACAATCATCAATAATTGTCTTGCAGCTTGCTAGCTGTGTGCTAAGAAACATTTCACCAACTCTGTTGTGAAGAAAGCAAGAGGATCAGAGAGAAGATTAATAATATCTTTACATTGATACGTTTATTTTCATAGCACCCTTTAAAACAGAGCTTACAAAGTGCTTTAACAGGCAAGTAAAAGCCAAAGGAAACTCAGGAAGACTATATTACAGAACAAAGATTCAACAATCAGACCAAACACAAGGAAGCCTTATCTAAGTTATCTGAAGTTAAAACAAGAAGGAATAACACAAAATGTCAATATGAGTCATTACAAGAAAGCCATGATACAGGCAAAATCAAAGAAAAGCGAGGTGGATAAAGAGATCAATAAAGGATGAAAAGAATACAACATCACGTCAGAGGAATTAGAAACAGATAAATAGATTAAGATCCGTAAAAGGAATAAAGGAAAAAGAAAAGAGAAAGAAAAATCAATTTAATAAGGGTGTCTTCATATAAAAGCAGCTCAATAAAAGTGGGTTTTAAGAAGTGATTTAAATTAAATTACTGATTTTGCAAGTCTTATCTTCTCATTGTAGGTTGTTCCAAAGTCAAGTCACCTTTAGATTTGAGCGTCAATTTTGAAATGACCGTCAGGTCACGCTTGAATCTGCGAATAGGCTAATATGGAGTCAGCATTTCGACTATATAACTTGGGTCAAGACCCAAGTATTTTAAATAATAGGCAAAATCTTAACATTAATTCTAAATCAGACAGGGAGTCAGTGGAGAGAAGCCAGGACAGGAGTGATGTGACATCATCTGTTAAAACCATACGAAGCCTATCTGCTGTAGTCTGGATGAGTTGGAGGAGGTAGAGGGACTTTTGGTTGAGTTGCAGTAGTTCAGTCTAGAAAAGATGAGTGCATGAATAAGTATTTCCAGGTCAGAGTGTGCCAGTATTGCTATAACTTTGGATATGGTTCTGAACTGGTTTTAACACAACTGGAAACTTTTTTGACTTGTGGTTCATAAGAAAGATCTGAAACAAACATTACGCCTAGATTTCTGACAGTGAGCTTTATGTTAGTGGATGAAGTACCAAAACTACTTTCAGTGAGCTTAATTTTTGGGTGTGGGGAGTTGAAAGTCTGATTTTGAGTTGTTGAGTTGAAGCAAGTTTTGTGGCCTCCAACATTTGATGTCAATGAGACAGTCAAAATCAGCAGCTAGGCTTTTTGGGTCACCAGGACTCAGGAAGGTATATCTGTGTGTCGTCTGCATAGCAATGAAAAGAAACATGTGAAGTTTATATGACATGGATTATATGGCCAAGAGGGAGCATGTAGATAGAAAATAAAATTGGACCTAAAATGGAACCTTGCGATACACCACAGGTAATTTGAGTTGTAAATGATGTGTTATTACCTGACGGTGACTTCTCTCTAAATGGTGCGGATAAAATCAACTAAGTGCAATGGCTTTGACGCCCGCCTAGGTCTCAACACATTTATTTTAATGGTTGTGGTTCACTGTATCAAAAGCGAAAGTTACACCTAAAAGAATTCAAATCGTGCTCCCTACTCTGTCAGCTGCTATAAAGAGGTCATTTGTCACCTGGAGGAGGGCGTTTTTGTGCTGTGTAATTCTCTAAAGCCTGACTGAAACTTTTCAAAGATGTTACCGTGACACATGCAAGCTAAAAGCTGTGTTCAAACCATTTTCTCTAAAACACTGGATAAACTTGAAAGAGAAGTTAGCCTAAAATTATTGAACAGTGGGATCAAGCTGAGTTAAAATGTCTCACATCTCTTTTGAGGCATCAATAAATGGACAAGGCAGTGGACCGGTGTGTTGTTAAAGGCTGGTAAAACCGTTAAACCACACTTACCTCCTTCGTGTCTTTATCCTTATTCTTGGCTATTTCTATATACTTATTATTGTCTTTCCTAATGCATGTCAGTGGGTCAGATTCCAGCTAATCCAGGTCAGAAAAGTCTTAAATTAAAAACTAAATTTATAGTGGAGTTTTGAGGATAACTCTGTGGTCTGAGTACAAATACAATTAAAGCTGCAAGCAGGATGAATGGGCCCTCGCAGTCCACGTGCGTCGGGGCATGCTGTCATCAGGGTGTGCAATGTAGTATTCAGGGCAACACCCTCTAATTGTTTGAGCAATTTAGAGTAGATGGTAAATTGTATGTGGAAGTTAAAATGACTTGATGGTTTTATGGCGAAGCATCAAAATGGACTGCACCACCACGGCCACCAGGTGTGACGTAGGTGAAAGCTTTTGCTAAGATTTGTCCACAGAAGCTACTTGCAAAGTTCGGTGCAAATCAGTCAAATGGCCTAGGAGGAGTTGGAAAAAGTACGGATTTCATTTTTGGCGATATTGCGAATGGAAATTTACCGCGAAAGCTGGCGTGGCCTACATCGCACGATTCAGCTGAATTTAGGGAACACGCAGATATAAGGTTTAAAAATGTGGGCCATATTATGTGGAAGTTATCTGGCACCACCTGCTGGTCATTTTTGGTGTGTGAGTTACAGGGGCCAGTCTATACCACGCCTATGAATTTCATTGACATAATAGTTATGGTGTGGATATATAATACTTCAATTTAAACAGCGCCACCTAGTGGTCATCGCCCAAAATTTTGCACAGAGTCTTATGGGCTCATGAGGAAATAGTCACCTGAGTTTCTTGTCATTGAGACAGACCAACGTCGAGATATGCAACACTTTGTGTTTTGAGCAAAATTCACAGGAAGTTGTTATCTAATAATTTAATTCTTTGGAATATCACAATTCTTTTAATAACTTTTTGTCAGGAGGGTCCACAGATGTTGTGTGCAAAGTTTGGTGTAAATCGGTGAAATGGCCTGGGAGGAGTTGGAAAAAGTAGGTTTGCGACATTTTGCAAATTTGCAGAAAAAAATGGTAGGCAGAAATGTGCGTAGCCTACATCAAGAGATTCAGCACAATTCAGTGAACATGTGGATATAAAGTTTTTGAATGTGCGACAAAGTATATGTGAGTTATAGGCCAAAACGCACTTTCCTTGATTAGAGCACCACATAGTGGTGGAAATCGAGGACGGCAATAGATGATGAAATTTTTCAGCAGGTGTGACGTTTGGTGAGTTTCGGGGTATGTTCAGGTAGTGAATAATGCCATCATTTGGGACTAAAAGTTGTCATTCGAAAAACAATAGGGACCTCGCAGGTCGAGACCTGCTTGGGCCCTAAATGTATTTAGCCAGATCATTAGCACATGATGTGGTGTTGCTCATACTGCTTGTATCACCAGGGGGTGCAAGAATCAACACAACATGAGAGTACCTTGTAGCTGCTTTTAGTAGGATCATGAACATACAGCATACAGCACTGGCACTACTTCACTGTTGTATGCATGCAAAGATAAAATACATCACTTCGTGTGCTACAGCATCTTCTTCTTTTTGGACATTTTATTCTACTGCGAACATCACTTGTTTCAGCCAGTATTTGCATTTACAATTATAAACCAAGGGCCAATAGAACACACGTTTTGTTCAGTAACTTAAGCAACAGAAGATACAAGTACATGTACAGCTTGTTAATGCAACATGTGTACAACATTACAAAGGATTATACAGAGCTACCCCGTATTATGAATAATAAAATGGAAGCCACAGCAGTCTGCTCCTGCACACGCCTCCACACACAAACACAAACATGCCTGCACACACACACACACACACAAACACACACTATGGCGTCAAATCGATGTCAATACAACCAGAGAGACGCGCAGCAACGCACGCACGCACGCATGATTATTTTGTTATGCGTGCGTGCGTGCGTTGTTACGTGCAGATTGTATTTCACGCCTAACAAAAAGCTGCGTACGTATGGAGCAGCGTGTGCACGTCTGTCTGTCACTGTTTGACAAATGTTGTTAGGCGTTCACACGTGCGTGCGGTCGCTGATTCTGATGCTTCGCAACCGGAAGTTGATCTGCAGCGCGCACACCAGTCCGTGTACACGCACGCCTCACGTAGTTTGCCTTTTCATTTTAATCAAACAGGGGAGGCAGTAGTGAGCCATACTTTGCCTGCCGGACATTCAAAAAAAGAAGAAGAAGAAGAAGAAGAAGAAGAAGAAGAAGAAGAAGACGGAGACGGAGGATGAGAAAGGTGACTGGGAAATGGTTAATATTTACGTATAAATACATAGGTCATTTTTGCTGTGTAAGTTTAAAAGTAGAGTCTGGAGTATTGCTTGTTACAGTTTGTAAACAAAACATTGAAACTGGGCCTCTCCTCTCGGGCTAAACTGTGTAACGTTAGCCTCCTGCCCCTGACAGCAGCAGTTACCAGGACCACAAAGGTAAGGAAATACAGTCCGAGAGAAGCGCTGGTGCCTCCGTCACCAACACCGGTGTTATGTTGCCGTTGTGGTCAGCTGGGAAGACGGTGTTAGCGGCGGATGCTAACCGCTACCGCTAGCCAAAGTTAGCATCGACTTAGCTCACCACCACAACAGTCTACAGTCTAGGCTTTAGTTGTCAGTAACGGGAATGGGCCCGCGGCTCCAGCGCTTCACTCAGGCTATATTTCTTTTTCTTTGCCGTCCTGACTGCTGCTGCTGAGAGAGAGAGACGTGCTAGCACCATGGATGTAACTGTTATTATAATAGATCCATGCCTAGCACTCAGCAGCATCAGAGACAGCTAGTGGGGCTAACGGGAGGGCTTCACATAGCCACCACCACACAGGACTAGAAGCCAGGTGATGATTAAGACAGGTTTCATTTTTAAAAGTCTGGCGTTTATTTTGGGCAAAGAACTCAGACTCAACCTTTTAACAGGGTTCATAAAACTCATTCTGTGCCTTAGACAAGATAATAAGGTATTAAGCACCAGAACTGCGCCCCCTGCTGTCGAAAAGAGCCTCCGCAGAGTGGGTTGATGCAGCAGGCGGAAAATATATATTGTTAGTGCTGCTAATCAGTTAGCTCGTTAATGCGTATTAGTTGCTAATAGTAAGAAGTCTCCTACATGTGTTTGTATTTTTGTTGTATATTGGCTATTGTGAATTAAGCTGAATGATTCATTCTTATTTCTATTGGTTGTTTACCATTCCTGGTACTGTATAGTTAACCATGTACCTGCTGTTCTGATAACTGTTTTTTATTCTCTGTTACAGAACCACACAACTTTCATAAACCTTTCACACACACATACTCATCTGTCACACTCACACCATCAACCATTCCTAATCAGCAATTACAACTAATTCTAACCCAGCGGCCATAAGTGATCAGTCCAGTTTTCCATACAGTCCTTAGAATAAATCTCCACAACACATTCGTAACATGTCTTACAACGAGAGAAGGCCACCAGATAACACGGTCACCAGTTAAACCCACCGGGGGATCATGACATTGTGGGAAGACTAGCTATCAGACTGCACATCAATTCTGAATCAGGTAAGCAGTATCTATGTGATCTTTGAACCCAAATCATGATTGTGAACTCTTAACGTTATAGTTTAACAACAGATCCACTCAGACACATGTCACACTGGTGAAAAGCACCTGTAGAACTGAGTTTTAAGAGCTTAAAAAAATAGTGTTGCCTGTAACGTTGTGTCTGGTTTTCACCATTTTATATACCTACACTAATCAAATCAAATCAATTTTATTTATATAGCCCAAAATCACAATCACATTGCCTCAGTGGGCTTTACAATCTGTACAGTGAACAACATCCTCTGTCCTTAGACCCTCGATTCGAGTGAGGAAAAACTTCACATGTTGATGGAAAAAAAACCTTTTAACAGGGTAAAAAAGAAACAATGGAAGAAACCTCAGGAAGAGCCGCAGAGGAGGGATCCCTCTTCCAGGACGGACAGACATGCAATAGATGATCTTGTCCTTTTTCATGTCAGGTGTATTGTTGATACAGGGCTAAACCAGGGTTTGACAAGAGTTGCCAGTGTCTGATTCTACATCCGAACACAGCAGAGTGGTCGGGGCCTGCAGACCGACCCAGTTACACCTGCAGCGAGCAGACAGAGGAAGAGGAGTGTGAGATCCACGGGGAAAGGAGCAGGGAGAAAGAGAACGACAGCTGTCGCCAGCAGACGGGCATTGACTGTCGGACTAATTGAAATGTGAGTTTATACTCTGCCCTAGGGATGTAATGAGGTCAAAATCTACAGTATTTGCCGTCATTTCATACCATACATGTTCACAATAATATTGAGACACTTTTGTTATCACGATATCGTGGTATTACCGATACGTTACATCCCTACTCTGCCCCCATTGTGCGGGTAGTGATCCCTGGTCGTGGAAAGTTATTGCTAATGTGTGTAAAAGTACAGTGACTTAAGTCCCCCCCCCCTCCCCACATGACAGCGTAAGAGGCCAGCGCCCAATGACGAGAGTGATGTTGGCCCGAGGTGACGGTGAACTGTTGATACTCTGCCCCATCGTGTGAGCAACGATCTTAGGACGTAAATGAAGTGGTGTGCATGTATTGGGTTTAAAAGTGCAGTGACTGCCATCTCGTTTCCCCCACCGCTCCTGAGTCTGCGCCCGGCAGAGGGCAGTGTGCAAGTGGAAGACCAGTGGTGGTCATGGAGAATCAGTGTTACCAAGTCACTACAATAACGGACACCTTCCCCCCAGACCCCATTCTATAATTTCTGTGAATAAATATTGTTTTAAATGCCCTTTACAGTCTCCAAGCACTTTTTTGGTTATCGGAACACACATCATATACGTCAGCGTAGAGGAGCCATCGATCTTATCCTATTTATTTTTCATTATAGCTAACATACCCATGAAATAGACTGGTAAAGGCTTATTTAAGAGTGAAGTTGGGTACAAAGACTTGATAAATGCTTACATGATATTAACACGTGGCAGCCTGACTGTCATTCAGTGGTCAACAGGTGTCATGCTGAGAAGTGCCTGCCTAAGAACTGCATGCCCGTCACGGGAACGTGCGCAACTAAAAAAAATAAATAATAAAATAAATAAATACTAATAATAATTATAATAAAACTGTATCAAGGTTACTAAGTTTCTGCCTGTGTTTTCAAAATTAGGCTACATACTATTACACTCTCATCGGCTGGGAGTGTGTTGCAACTATTCAGGTGCAAAACTCTAGTGTTCTCAGCAGTTATCAATGAACTGATTGCCTGCGGGGGGCGTGGTTAACTTACACAATGTTTGTCATTGATTGTGTGTCCTCTGTGTAACCCTCTTGTTCGGTTCTCATCAGTCGAGACACCACATGCTATCAGGTTCACGGGATTTATTCTGATTGCAGAAAAACTGATGACAGAAAAACAGCTGGTGTTGCTGACGGTGACGGACACAACAAGTACAGCTCCTGCCCCACACACACAGCGGACAGACATAGAAGGGGACGAGCGGACGCTTTACCGTTGCTAGGTAACCACCAGCTGTCAAAATAAACAACATCCGGTAAAAAAAGGCCTCACAATAAAATAAAATAAAAGCCAGCAGCACAATAACTTGCTGACCAAACAAACAAAGAAAAAGATTTAAAGAATAAATTAATTAATTTTGACGGATTTCATATCATATTTACAACCCTGTTACATCTGTGAGAAAGCAAAGTAAAAGAAACAGAAACACAACTCTTTATCTGTCTTCACTGAATACACCCCGCTTTTCCGAAACCGCGCTGTTCCGAACATAGACTTCAATTCATCGTAATGGCGGGGTTTCCCTTTTTTTCAGAGACCCCGCTATTCCGAAAAGGCTATTGGGGAAACCCCTCCATGATCACAGTCAGGTCAAAGATGTTACAGCAGACCGCCGCCGGCCATCCTCCTCCGCCTTTGACAGAGTATGCCCTCGCATCTGGTCCTGGACGTCCTCGCCGTACTTTGTGTTGTTGTATTACATCACAGACTCTGGTTTTGCCTTCGCCCCACTAAAGGTGCCCACACCTGTGTGCAGGTGCTCAGGATGCAGACATTCTTCCTCGGCTCTCCCTGCTACACAGAGTCGCGTCACTTCAGTACTTTGGTGTTGAACAGCTCCGCTCGCTGTTTCACGGAGCAGTAAACTCCCTTTTGTGTTTGCCCATGGTGCCAACTGCGACTATAATAATTAACTTGCAAGTAAATTCACAAAGAAGCACAGCTGGAGATGCTAACAAGGTCAGAGACAAGAGAGACAATGAATGAAATCCCGCGAAATGATGTGTGGTCAATATGACCGCTTATGGCCGAAATAGGTAAAACAAATCATATTTTCTTTTCCTTTTCTGTAATTTATATAAAAAATATTCTCAATTAAAATACAGACACTTTTAGAAAAATGGTTAGCAGTCTGTAATGTTTGCATTTTGTTATTTACATCACAGATTGATAACTTAATTGTGATAATGTTCAAAGTTATTATTATTATTATTATTATTATTATTATTATTATTATTATTATTATTATTTCACACAAACACACACAGTAAGTATAACGGTACTGTGCTAGGTATTCTTTTCGTGGTTCTTGGTGCTTTAGCAGTGTTGTTGTGGCATTCATGGCAAGAAAGCGAATTTGAAATTTATTGAATTAATAAACCTTTAGATTCTTGATTCTTGCCTGTAGACTGATAAGTGTTGTGTGTACAAATGAGCAATACATCCAGATTTCCTGAGATTTGTATTGTCAATGGGAATTTAAATTTAAATATCAGGCGATTTTTTCTTCATGGAAATTATTTTTCGGGCAAACAATTACAATAGAGGGGGATCCGTTGTGTGACAGTGGAGCGGATGGTCAGCAGCTGGAGTTTGCACGCACGGTCAGTATTAGTAGGTGTTTGAGGTTTATTACGTTTGCGGACATTATTACATTCAATGTAATAATGTAACAGCCTTTGCGTGCGCACAGTTTGCGTGTGTAGGCAGGGGCCCGTGGTCATGATAATCCCCTCTATGGCTAAGAGATGGAAACACAATCAATTTCATGTAGTTTTTATTGAATCAAAAATACATAGGCAGCCTATTATCTAAAAAAATAGTCCCACTGTAAAAAATAACCAAAAAGGCTGCAGGGCGACTGGGTTGTGGGTCAGCATGTCGTCTTCTCCTCTGCTTTAAAAAACAAACAAACAAACAAACAAACAAAAAAAACTGAGCAGCACTGCTCAATCCACTCATACCTTGTTAACCTTCCACAAAGACAAGTTCTGTTAAAACGAACGAGCAGAGGGGTCATTCCCCGGCAGATCGCACCCATGGGCCACAGTTTATTTCAGAGTTGTGCGAGTGTGGCTGGAAGTGGGGATTCCAGCACCACGGATAGCGCGTGTAAAAAGATTTGACAAACATTTAAATGTGTTTGCTGCAAGCGAAAATATACATGATAAATGAAGATAGTGACATAGGCCTATTAGCAATAAAAAAACAACAACAATGAGTTGTGTGGGTGCGGCCGGTGAGCGGACGGCAGTGTGTGATGTAGGAAGTAATGTAAACTTGAAAATCAATTTCGGAAACGCGGTGTTTTGAGGGGAGGGTCGGAACAGCGGTGTTTCGGAGTGGGGCTGTTTCACAATGGAAGGCTGTCCCCTCACTCTGGGGTTAAAATGAGTCATGTCATGCAAAATCCTATATGTCTGTATCTCGCATTGGATCGATTGCACCATCTACTGGATGAAAATGGAACGCAGAACAACTACGCCACACGTCCATGTACACTGACTGGTGCGCACGGTGCAGATCAACTTCCGGCCGCGAAGCATCAGAATCGGCGACTGCACGTACGTGTGAACGCCTAACAACATTTGTCAAACAGTGACAGACAGACGTGCACACGCTGCTTCATTCGTACGCAGCCTCTTGTTACGTGTGACAGAGTTTGCGCACGCCATTTCCGCGTACGCGTAAGCGCCTGACAAAAATGTTCAGTCATCTTCATGCGAGCGTTAACACGTGCGTTCGCAAAAAGACACATGAATGTTACGCGTAGTCACTACGCGTCGTGTGATTACCGGCGTGCAGCAGTCATCATGCGTGAACGTGTGCGTGAACGGGTATGGAACGCCAACGAGGTCACCTACACGCGAATTCCTTCACGTAAACAACACGTAGACAACACGTAAACAACACGTAAACAACGCGTCAATTTTTCACGCGTTGTTAACGTGTTGTTAACGTGTTGTTTACGTGTTGTTTACGTGTTGTTTGCGCGTTGTTAACTAGTTAACGCGCAAACAACACGTAGACAACACGTTAACAACACGTTCATTTTACGTGATTGTGAGCCCTTTGGCCACTTGTCCAGTTTGAAACGGGTGAGATTTTTAAGCCCCCATCGGCTCCTGAGCAGTTGGGTTAAACCATTTATGTAAGCCTGGGGGCGTTTCCACCCACTATTTAACAAGACAAGAAACCTGTTAGTTCTTTGCCACTGTCTTCCTTTATTGTGTAACTTATAAAAATAAAACATTTGGGTTGCAGTTTTATAACTTTTATTAGCTATTACCAACATTAGTTATTAAATTATAAATGATTTTTTATCAGGATAAAATTGTCTCATTTTGCTCCACTATAGTGGGCATTCTAGCTTTAACACCATTCATCAAACTTTGATTTAATATCATTAAAAACATTTCAAAAAAATTATGGAAATAGTAACTGCAATGGTACTCAATGAATATCTGTATTTGTAAAACATGGAACTTTACTCTTTGAGCATTTTAATTGAATATATGACCAGCAGGGGGCATACCATACTCTTTTAGTCCTGATTAAATGGTAAAATACAGGTTGATAACAATGTCCAGATTTTTTATATATAGTTCCACGAAATAGTAAGTTAATTACAATTACATATATAGTTATTCTAACTTAATCAAATTGTTTTAGAGTAACCTAT